>BFEA01000039.1:2001738-2012222 GCA_003427395.1 Chara braunii
TTTTTTTTTTCTTTTCTTTTGCTGAACGTTGTATGTAATGTTTTTGTTTTTTTTGTTTTTTTTTTGTTTTTTTTGTTTTCCGTGATGTCCTACCGGTTGTCCGAGGCTCGGCAATAAAGTCCGAGGCTCGGGAACGACCGGCCTACCGGTAGGCTGAGCCACGGGCCTTAACAACCGGCAGGTACTGGTGGTTTAATATGGTGTGCACTCTATGGAATGATGATTTTTTTTGGTTAAAAAGGCCTTCGGGATTTCTTATAAATAGCATTACAAAAAACGCTGAAATTTTGGGCCTCCGTTAACCACCACGCGATGAAGCTAAACCACTGAGAGCTATTACGCTTTCTTCAAATGATGGCTGCTTCCAAGCCTGGTGTTCTGAGCTCGTATCAGGGCACGGGGAGGAAGAGAGAAATGGGAGGGAAAGTGGGAGGGGAAGAGAGAGGGGGCGGGGGGAAGAGGGAGGGGGGGAGAAGAGGGAGGAGGGCAGGAGGAAAGAAGGGAGGAGACTGGGGAGAGCAACGAAGAAAAGAGGAATCACCCACCCACTAAAACCTCCTTTTGATCATACAGGATGAAACAGCAGTATTAAATTCTAGTTCGACCTGCAGGCGTTTCTTCTCTTTGAGTGCTCACTCTCACAAACGGGTAAGTGGGTTGACTCAGAGACACCCTCACTCCCAAAAGCTTTCTTGCTTACTGTTCTGAAACTATCATCTTCCCCCGAATAGAATGCACGGTCATGACAGCAGTACTTGGGGCAATTTTTGGGTTTTTTTTTTTTTGGGGGGATGGGGGGGGGGGAAGACAGTAGAGCACAAAATCATCCTGTAAACTGCAACACGGCCAATGAGACTAGGAGCGGCGAACGTGAACCACAAAAATGGGGACAGCAGCACAAGACAGCGGGGAGGCAAAAAGAAGCAAAGACAGCCCCTTGCTTCTGTTTTCCTTCAACTTCCGTGCTTACTCGTTATTTGCACTTATTTTTTCGCCTTTTTTTCTTCTTCTTTGTTTTCTGTTCAGCGTTCTATTCAGGGGAAGACGGTAGGTAGATCGGCAGCTACGCTATCTGGATCAACAGATGGCATACATAGACAAGCAGGCAAAGAAAAGGGTGAGAAAGGTAGATAACAATGTAGATAGACAGAAAGATGTATACATACATGAACCAGGGAGAACGAAAAATACTGGATTCTTTTTTCTTTTTTTTTTTTAACACAGTACATATCAAAGCAAATCATCCGAGGCCGGGGACCTCACAATTCAACCCGGAGTTATCTCAGCAGCGTCAGCCGATTTAGCTTATGAGTCCCCCTGCATGATTCCAGCATGATCCTACTCTGTAACATTCGAATTCACAGTATCATTCTTACTTGCACCCATCTCAACTCTGTATCAATCAATCTCACCCCTGGTATCAGTACTGCCAAACGGTTTTAATCATCACACTTATTCTTGGGATCCTATCGCAACCAAGCTCCTGACTCTGAGGCTAGACCTTTCCACCTAGACCAACCACCCCAGACCAACCTACCTGACTGCAGACTACAGACAGGCCTAAACCGGCCTGATACCAGCCCAAAAGCCGCCGCTTGGAACTTATGTAGTTCCGGGTAACCGTGACACTCTACCACCTCCCACCCCTTATTGACCTCCCGCGGTCTGGAGTCCAGAGACAGTCCCGAACCGAGTGCCCTAGTTCGGGAATCCTGCCAAACCATTACCACTACTATCCTGTCTACCGACGCTCGATCCATCTGCACAGTACCAGGTTACCTTCTGGAGATACATGGGCCAGGCGACCGCCAGAGCACCAAGTTTTCCCAAACCAGGATAATCCGCTGGTCCGGTTTCCCTGTTGCACCCATCATGACCAATCAGCCCTGATTGCTGTAGCGAGCATGGCTATGAACGTGGCTTCTGCCTGATCCTCCGACCAGCTTTCTCTCTGAAACCTTAGGCTATTTCTATCCAACCAGATCACCCAAAACATGATGGCCCGACCCACTTGGGCTATATAGCCCCAGCCTTCTGAGACGTTTAGCCCTTGAGGTACTGCTCCTAGCAATACCCAGCGCTTCCCTACCAGACTGGGCTGGTTAGCAATCCTTCTCCAGTGCATTCCCCACCACCTCCACCACTTCCTTGATTTTGGACAGCTCCACCAGAGATGCTCCATGGTCTCCTCCTGGGCCTGACAGCGGTCGCACATCTTATTGACATCCATCCCTCTTTCTGCCAACCAGGTGGCAGTAGGAATCGCCAGGTGAGATTGGAGCCATAATAAAGAAGCTAGCTTTTGGGATGGAATGTCCTTCAATTGTTCCCAGAGCCTGGTTAACTCGCACTCCCCTGGAGGGGCCAATGCCGGAAGGGCTCTGTCCCATCGCGGCGATATTCTGTTTGTGATCGGAATCCCGGGAGAGTTTCTTTTCTGAATGACCCTCGAGCTTAGCTTTTCCAGACCTGTGATGTGCTTCCCCTTCCACTACCCATCCCCAGACTGCTGAGTCAATCCTCAGACTTTTAAGTGCAGTCCCGTTCACAACCAAGAGAGGGATCATGGGGAGACCTACCCCCGCAGGCGTCTGCAACCTCACCCTCACCTCCGTTAAACCTCTGAGACCATATTGAAAGTGCATCGCTCTTCTTTCTAGGGGCGGCATATTAGGGGACTGTCGTCTGTACGTCTCTAGCCAGCAGCGTCCTGAGCTATCTTCAAACCAGCTCTCAAATCTGCAGTACCATCCCTCTTCTCCATTATCCCAACTGTAGCAAGTCCCCGGGGGATCAATGCCCCCGGGACCTAGCAGCTCCCTCCAAGATTCCGGAATGGCTCTTCTCAGACAATCCTCCCTCTCTTCCTGCAGCGTTAGTCACCCCAAGCTGGGTCTGAGCTGGGAATCCGGCTTCCACTGGTTTGTAGTGTCATCTCAAAGATCTCCTACTGTAGAGATACCCCTCTGCAGCCAACTCAATCCGAAGGTTCCAGGTTCCCTTGCCAACGTGAACGGCTCTCCCTCTTCATCCTCGATCCAGTCATTCTCGAACAGCGGCTATCTCCTCACCTCCTCCTTTGACCTGGGGGGGATCGCAACTGTTGGTTGCGCCTTCCTCCATGCCACTAACACATCCCGCCAGAACTGAGAGCTTGGTCGCCTCCTCACAAAAGATTTCGACATGATGGCCACCCAAACGTCTGACTGGCGTCTGAAGTTCCACTCCTGAGCAAGCAGCGCTTCTGCTAGGAAAATCCAGTCAACTCCCTCCTGCTTCTGCCACCAGGACCACCCATCTGGCCAGGAGATATGTGCTCTGTGCGGCTGGGTCTAGAAGTGCCAGACCACCTTCCTCCCTAGGCGCACAGACCACATCCCATGCAACGTTTGAAATGAACCCCTTTTCCGGGTCCCCTTCTGGCTTCCAAATAAAGCGTCTGGCTACCGCCTTAATAGTTTTGAGTACTTGCGGGGATAAGTTACGAACCGTTGCCACATACCAGAGGAGCGCAAAGGCAGAACCCATAATTACTAAGGCCCGACCAATCAACGAGAGATGGAATGCCTTTCCCCAACTTTTGACCCTCCTGGTTACGTTCTCCTGCAGAATTACCTCCTGAGCCGAGGAGCAATCCGCCAATCCAATCTGCACGCCCAGGAACCTCTCTGCAGCTTCCGCATGAATTCTTTCCATACCCCATTGAACTGCCATCGGAAACTGTTTAGGCAAGAAGAAGGTTGACTTGTTCCAGTTGACAGCGGCTTCCGAAAGTTCACCGAAGTCCACCAGGCAACCCTTCAGCACCTCCAGCGACGGCCTCTCGTTTACCGAGATAGCGAACAGGTCGTCAGCAAGCGCTTTGACCCTGCATTCTCTGCCGTTTGGGAGGCACAGTCCGATTATCTCTGGGTGGCATCTGATGTTGGACAACAGCGGCTCCAAAATGCAAGACGAATAGAAGAGGCGCCAGCGGGCATCCCTGGCACAGCGACCTTGAGAGCTTAAATTCGTTGGAGATGACTCCATTGACACAGACTGCCGCCGAGGAGAAAAGGTACAGCACCTTCCCCCATCTGCAAAACGCCTCTCCAAAGCCGGCCACCTTCAAAGTTGTAATTACGAAGGTCCAGTTGACCCGATCATATGCCTTCTCCAAATACAGGAGAAGAACCGCCGTCTCCTCGTCCTCCCTGTCAACGAGTTTCAATGCCTCTATCGTCGTGACAACATTCTCGAAGATGGAGCGACCCTGGACGAATGCGCCCTGGTCCCTTTGGACCAATCCAGGCAGGAACTTGCTCAGTCTGCTGGCCAGGGTTCTGGCCAGCAACTTATAAACTACATTCACTAGGGATATCGACCGCCAGTTCCGCACTTCACAGCGATCGCCTTTCTTGAAGAGCAGGGAGATGATTCCCCTTGTAATTGACTTTCCTAGTCTGCCCCCATTAAGCACCTCGTTGAACATCTCTGTGAGATCACCCGCTAGCGAGTCCCAGCAGCTTGCAAAGAATTTGATTGGCAGGCCGTCGTCACCTGGGGCTTTGCCCCGCGCCATGACCTTGATTGTTTCGGCCAGTTTCTCCTCCGATACTGGTCTGTCTAGCCATAGTCTTCCATCTGCTGTAAGCCGAACTGTGAAATTATTCCAGAGCGGTGACAGCAGGGACATGTCATCCTCCATGGTATCGCACGGCCTTCTAGTCGTCATGATATCTTCAAAATAGTCCACAGCGTACCTGCACATCTCATCATTGGTGTTCGCCATCGGTAAGCCTAGTTGATGAGGGTGTCTCAGTTCCTTCATTTGTACTGCCCGGTTTCTTGGGAGCAACCTCTGGAAGGTTTGTTTCGTCATTTTGTCTGAGGAAAATCCCTTTGACCTTCAAGATCTGGTGTCGGCGTTCTTCTTTCCGGTTTTGGTGTTCGTTCCACAGTCTCAACCTTTCTGCCCTTTCTTCAGACCAAAAGAGGTCCGTGATTGGGTGCTGTCCGATCCTCTCCTCTGCTTCCTCCACCCTCTCCTTCAGCGCCCGTTCTTCCCTGTTGCGAATGAAAGCCGTGATCTGGGAGAACGAATCAAGCCTCAGAGAGATTATTCTCATACCTGCATCCACCCATTCCGCTTGTGTGGGTCTTAACTTCTTTCCAGTTGTTCCAGAAGTCACTTACCCAGAGAATTAGGCCTTCGTCCTCAAGCAGAGTTGTGTTCAACCGGAAGTAACCAGGGCCTCGTTCTTCCATGGCTGTGATGGCACAGTCCATCACGACTGACTTGTGATCCGAGAATGACTCGTTGGCTGTCACAACTCTCATAACTTCGCTCGAGGCTGCAGCTGAGACTAGGAAGTAATCCAATCTTCTGTCCATCTAAGCAGCTTCCTTCGATCCTGCTTCCCTCCCTTGTCTGCTTTGAGTCTAACCCCGGACATCGTACCACATTCCAGTCACCCGCGACTAACAGCCTATCATGCTTCGGGAGCACAAAGGGAAGGGTCTCGAAGAAAAAAACACCCTTTCCTTTTCCTCATTGGGTGCGTACGCTGTTGCAAAAACCAAGTCTCGATCTACTATCACTAGCTTTACCCAGCACCATCTGCCCCAGGCGTCACTGTCACAGTCAATTAGGCGACCTTCCGCCTTCCTGTGGATTAGGATGGCCACACCGCCTTTCAATCCCCTTGCAGGCGACCACAGCTGCGGGCCATCCCACCAGTCTTTGAGCTGCAGTAGTTTCTCTTCAGACAGTTTAGTTTCCTGAATCATTGCCACGTTGATCCTCTTCTTGTGTACCCATGACTTAAGCCTGCGTCCTTTCCCCCCTCCCACTAGGTTCCCTAGGCCCTGAACGTTCCACGATGCTACCCGAATTCTACCCATTAGATGTGCCATTCAGACCATCAGATTGGATACCTGCAGGGAGAGGGTTCACACCCCTCAGTTCTTCCTCAGCTGTTCTGGAGCCTTGGACTGGCCATTTGGCAGTCAGGCATTGTGTGAATAACGCAGAGGTCAGGTTGCAAGCTCGTGGCATGTTTGGGTTGAGGTCTGCAAGACAAGCAGCTGAGACTCCTGGTTTGATGATGATGTTTGAGAGCAGATCGATTGAGAGTTGGGACAGTGCGTGGAGAGGGAAAGAGCCAAGCCCCACCTGGCTCAGACTGGCCCAAGCTTCCACAGGCAGTCTTGCATCGATAAACACTACTGTGTATCGCACTACCTTATTCCCTGAGACCTCTGTTCTAAGCTTGGTCATTAGAAACTCCAGATAGAGGCGGAAGTTGAACCTGTCGGCATACAGATATCGCACTCGCTCCTGGATGAGCGCGGGCATTGGAATTTCGTTTAGTCCCGTAGCGGGCAGCACTATGTTACCCTCTCTATCCAGCCGGCCAATTACAAAGGCTTCCTGGCCTTAACTGCATACCAATGGGAGAAGCATTTGTTCCTCAAATGGTGGTTCATCGCGTCCCGCTGTCAGAACCCCAATTGGGATATCCCTTGGCGACTCGTCCATACCCTCATCCCTTGAAGGCGAAGGTGTTGGAGTGGCTTGAAAATCCCCTTCCCCTTCTTCGTGTACTTGCTCTTCAGGTCCATGAGAGGTTTCATGGCCGCAGGACTGTGTCTCTCACTGTGGTTCTTTCTTGGAACAATCCCCTTTCCCGCTGGTCCCTTGGTGTCGAGGCGCGTGGATGGACCGGAGCTCCTCTACCGTACACACCGTAATTCAAGCCCGATCCCGATCCATGATCATTCTGAAACATGTTGTGATATATGTTGGCAGATGGACCGAGAGGCCACTGCTGCTGCTCGTACCATGGTGGCGGTCTCAATGGGACATACGGGCGAAAACCTGCCGCCGTCTCTTGAGGAGGAGAAGCGTGCGAAGGACCGCCTCCCGAAGAATGCCGCACTCTGTGGTCTGCCACGCCCCTTGGGTTCTGTGTTCCTGAGAAACTGAACTCTCTTCCTCCACCAGGTCCATGTCGGCCAGCCTCACTGCTTCTGACTGTAGCCTGACGTTGGTTCACTCGCCTACCCGCGGTTTCCTCCAAACCTTGGATGCCACCTCCCTGCCTTGGGGCTTGAGTTGACTCATCTCTGGCCGCATCCCGTACGTGGCGATCTCCGGGCTGTTGCCGCTGCCGATTGTTGCTGTGTCTTTGACCCTCCTGATCTTAATCGTCGTTTTCGCCTGCGCGAGGACAGCCATCGGTCGAGGTGTGGAACCACCATCTGCATCTCTTGCACCATGGTGTGTGTTTACATACAAACTGAATTTTGAACACCTCCCTGCCCAAACGAATCAAGAGTTCCGGTTCGAAGCTGTCCTCCGCTTCTTTTACGAGATCAAACTTTAGGTTCATGAGTTTGGGCCGTGTCTTGTCTTGCTCCGGAGGTAGACTCTTAACCACACGGCCCATCAACGTCTCAACCATATTCTCGACGTGGAACATTACCTGAAGGGGCACCCTTATAGCCATCACCCAGAACTTGGACTCATCCTCAATTCGTCTACACTCGTCCAGTTCGGTCTTCGTCATCCACGGCTTGAATTGCATGGAGTATTCCACCCCCCGAATTGCAATGGTATCTTCCGCTTTAGCAACCATCCACTGGGCCACTTCCCTTGATCTTGCGACATAGGAAATAACGTTCGGCCCTTCAGCATGGATTCTTCCACGCCTCGTGCTGCGGTCGAAGATGCGTTGGCGATACCACCCGTTTTCATACGCTCGAACCAGGTCTTCCCGAACCCGCATCGGCAGATCCCGAGCCGCTCCTTGAAATATAATGGTGACGGTTCGTTCCTTCAGCCAGTTAGTAGTCAACTCGTCAAGTCTAGGGTTGACCACAAACGTACGTACACCTCCCTCAATAACCCACTCCCCATGCCGAAATTTTTCTGGAAGAACACCGTCGTCATAGCACTTGGAGATCAGGAGCTTTAAACGATCTTCGTCTGAAAGCGGGATGTCGGAGTTCACCGATCGGCCACCGCCCGTGCATCTTGTGACGCCATATCGACGCCGCCAGCCTGTTGATAGGCAGGGCACTACGGTGCCTGAGCCTCCGCTCCGCTTCACCCCAATAGCCGAACACGTCAAAGGTGGGTGCCGGAAGTCGGCGCACACCCACTGCTATCTCTCACAACTCCTATCAAACCCACAAATTCTTCACATAAACCAAATATTCACATGTTGAACAAGCCTACCTAACCAGGGACAACCTAATTACCTTCCTCCCAAGGAGTAGCTCGGTACTGCCCGAAAACACTAACTTAGAGCGCACCTGGCGCCAACCGCCGTGTCCCCCCGGCCTTGAGTCTTCAGGCGGCATCAGCCCTGGCAGCCGCGGACAGCCTCAACGGTGTCGCGGAGCCCTAACGCTAACGCTGCCGGAAGACTCGCGGCTCTTCCCCTACTGGATTCTTTATTTTCTCTCTCGAACAGAGGGGAAAAAAAAAAAAAAAAAACTCTTTAACTGACCTAGCGTGATTGGTTCCTAATGAATTAGCGGCAAGCCCCACATTCTCACCATCTTCCACCTCCCCTCCTCACCCCGACTCTGTACCGTCTTCACAATCCTGCCTCTAGAATTAAAATACAGGTAGAGTTACCCCAAATTACGCCCGGTCTTCACAATCCTGTGTCTCTAGACTGAAAATTACACCAAATACAGCTAGAGTTACCCCAAATTATGCCCGGTCTTCACAATCCTGTCTCTAGACTGAAAATTACACCAAATACAGATAGAGTTACCCCAAATTACGCCCGAATAACAACCCCAACTCCGTATCGTCTTCTATTCGAGTGAAGATGGTAGCGCTCCGGTGCGTGCCCAAAGCCGCGTGTAGGGCACACATGAGCATTCGTAACGAAATAGCAGCAGGCCTAACGATCTCAGCAGTAGCTTGAGAAGCATGACTGGTTGACCGACGAGATACTATACATCCCCCTAAGAAAATGTAAAACAGGGGTAAATAGGCAGAGAGATTAATAAAAGGCAAATAGAGGTAATAGAGGTAAATAGGCAGATTGATAAAAGGCATAATAGAGGTAAATAGGCAAACTAATAAAAGGTAAATAAAGATAAATAGGCAGATAGATAGGCAGAAAGGATAGATGAAAGAATCAAACTGGTGGGATGAAACTGCATGCATGGAAGCCTAATGTTTCATGGATGGATGGATGGCTGAGATGAAGCGTCATGGATGGATAAATGACGGTTGAACGAAACTTCATGGACGGATGAATGAAACTTCAAGGATGGATGGATGGATAGATGGATGAATGAATGAACGGCTACTTCATGGACAGATGAATGAAACTTCATGGATGAATGGATGGATAGATGGATGAATGAATGAACGGCTACTTCATGGACAGATGAACGAAACTTCATGGATGATGGATGGATGGATGGATGGATAGATGGATGAATAAACGGCTGACATGAAACTTCATGGGTGGATGGATGGAAGGGATAGATGAATGAATGGCTGAGATGAAACTTCATGGTTCTTTCCCCCAACAGAACGCACCCTGATCATGAATACTTACAAGCAACCTGTCCGCTGCGATACCAGTCATAATCAGGGTACGTTGTGTTCGGGGGAAAGTCGGAAGCTATTCCATGGCCAACATGGACTTAGATTGGAATATAGGTAGGCAGCAAAATAATAATTAAAAAAAATATAGGTAGGCCCTAGGAAGGTAGGTGGATAGCTATGTAGGTAGGGAGGAAGATAGCTTGCGCTTTTTCAACGAAATAGTGCGCGCAATTAAGCAACCCGCGGTTGGAAAGGTGGTAGTGTTTCGGAACCCGCCAAAAAATTGGCACCAACCGTCGAGAATTCAATGCTTGAAAACGGGCTCACCTCCACCTACCGTTACGTACCAAGAATAGGGTTTCCAAATTAGGAAAGAAACAAACAAGGAAGGAAAAGCCGTATGGCGGGAACGAGGGACTGTCAAGAAGAAAAGAGAGGAGAGAGCGAGCGAGAAGAGAGAGAAGAGAGAGAGAAGAGAGCAAAGAGAGAGAAGAGAGCAAAGAGAGAGAAGAGAGCGAAGAGAGAAAGTCACAGAGCATAGAAAGCTAAGTAAGAACAGAGAGAGACGAGTGAGGCTGTGGAGGGAGGAGAAATTGAGAGAGAGAAAGAGGGAGGGAGGGTAACAAAAAAGAAAAGTGAAAAGAGAGGACACGCTGTGAAAACACACGAACAAAAAAGAAAGAAAGCAAAGTGGAAACAGAAAGTGAAATGTGAAAGGGAGTGAAGTGAAAACAGAGAGTCAGATGAGAAGAGAAAGCAAGGAGCAGGGGAGAAAAGCTGCGAGGAGGGAAATCAAACGACATAAGCAGGGGAAAAACAAAAAGAAGCGACGGAACGTAAGGTATACAGCAAAAGAGGGTTCCTTGTGTTCGGGGAAGACGGTAGTAAGAGCGGGTACTGTAAGGGAGGAGGGAGGGGGGGGCGC
>BFEA01000039.1:2023768-2054688 GCA_003427395.1 Chara braunii
GGATGAGTAAGGGAGCCTATTATGTTAGAGGTCATCAAAGGACTTCGAAAAGAATTAGGCTAAGAACGCCGAAAGCTTTATGAGCATAGAATGAGAATTTTGAGTCTGGGTTCTAAGTGGTTGTTGGACTTATATAGCCATTGAAGTGTGAAATCTGTCCCGCGTAATGTGTTATGAATTAAGGCATATAAGACGGTAGGCAGATGCGGTGAACAAGAGTTATGACCTTAATAAAAAGGAATACAAAAAATAGTAGATCTGCATGACGTCTTTACAAAAAAAAGGATATATGATCCTAGAGGCAGTTGGAATAACAGTGAAGGGGCTAATACTTAGACTATTTTGCTTACATTTGATAGGGCAATAAGTGGTAGTTGATGTTAGACTTTCGCTTGAACCTTTACAGGCTTGGATCATCCACTTGAATTTGTAAAGTTGTAACTAAGGACTTAAGACTATTTTTCTGATGACATTTTTCTTGAGTTATGTATTAAGGTCATCCATACATGTCAGATCTTATCTTAGTAAGTCTATTTAGTGCCTATTTATGTTTGTTGCTTTCAAAAACCAGGGCAGATACCCGTATAAGGGTATTCGGACCGACAGCTTACCATACCATATTAAGCGACGAGGACGTTGCTTCGCCAAATCAGAAAGCTATAAATTCATCCAAAACTCCACGTGCTGACGAGAAAGGAACTAATCCGATCAGCCCGCAGACTCAGGTTCGAGGTCTCCATCGACCCATTCCAATACAGGCCTACTGCGGGACTACGCAAAGGTCTGTCACACATAAAAAACATTTATCAGCCCTCTGTGAGACAATACAGAGAGAACAAGGCAGTCTCTCCAATATCACAAAACAGAATCACCGCCAAGTCCGCAAGGTTGTAGTCCCCTCACTTGATCAGAGAAAGAAGACCACACACCCCGAAGACATCTCCCGACGAAGCCTTTTGCGATTTACAAAAAAATCACCATTGACCAAGCAAAAACGTGGTCCTCCTCGTCAGACTTTATCATCCACTGCAAAACCAACTTACTATGCCATTGAATCTATTAACCACCCTTCATACGAAGAAGGTCTCACTCAATAGGTCTCATAACCATCCCTTTCTCTCTAGGATGAACTTTCACACGACCTTTCATTAAAACATCTTCCCTCTCTGAAGATGAGTCTTTCAATAAGCAAAAGACTGCCTTTTCACAAAAGGTGTCTCTWCCATAAAACAACTCAAATTGAAAGACCAACTTATGGGTCAYTGTCACAACTCAAACAATAAACATTCGACATGGTAAGCGCTCGAGTCTCAAAGACTCATAAATCCCTTAGGATTCTCACACTTTCACAAAAACGGACCGCAGTCCCTCCCCTTATACCCGACCCTATCACCCGCCCGCGGGCAGATTGCACGAGTATACCGACGAGTAGGCAGTTCACATCCATTCACATTCACAAAATACAAAACACATGAGATGTTTCTCATATATATCTCACGCAAAACCTCCATACATGAGGATAAAACCACACACGTGAGAGTGATTGTGATCGTCATATACGGGGATGTAGTCTCAGATAAAGTTTCAACTAAATATACACTCAAGAGTGTAACACTTCCATTCAAGGGCGAACAAATCATGGTCTTGAATTACATATATATACAGATAGAGTTGAACAATCTCAACTCCCACTGAGATCAATATCACACAAAAATTGCGGTCTTCCTGACCAGAGCTAAAATAGACACATTCTCGATCAGGACGTAACCACACCCCTCAAATCGGAGGGATTCAAGTAATTCAAGACATATCTAAGAAACCAAGCAACATAAGAAATCATTCATATACAAGTCTTACGTATTACACTTCTAGGTTAGAGAGTCTGTCTCACATATGCTGAGGTCTGAATAAGTTTTATATCCAATTTTCTTAACGATAGGTCTAGTGGAATAGACTTTTCATTTCGTAATAATGTCTTTAAAACCACTCCTTGCTCTATCCGCAGGAGACATTCCAATAACTCGATTCGAGATAGTCCTAACATACCTCACATATACAACTGTTTTATTTGGGTTCTTTCCGCCTACAATTCGGATTATCTTACTGGACCATTATTACGAACCTCTCTTGATACATTGCCAGGTTCCCTTGCTGATCAAAGTACGAGATTAGAAGTCTGCTATAGCTCGAACCTCATCCCAATCTACGGTCCTCTCACCTGGATCGTAGAAGCTCGCATAAGAATCAACAATATTGACCAAGCTCCTTAGTCCTTGGTCATGGGGTGAGAATCTTTGGTCCAATTATAGGTCATACACCTATTCGCACGTGTACCTTACATATACCCATTCTCGCACCCTCACTACGGCCTCTGCTGCGGCCTCTACCCTTGCCTGTCCCCAAAACACTTTTCTATCAGGAACCCCGACAAGATAACTCTTAATGGGGATGAAGGAAGTGTGAACTCTTCGACACGTTTGATCTCTATACAAGTCTTCACCTGCTCTTCTTCTTCCTGGACCCTATCACTCGCCCACTTCACTGCAGCTCCTTCGGCTACCCTCAAAGGCCTCGTCAACAGGCTCTCATGCCTAAGCTCCAACTCAATCCCATGCAAGACCCAAAATGATGGTGGAGCATATAGGGTCACCCTCACGATCGCGCACTCTTTATCATTATCAGAGCCAGACTCGATTCGGATAAAGATCACATTGTCTATCGACATGCCCCACCAAGAAGATACATACTCTCCTTCCTTGATTTGCCTTGACAACGATATCTTAAATTCACCTTCCCTTTTAACTGGTAAGGCCATATTGAGATCTTGTTTAGCATAAGGCATCCTGAGTTGCCTTTCGCTCTGTCTGGATTCTTCCCACCACAAAAAACGTTCAGCATACGTATTTCGTTACTATGCTAACAATCACCCTTTTTACACTCCCTACTTTGGAAGCCTTGACTCCAAACTATCTTTTTCTAAAAATCCATACTTTCAAGTGTTTATAACCACTCAGCTCAGAGAAAATAATAATGGTAGTATATCACAATAGTAACACATTCACAAATATCAACACTTATAATAATATTTCCTCATCGAAAATGATATATCATCTTGGTAATCTGATTTCAATAATTCTTTATAACAATCAAACGTATTATGTACAGGCAAGTCAATTATTCAAAGCACATACAAATACTTCATAATAAGCTTATATCAATAGACATTTCATATGATAGACACTTTATGATCAGAGATAAGATCGCTAACAATTAACACTCTCATACATAATACCAACGAGAGTATCACATTGTACCCCCTAGCTTTGACAGAAGCATACTGTGGCGAGGGGCAGTGTAATCCTCTTTAGAAAGGATAGCATCTCAACTCCCTGAGCTCCGCTCAAGGATCAAGCCTCACTCCTTCTCCCTCCGATTCCAGCACTCGCTCCTTGCAGACCTTTACCGACAAAATAAACAACCTTACCACACACGCTTCGGGATGTACGGTCCTGTCCTGTGCTGGTAAACCCACTTGATACAAAAATAGTTGGGGATTCACCCCCTACTTTTCTGTGGCAAGTAGTAGCCTCTTCCCGTATAGACCATGATCTGACAAAACTTAAATACTTTCCTCCTTTTTAGTAGTAATATAGTTATCTTATCCCAAGGGATACAACAACAATACCCCACTATGGACCAGGAACAGAGTTCCGGCGTGGGTCTCACTACTACTTACAAGATAAAATTATAACTTCTTCAAAGTCATCTCTCAAGGGAATAATAACATAAGATTGCAACCGTCATTATGATAGATCTTACACATTGACCATTCTATGAGAAAAAACTTATCTCAAGGAAGTGATCACTCCATTCACCTCTGGATCCGCATCAGACGTGGATTCTGCATAATATCTCTACCCCTCTTTGAAGAGTAATTCAAACAAATAAATTTTAATAAACAACCATAAATTGATAATAGGACTTGAGACTCTCATACAAATCCTTACAAACTGATAAGTTTAAGCACATACTTCAAATATTTAGCCCATATAAAAATACTCATAGAAGGGATAGCCTTAAAATAACATTAAGCACATAAACCTCGTAGGTATACCGCACGAAGCGAGACTGCGTCTGTAGATTGGATGGTTGACTAACATAAAGAGTGTGTCGGCACGCAGATTTCAGACGCTCGTGATCTTTTTATTTATTGATGATTGAAGAATCGACGTGATCGCTGGTCGGATTTTTATTTTTTTTGATTAAGTTAGGGATTAATTGGATTATGTCTCGACTGATTGAAACGTTTGCCTGTGACTTATGCATACATGCGGAAAACGACATTGACAATGAGGCGGCCTTGAAGTATTCTCAGTAAGGTTCACGTGTCGCATAGTATCTATTTTGTTTAGGTGTCTGTCATAATTAGACTGAGCTTTGGGCCTAATACTATTGGTTATGGTGTCGGACTTTCAACGGGGAGATTCAGGGATCGAGATCGAGCGACGACGTCGCGGGGATATTAGAGTAGCTAGGAGATCGAGCGGTTGAGGGTCCGACAGGGCTATTTCCTTTGATTTTGTCGTCGGAAGAGTCAAGTCCTAGGTATTTTAATAATTTTATTGTCGTCTTTATTAATTTATTATTTGTCTCCGGCATTTTTTGACTTGGACGCAATGCCGGATTTGGGGGACGTCACGAGAGTCGAGAACCTTTAGCGCGGACCTTCCTTGGTTAACTTACGGGTTCCTGTGTGTTTGAGATGTTGGCGAGGTTCCTTTATCTTGTCCGCCTTGGGAGCACGGGCCGAGGAATTTAATATGTATGCGAGCTGACGGGTGATCAACCCACGAGGATGAAGAAAATTTGAGTAGCGTGAGGCCTTACCAGACGTACCGCCCACCAGCCGCAAGTCTGTTGTGAAAGGGTTGAGCGTGTGCCTGCAAATGAGGCTAGAAAAGATAGCGGGTCGTGCCTGGGGCGCGGTGAGACGGCCACTGCAGTAAGTCCACCTGTAGATCCACCTCTACGTCGGTCTTTAAAGTTCTCATTTCAAAATTTGCTACTACCACCAAGATCAGCACCGAGAAACAACTTTACTCAGTACTGCAGGCTCCGTGCCTGCCTACTTTGCACGAGGTCGGAGTCACGGTGACTAGGAACGGGAGGACGATACCAGCCTGTAGCATTAGGACCAAGCTTCTTCGAATAGGTCGATCATTGTACCTCCCCTCTGGTCCTCTCCCCCTATGAACGTTACCAGTCTCCGCTCAATGCTATTCAGCGGGAACCAACGACGTATCTCTGGATAGTTGGGCGCAAAGTTGCCCACAAAATACCTTTCGGCCGTAGGCGGAAGGCGAAATGCTATGACGGGGCCGACGGGTAGATGTCGGGTTGACTCATGTGAGGACGAGTGGAGCTGGCGGAAATGTTGGAGAGCAGAATGTCGGACGGACTTAGGCATAAGGGCAAAACACTAACCGAA
The DNA here is from genome assembly GCA_003427395.1 of Chara braunii. NCBI lineage: Eukaryota > Viridiplantae > Streptophyta > Charophyceae > Charales > Characeae > Chara > Chara braunii. The sequence goes on from BFEA01000039.1 coordinate 2,029,257, forward strand.
CTATCAGGTGGTTGGTTTCCTTGGACGTCCCGAGGTGCTGGATAGTCGAATTCGACCGCTATTGGAGGCCGCACAAACACAATAGCGAGCGTGATGAACGTAGTGAGGAACCCGTGAGTGAACCCGGATGAAAATTTGTGTCAGGTGCTCATGCAACGTCGAGGGAAAGAACAACTATGGCGGAGAGATAAAAATCGATGATCCCACTCGTTGCTCAATGTAAACGGGCGGGGAAAGAGCCGATCCTGTTTTTTTTGGCTAAGGCGAATTCAATCGTTCTGTTAGATTTAGTAGTAAGTTAGTGGTTTGGTTATGATATGTGTTAGAGGGTGCGTGAATGCAGCAGGGGTGATGAAGTTGGCTATGGAAGGAGACGTTATCTCACTCGATTCTGAACAAAATCGGGCAAGGAAAGATGCAGGTCGGGCGTTTTAGTGTTGGGCGATCCGGATTTTTAGGTTAGATTTGGACAAGGGCTAGCGAATTAGGAGTAGAGAGGAACGTGGCTGCGTGCAAGATATGGAGGAGGGAGTTAAAAGAGGTTGAATCGCAATCGTTCTTTGATCGATTGCGACAAAATAAAAGTCTACATAGAGCCTGATAGAGGTTTTCGGGGTGGGCGACCCCAAATATGATGTTAGTTTAGTTAGGAAGTTAGTGGGAGATGAGTCAGAGAAAGAAGAGGTGCGCGAGTAGAGTCGGGTGGAAGAAGAGAGAGTATGGCGGGGGTGAAAGGTACAATTTCCTGCCCGATTCTCTACGGAAACGAGTCACAAAACATGCTAATCTTGGGTATTTGGCCATTACGAATTAGATGGGAAAGACTAGTTTTGAAGATGGAGCGTAGGATCGAGTGCTATGATGGGATTTTGTTTTGTGCCTTGGCTAGCAGTCAGGAGGGGCCGCCCACGGGGTGCAACTGTGCTTGCTGCCACACCCACAGCCGGGTTGACCCTGTCCCTCGTCACTGATCGTTTGACAGACTAGGCCATGCAAGGTTAAGTATGAATGTGCTGCGCAGTCAAACGGTGAATGGCTCGATCCGAACTTGTTATTTAGCTACCCATATCCGACCAAGGTCGTGGACAAATTCGGAAGAGTGGAGTATCAACAAGAGAGAGAGAGAGAGAGAGAGAGAGAGAGAGAGAGAGAGAGAGAGAGAGAGAGAGAGAGAGAGAGAGAGAGATGTTTACAGATAATCGAGTGGGTGGATGTAGCTGACTGAGGAGGATCATGTGGTGTACTTACGTCGTGCCGTTGGAGCTCCTCCGGAGACAGGACAGGCGATGCGGGATGAGTCAAAAATCAGATTACGGTACCAGACTACATGGCAAGGTTGAAGACTTGCCTGTTCATCAGTGCGCCGCATGGCCTATAGGTAGAAGTAACTTTGGTACAACCACGTTGTTCAAAACTTATCTGATGACCGGTATGCTATTCATCTTGTCGACCAAGATAGCAAAAATCCAGCCACGAGTTGGGTGCTTGTCGGTGTTTGGTGAGGGTTGCATAACCAGATACGGGATATTTCGGACAAGTGAGCATTGAGAAAGGGGTTGCAGGCATGGTTAGTTTCCGGTGTGTTATTCCTCTCACTAGCCTGTGTTCGAGGGGAGACCAGTTGTGAGAATGCAAATTTAGTTGTTGGCGACTGCACCGGTCGTCCATCCGTACAAGGTGGATGAAGGTCAACGGTCAATGGTATGACTTTAGTTTGACCAGAGCTGTTGTGCACTTTGGCCACCATTGTGGGGCCCTCAGGTGCATGAAGGTACCAAGGCCCTCTCCTGGGAGTTGAGTCTGTCCCTCTCCTGTATCTCGAGAGTCTGAAACCCTTCCTTCTGCCCTTCTTACTTTAAGTCTAGTCATGTTCTGAGACGAAGGCGGCAGACGGGATTGCAACCCGTAGGACCGCAACAAGACTCTGGGGAGTTAGCCCACCGATTGCGGGAGCTCTGTCAGGAGGAGTTCTGGAGGCAGGGAACTAAAAGATAATCATTGTTTTCCTTCTATAAACCTGATTATAACCCATAATTGTAGTCATTACTACGTTTGACTGAGTATGTTGTCTGTCTCTCTATCTTGACTTTCAGTTTGACTTTTACGACACAATCCTGACTAAGTAAAGGAATGATTGTGCAAATTCAGTTCCGGTTTTTGTTGTCTAACTGAAAGCAGATTGTGGGATTGCATATGGGGGAAGGATGAGAGGAAGGCAGTATTGTGTGTGTTTGGCCGAGTCAACTAAGGGTTGGGAGAGTCTCCATAAGTTTGGGGGGCCCAGTACTATGTTTATTTTGATTGTTTAAAGGACCAGATAAGTTCCCATAAGTTTGGGTGGTCTGGTTGCTTTGACATGCGAGGGCTGAATGTGATCGCCTTTTCAGGGACCAAACATTTTTGTATAAGTTTGGATGGCTTGGTCGTTTTATTTCTTTGGGGTTTTCTTTTGTTTATTAGTTTTTTCTTGTTTTATTCTGAAAAGAAAGCTTAGGCGACGGACTGGACAAGTTTCCATAAGTTTCGAGCGCATCGGTCCGTCACCGCACGGGGCAGCGCGGGACCCTCCCGACCACGTCACACAGGAGTTGGTTTTTATTCCTCATCGCGAATATATATGGAGCTTCCGCAAGCCGCTCCAATCGAGTGCGCCAACCATACCTCCCGCGAGCCCCTACGACAGGATAGAGCATACGCGAGGCATGCCTTACCTCCACCTTATGGGAGCTGTCACCTCCCTTCGGTGGGCGTATCCCCGCCGAGCTACCAGTCCACAGTACGAAAGCCGATCAGTTGCAATCGCAGAGGTGGACCAGCCGAGGGCGTTTTTCATTTACTGTAGCATAGGGGGTACGCGCGGTAGTACGCCTTTATCAGACCCGCACGAAAACCGACATCTTGGGGGGCTGAAGTCCCAAGTGCGACCCGTCGTCCGTCAACTAGGATGTATCCCACTCACCACGCATACACCACTCTACGGACGTGAAAATAAAACACACACACACACATCAAACAACGCGATAACACTCCTAGTCCCTTCATTAGCCATCCCATAACTTTCCGACGCGGAAATCGGATAGGCGACACGCGCGAGACTTAGTATAAAACCGCGAGGACGCAGGGTTTACTCATATCGACTACTAGCAATGCAAACGTACGCAAGCAGTCGCAATGATGGCGTACTTTGTAGTACCCATACTCATGCGATCCTCGTTAATCTCGAGGGTCGCGCTCGACACTCAAGTGTCGGCTGACACGCGTCTTGAGGGATTGATCTCTCGACGTTGGACAACCGCCAAGTGCGGTTGAAAACCACCCCCTCTTCTGCATCATGCGGAGATTGGGTGGTACACAGGTTCATACATGTGGTGGCAGTCGTCTCTTATTGCCCTAGAGACTTGCTCTTTTTCCTAGGGCCTAGAGAGAAGTCAAGGGGTTTGACTTTGACGGCTGCCACTACTACAACGTCCAACTATAAAAATCTATAAAAAGCAAAGGATAAGGGGAAGTCTCATTCCCCTCGAAAACATGGTCTGTTCAACCCTTAAGCGCGGTCATAGTAGGCCGCACGAAACACTCAAAACATATGTATTTACATATATATAAAGGGTTATCGATACAGGACGATCACTTCTCACAGTCACAGTGAGACTCCTTTCATCCATATATGTATGTAATCGCAGACAGTCACATCCAGAGTCCGAACCACCAACATACCTGCAATCACATCAAAGATTCAACAAAAGTCCATGCACTACACGGGGTCAACTTCAACCATTCTCTATGCTCATACCCCTTGCTTTAGCCATACAAACCTCACTCTTGTGCAAATCCCCAAAATAAATACTCAGTACTTTTGTTAAATGACCATTCAATAAAGTCCGGTGAAAACGGAATGAAACAGTTCAAACCACATGGCTAAAGCCTTTAGGTTGAGTGGAAAGAGTGAATTGGAGTTGAATCGCAAATAGGCGAATCGGCAACCAACCTGTTATCAGTGATAACAAAAGGTGATCCTCGTATGGTCAAGCTGAAACTAGTCAAAATCCTGAATCAAACGGTCAAGAGGACCTGCAACACAAGACAGATCAATCCCCCGACTAAACCTATAAGTCCTTGGAGAATAACCCCCATATCACGATCTCACTCAAATCCTTCCTAATTAACTAAGCCTGAAATCTACCTTTAAGCAGTGCCCAAAGAAAAGGTAGATCAAGGCATAATCCCCCCTATACAAAGTGGATCGCCAGAGTCGCCACCTGTCAAAATATAACCTATCTCCTTTAAACTAAGAAAATTTCGGCAGCGCTCCCCATAGGAAAAGTGCCTTTCCAGAATTTATATCAGCTCGAATATGAAAACAGAAATAACCTTCAATTTCCCAAAGTCCAATTTTGTCTAACTCCCTGATTTAGCAAAAAATTGGGCAACACTGCCTTTAGAAAATGAGACTTTCCAGATTTTTATCAAGTAATATATAAACTTTAGACAAGTTGAACTTTGACAAGTCCAAATTTGAGTAACTCTTTGGATTTGCAGAAATTTCGGCAGCGCTTCCCGTAGAGAAAGTAGCTTACCAGAATTTATACAAAACCAAGTATAACAAAATATCCTAGAAAATGCAGAAATTGATCTAAGTAAAAAAACTTAGCTAAGAAAATGCAGGAATTGAAACTAACTCCTATGACTCTAGCACGTGGCGAGCAGCTAAAACAACTACCTATCAGACTGAAACCCAGACCAAGTAGTAGCCTCACTCAGTCACATGCAGGCCAAACCACAAATGTAAGTACCCTCACCATCCCCAAGTCAATTTGGCAGATAATAGTTCATAGTCTTTCAATGATTTAACCCCTTATACCCAACTTACATAAGGCATAAGGTCGGGACACCCAAACTTATAGAATGAACCCTACCTTAGCCAGACCTAAAGTCAGGCCACTCAAACTTATGGAATGAGCGCAACTTAGCCAAAGTATACACAAACACAGGGCACAACAACTTTTCTCTTCTTTGGGCATATGACTAGGTCATTATAGTCGCTCTGAACTGTTTAAATAACCAACTTATATATACCTCTCTGAAGTTAGTCTTTAAAGTGGGCGTAGGACTGAGCCATTCATCTTAGAAACAATGCTCTGTCGACCTGAGTTACCTTCAGTTATACTCTTAATAATACTCTCTTCAGATCGTGATATGCCATAGTCAGACCACCTAAACTTATAGAACGGTCTGATCAACTTGTTCATAAATAGAATAATAATAAAATATAGCCAAATTATAACATTTGGATTCCAACATGTGCGGGGTTTGAGTCAGATCACCTGAACTTACAGAACAGTCTGACTCTCTGTCTGATTCGTTTCTCTCTGATGCAATCTGTGCGTGGCACTGGGCTAGACCAAAGCTTATAGAATGGTCTACCCTTTGTCAGGTTCATTTTCTTAGAATAAAACAGGAAGAGGTTGGACCACCTAAACTTATAGAACGACTCGGGCCTCCTCGTTCAGAATCCAATAAGGAGAAAAAAACCGAAAATAACCAAGACAACCAAAGCACTTGAACTTACAGAATACACTTGGCCCCTGAAAACATCAATCACAGACAACCCTCACAAGCCAGAGCAACCACACCACCTACACTTATAAAACAGTCCGGTCCTCAAGGCAACCCCACAGCACTAGGTCTCCCCAAACTTATGGGGACTCCCGAGCCTCCAGAGCAATCAGACCACCTAAACTTATAGAACGGTCTAACGCTCCAAACAATCCAAAATAAAACAAAGCACTGAGTCTTCCCAAACTTATGGGGACCTCCCAGTCTGAATGACCCAACCGACTTTAATGCAATACCGCCTTCTCATCCTGTCCCTTCCCAGATGTAATATCTTTTTACAATCTGCTTTCAGTCAATCAACAAAACTGAAACTGAGATTGCATAGACATTCCTTTACTTAATCTGGTTTAAGTCCTGAAAGTCAAACCAGAAAGTCATCATAGGGATGCATGTCATATATTCAATCAAGCACGGAATGGGCAATACAGATAGGGGCTATAATTTGGGTTTATAGAAGGAAAAGTAATAGTTATCTTTCAATTTCCTGCCTCCAAAACTCCTCCTGAGTTCCGGCGGAACTCCCTCAATCGGTGGGTTGACTCCCCACAGAGTCTTGCTGCGGTCCTACGGGTTTCAATCCCGCCTGCCGCCTTCCTCTCAGAACAGGATTAGACTTAAAGTAAGAAAGGCAGGAAGAAGGAAATTTGAGTCGCTCAGATACAAGAAGGGTGCTCTCAGACTCGCAGGAGAGGACCTTGTTATCTTGATGCGCCTGAGGGCCTCTCAATGGTAGCCAGACGCGCAGCGACTTGGTCAGTCTGAGTCAAGACGCCTCACGTTGACTTTTTGATGGTCCTCCCAATCACAACAATATCCCTCCCCCTCCCTCTCAACGAGCTCGAGCTCTCCACAGCTCTTGCCTTACATGACAAGTACCTCAACTTTTACTCTCTTGCTGTAGCCTGTAGCTAGTTCGCCTTAGTAGAGCAAACGATACTCCGGTCAACAGACAAATTCTGCAGTCACCATGGCTGTCGCACATGTTGTGCGCCAATGGTCATGTAAAGTCAACGTATATAGTTGGTAACCCGTCTGTATATTCAGTGTGTACTACGAGTGAAAACACAGCAATGCACATAACCCGTATAGTAGCTCAAAAGGTCCAGCACAACACCGTCTCATCAATGCCGAAGCGTAGGCCTACGACAACAATGCAGATACATGCAAATCCCAAGCATGTCAAGCACCTGCCGAGACCTGACGAGAGCAAAATATTTTCTTTTCACCCGAGACCACGGGCCATTTCCCGCTGATACACCACGCTGTCCACAAACCACAAGTACCTTGCTCACTTATTGCAGCCAAGCCTGAAGCTGCCGGTACGCAGTGCCTGCCAAGAACCTACCGAGACCTCACCGCTTGGCAGCACAGGCTTCCTTTTTCCTCCAATATGAAAACGAAAATGAGGGTGTGCCTGTAGGAAACTCTCTCTCTCTCTCTCTCTCTCTCTCTCTCTCTTTCTCTCTCTCTCTCTCTCTGTGCTTAAAGGTTTTTTTTTGTCAGCTCCTCCACTGACCCAGCGCACTGGCCCGTGAGCTTAACCCGAAGTTGGATTCTTCACTACAAGGCATCCAGTTTCAGTTCAGTAGCAAGCACCTCAGCGACAACGAGTGGACCAAACACTATAATGGCCACAGCCCACCGCGACTACCACGTCCCAGGTAAGTCCCTTCCTCAACCCCATCCACGTCCTTCCCGTTAGTACTCCGATTCTCTTTCACAACGGCCACACGGCTCCTGAACCCCATAATGCCAAGTCTGCAATCCCATCGCAGAGTCCGATCCTACCATCAGATTCTCGATGGGCAAAAACCCTCGCTTAGCCCTCTCTCTTTCCTAGATCCGTTCGGAGGGGCGAGACTCCCTCATCTTGCAATTCGCTACTCCCTTCTCCATAGCTCGCATGCGGTCACGTTTGCTCTCACCCACTGACTTACTAACCTACTTTGAAAACTAACCCCATGGTTGAATTCACCCGGCATCAAAATCGCAAATCCGTATTACAGTTCGTCAGAAACGGCTGAACAACGGCCGAACAGTTGATTCTTCTCCTTCCCGCTTCTCAGCTTCCGCCATATCCTTACGCACCCCCCTCCTCACTTACTCCCTATTTCGCTATCCTATCGATAAATCTAACCTCATCAGGCGTTTCGCCCCGTGGGCAAAACCCCACGATCGGCTCTTCCCTCGTCTGAAACGGCCCACTATGACGCAAGCTCCATGCCCCCAACTGCGCCCAACTCTTCACCCGCCATATCTCCAACACACTTTCTCTTACTAACTTTCATCTTACTAACCTTTTGTTAATTCCGAGCCCGGATTCGGGCTCGCCCACCACTCCCGCCATAGCCCCCGCGGACCTCCTTTCTCTACTAACTTTCCCTCTAATCTAACCTTACCAACGAGGTCGCCCGGGGTAAAACCCCCAAACTCGTCCCTTCCCCGCCCGATTTCACCAAGGATCAGGTGGGATCTCAGTTTTTCTTGTCTCCCATAGCCAAGTCTCCTCCATCTCTACTCCGCACGCATCTGGCACGAAATGCGTCTAGATTCTTTTCTATATTTTTCCTTCACTTCTTCAACGCCCGTCGCCACTCGTGCCTCGCTGCAGCGCTCTGCCCCCCTCTCTCCCGTGGTACTTCGCTCTCGTTACTTCATCTCCCCGTTGCTGCGCTCTGGTCATCTCCCCGCCATCTGCAGCTCTCCCTTCAGTCCGCATGCACCTGGCCCGTTTCCGCGCTTAGGTTCACCCCTCTCTTGTCTGTGCCTCCGAACACTCCTCCAGCCGTTTGTGTGGGCTTCCTACCGCTTTCGTTCTGCTGTTAGCGCAGTTTCAGTGGCCGCGGCCCAGCGGTGACCTTCGCTACTCGGAATGCCCAGTCGGCCCGAGCCCGACAGATGTGCCTGGTCGCACTATGGCCGTTTGCCCCACAGCGCCCCAGACTCTTCTTTCGCCGTGGCTGGTAAGCTGTTGAACAACTCCGGTTATCCTGAGGGGGACCTCGTCGGGAAGGGGACCCGAGGAGGTTTGCACAACGACTTGCCCTCCGACGAAACTCAGCCCCAATGATGTCGGCTGACCCCCGACTGGTATCGCCTCCCTGTCGAAGCAGGTACCGCACCTGCTGGCTGGTACGGCTCCCGTATGCTCCCTCGTTGGAGGCTCGGGCATGGATGTGGCTGCTACGCAGGCCCCCGAAACACTGTAACGGGGTAGCTTCGGCGCGATCACGAGACCAGCCCACGACCACACTCCAGGCCACCCTGTAAATACAACACACCCCCGCGCGACCTCACCGAACCCGAAACGTAGGTCGTACACATGACCTCGCCACGGTGGCCATTAAATCCGGCGTTGGTCCGGGTCAGCGGCACGCCAGAGGATAAACAAAAATACGACGCTAAAGAGGATTATCTGGGAAATGCCACCTCCGATCGGGCGCAGCGGTCAGCAAGATCAAGGGGGATAGCCCCGGCGGCCCCTTTGCGCTACTCTTTATGCTCCCGCCTCGTCGCCACTTGATCTCGATCGCTAAACCTCTCAGATGAAAGTCCGACGCCGTAACCGCCAGTGCTAGGTTCAAGTCTTGGTCTAGCTCCGACGAACACCTAAATTAAACCAATACTGCGCGACGTGCAGATATACCGCAAATGCTTCAAAGCCTCCTCGTCGTCGATGCCGCCCTCCACGTGTGCGCACAAGTCACGGGCAAATACACCAATCATGAGACAAAATCTTATTAATCCTAACTTAATAAAAAAAAATAAAAAATCTGGCCGGTAATCACGCCGACTCTTCAATCATCAACAATTGAAAAGATCACGCGCGCCTCAATTTCGCGCATCCACACACTCTTTGTTCCAATCAACCATTAGCCGCATAGACAACGAACACTGCCGCGACTCGCGCAATATATTCAAACTTTAAACCAAACTTATTCTTTATCGCTTGCAAAAACCAGGGGGGATACCCTTGTAAGGATATTCGTGCCGACAACTTACCGGACCATATTAAACGACGTCCCCGTCGCTTCGCCAAATCAGAAGGCTATAAATCCATTTACACTCCAAATGCTGACGAGAAACAGAACCAATCCGATTAGCCGACGGACTCAAGTTTGAGGCCTCCAACAATCCGTGCCCACACAACTGTATGCCGCCAGGGTTTCAACCTGAGTCTCCATTGTCCTGGCACCAGGATGCCGGTGTATTACGCATTGATACTACAACATAAGTTCCAAAAACCCTCTAAGCCGTCCTTTCCCCCTTGTCCTAGACAAACGCCGGCCTCTCGTTGAGTGTCCCGACTAGACTCTTTCTCGTAAGCAGAGTCATACCCAGGAACGCGGGCCTTAAATGAGACCTTGGAAGACACTCTCGCCTCCCTCCCGAAAATCCTCACAATCAAGCACATATACGTATATACACTTAAATCTCATCTCAGCTCCTTCTGCAGTCTAGTACAGAAATGCTAGGTCTCCATCCTTACCCACCATAGTCTGGTTGATCGAGCCAGATCTATGGCCTACCGCATTGTTGTTTTAGCGGTAGTATCCTCTCGTTGGTTATGCAACGATAGGTATCCTCCTGATAAACATTCAATCAGGACTCCTGAAAGACTCCTATTCCCCGCCATCCCACCGGAGTAATCCCCTCGGGCGTGCATAACCCCTTAAACTCTTACCCCGTTGGTAGACGTGGTTCCGCAGCCAGGTTGTGCTGGTTTGCAGTCATCCAATAGGGGTTGCACCTTGGAGGTGTTAACGTTTACCGTTTAGCTTGGTATTCCTCAATATGCCTTAGGATTAGCACAAGTGTCTAGACGGTGCGTCGCAAAACAGACCACAGACCATCTGCAGGACTACGCAGGGGTCTGTCTCACTTTTAAAGACGTTTACCAGCTCCCTATGGGACAACATAGATATCACAACCCCTTCTCATAGTCATAGACAAATTCACCACTAGGCTCACACAAGGCCGTGAACCATTGACTTGATCAGAGACAGCGGACCACACATCCCACGACATCTTAATGCACTGACTTGCGACCTTCTCAGTTCCACCAATGATCCAAACCGTAATTCTGGTTCCTCTCGTCAGACTTTATCAACTCAAACACTACTTACCATGCCATTAAAAATCTTTTACCCACCTTTAACTCGTCAAAGGTGCCTCTCATACTAGGTCTCACAACCATCTTTTTCCTCCTCTAGGATGAACTCTCACGCGACCCTTTTAAGCATCTTCCCCTTTGAGGATGAGTCTTCCAATCAATAATATTACCACCTTCCCAGAAATCTGAAGCGGTATCTTCCATAACCAACTCAACACTGAGGGACCAACTTGTGGGTTCTTACCATAACTCATTCACAACTATTCGGCATGGCGAGCTCGTGGGTCTCATGGACCCATGAATCCCTTAGGATTCTCACTCTTTCACAATAATAGACTGCACTCCCTCTCCTTATACTCGGCCCTGTCCTGCTTGTAGGCAGGCCGCACGAGTATACCGAAGAGTAGACAGTTCACATCCATTCATTTTCATAAACTCCACACAATTCATGAGATGTTTCTCATCCACCTCTTCATACAAAACCATCATACATCAGGATAAAACCACATATGTGAGAGTGATAATGATCGTCATATATAAAGAATAATCTTTAGAGAAGATTTATCAACTCAATATATGTACAGGGGTACAATACCCCAACTCAAACGCGAACCAAATGGTCTCGAATTACATATATACACCCGGAGTTGAACAATCTCAACTCGAATTGGTATCGGTACCACACACAAAAATTGTGCCTTCCCTGACCAGAGCTAAAACTATAGCAGTCTTGGTCAGGATGTGATCACACCCCTCAAACCAGAGGGACCCGAGTAATTAAAAACATATCCAGATATCCAAGGAAAAGTAAGACTAAAAGTTATTCATACACAAGTCTTACAACTACCTTCCTAGGCTAGAGAGCCTATCTCCCACACGCTGAGGTTTTTTCCCAAGCCTCTCCTACCTCTCACACCTATACAACTATCAAGGCCTAGACACGACGTAGGTTCCATATCTTCTTCTCCCAATCAATAGGCCTAATAGAATAGGCCCCTACTTCGTAACACTGCCCTTAGGGTCACTCCTTGCTCTTCCCACTTGAGACATTCTCATAACGTGATGTGAGGCAGACCTAACATACCCCATATGTACAATTATTCTATTGGGGTCCACCCCCCTGCTTATATATATAACCTACTCAAACTTCCAGACCCTTTTCATACAAACCCATCTTCCCCACAACTTCATTCAGGATGCAGTGCTTAATTCCCCATCTCGCCGCAAAGCCCCTTTCCATGTTGCCTCAGGGATGGTAGGGTCGATATACTTCCCGGCCCTGTCGAAAACATCTTCCTCAATATTAGTCCTTATTAGACCGCTTGCCTCATCGTTCCTTCGTTCCCAACAAAACTTTATTATGTGCCCTTCCTTGGCATAATGTCTCCAAATATCATTTTCCCAACCCGCTTTCTTCCCTCCAGAGCCATCTTTGCTGCCACCACGTTCCCTTTTTCCGTGCCCCTCGTCCCTGCAACCCCTTCCAGCTTTCCGCCTTCGGCCCCCTCCACCGGCCACGTGGCCTTCTGTCACTCGTGGTATCGGTGGCTGCAATGACCTCATACACAGGGCTGGCTGAAACTGGACTGCAGGAGGCGTAGGTGGCATCATATCCATTTGTGGGCCCAAACAACTGCCTTGTACACAGGGCAAATATGGATTATATATAGGTTTTGGTCCTACTTGACCGTATAGCTTACACTGCCCGTATAGCGCATGTTCAATCGGCGGGGGCCTTTCTTGTGCTGCTCTGCCTTCCACCGTGACCTCTTGCGAGGTGGCCCCCATCTGTCGTGAGCACTGCCTCTTTCCGGTACCTTGACCTCCCTGGGCCCGATTCCTCGCCTTCCGCTGAGCCTTTGTCAACTTGGGAGGTTCAGGCTTCCCTTTTTCTCCCGTCACACCCTTTTCTTTACTTCCTCGAGGGGTACGACCAATCTTTCCCCAACGATCACATACCACCCTTGCCCAGTGCTCTGGCCACCACTCATTCCTTTGCCTCTCCCGACCCGCAACCGAGGATGCTTCCGTGTTAATGGGCCCTCTCTTTGGCTCAGGCGCAATAACAGGTAGAGCCATACTAGATCCTTGCTCCTCCTTGATCTCAATGCCCCCCTCATCTTCATCTCTTTCTGGGGCGCAAGCTCATCTTTGCGGGGTCTTCTTGTGGGGGAGTAGCTCCTGATGATTCTTTCTTGCCTCTGCTTTGCCTCTCGCAGTCGGCCCACTCCATACTCCCTCAGAAACTTTCCTCTTGCCACGCCTGGCTTCTTCTAGTTGCGTCAACCTCTCTTCCAACATCCCAACTTGCATCTGTATACCACTCAACTCCCCTTGTGTTGACGCAACCTTGGCTGGCTGCTCAGGGCCCTTACCAAGCTGACCTTCCATCCCATCCTCTGGGAACTTCAATTTCAGAGAAGTTCCTAGCTCATCCCAGATCTGCGACTCCAGCATGAGGGTTTACACCTCCTCACTCAACTCCTCGCAGACAAACAATGGAAGCATACTCCACATCGTCTTTTCATCCCACATCTTCGCGAGGGCGAAATCCTGATAACCGCCTAGGAAGGCAGCCAACCCCCTTCCCTGAAACAAACAGGGAGCGAAGCTCTGGGGGCATCGAGTCGCTCACTGACTCGCACAACAACACTTTACAGAGGCACGTACTCCTCCAGGATAGGATTTTGGAGAAACTGCTCCCTTCAGCCATGATGCTGGTACCGGCTTGACACGCACGACAAGCAGTCGACCATCCGGTTGGGGCGCAAGACAACTTAAAACAAACAGGGCTAGTGAAAATTGATTACTACCCGTCTCACACCAACCCTCTTCCCATTTATACAATATGGCCCTAACTTTAGCGAGAGGGTTTTATAGACAATATACATCCCACATAGGCAGAGCCCTCGAAGCCAATCTTAGGCAGAGAGTAAACGAGGTTACCAATGTTACTGACCCGCGTACTCGTATCATAGGCAAGGCTCCCCCTCACGTCCTAACCGACCTACCCATGGCTTTAGACACCTAGTCTAAGGAAAAAGCCTATTCGGGTTAACTTGGAACCTTTCAGGATCCGTTATATACACCTCATGCACCAGAATACATATGTACCTCCCTCGCAACTCATCTGATACATCTTGCCAACTAACACATAAGGGTTCCGTTTACACAACTGATTGGTCTACCGTCCTAGCTCCCATATCTATTTATATGTTCAAGTCCATAAGAGACATACTCCAGCAGGATCCAAGGGCACCCTCTACCGGCCAGCTGCTGCACGAACTTCATCCCAGTCTACAGTCTCCCCATTGGGATCATAAGAGCCTGCATACGCATCAACCACCTTGGCCACGTCCCTGAGTCCTTGGCTACCTGGCAAAAACCTCTGATCCAGATACATGCCATATATCAATTCGCACGTGTATCGCATATACCCCCATCCGCGTGCCTTCACAACGGCTTCTGCAGCGATTTCCACTCTTGCTTGTCCCCCAAAACTTTCTTCTACTAAGACTTCTGGCAGGGTAACTCGTAATGGGGCCGAGGGAAGTGCAAACTTTTTCTCGTGCTTGACCTCTACTTAGGTCACCACCTACTCTTCCCCTCCTTGGACCTTGCCTCTTGCCCACTTTGCGGCGGCTGCCTCAACTACTCTCAAGGGTTTCGCGAGTAGGCTTTCATGCCCAAGTGCCAACTCTATCCCGTGCAAAACCCTGAATGATGGCGAGGCGTACAACATCACTCTCACAATCGCCCAGTCCTGATCATCACTAAGGCCAGACTCGATCCAAATAAAGACCCCTTTATTTATTGACATGCCCCACCAGGAAGAGATATACTCTCCTTCTCTGACTTGTCTCGGCAAGGATATCTCTAGCCCATCTTCCCGTTTAACTGGTAGGGCCACATAGGGATCTTCCTTCACATATGGCATCCTGAGTTGCCTTTGCTCCGGTCTGGGTTCTGCCCATCACAAAAAAATCGTCCAACGTATGCTTTCTGTTACTATGCTGACAATCAGGTTCTACAACCGCTATCCCTGAAGCCTCAGCTTCAGGTAATCTTTTCCTATAATGCATCCCTTCCAGTGTTTACGACCAGCCAGTTTAGAGAAAAATACTAATGGTAATATATCACGAAGATATTGCATTCATAAATATCGGAAATTCATAATTGTAATACTCATGTGACCATAGTAACCAACAACAATAACACTCATAATAATCGTACACATCATACACAAGTTAGTCAGTCACTCAAAACATAACTATCTCATACGACAGACCTATGTCAACAGGCATAACATATGATAGGCACATTATGATCAAGGGTATGATTGCCAACAATTAGCACACTCAGACATAATTCTTGCGAGAGTACCACACTTTACTTCCCTGACTTTAACAAAAGTATGTGGCGAAGGGCAGTGTAACCCCCTTTTCAGAAAGGATAACATCTTAAATCCCCAAGTCTCACTCAAGGATTAAGCCTCACTGCTTCTCCCTCCGATTTTAGTATTCGCTCCTTGCAGACCCTTGCCTACAAGGTAACCAACCTCACCATACACGCTTTGGGATGCGCTATCCTGTCCTGTGCTGGTGAACCTACTTGATGCAAAAATAGCAGGGGATTCACCCCCTACCTTTTTGTAGCATGTAGTAGCTGCTTCCCTCATAGGCCAAGGTATAACAAGACTCAAATACTTTCCTCCTTTTTAGCATTAGTGTAGTTATTTTATCACAAGAGATACAACAACAACACCCCACTATGGACCAGGAACTTAGTTCCGGCGTGGGTCTCACTACTACCTACAAGACAAAATTATAATTTCTTCAAAGTCATCCCTTAAGGGCCCTTAAGGGAACAATAACATAGGATTGCAACCTTCCTTAGGGTAGACGTTACACATTGACCACTTCCTAAGAAGTGCTTATCTCAAGAGACGGTCACTCAACTCACCTCTGAATCCGCATCAGACGTGGATTCTGCATAATGCCTCCACCCGCTCTTTGAGAAACAATCCAAACACGCAAACCTTTATAGATAGCCATAAATCGATAATTGGACTTGAGGTACTCATGCAAATCCTTGCAGACTGAATAGTTCAAATACATACTTCAAATACATGACCCATATAAATATTTCTGACAAGGATAATTATCAAAGAAATATAATCATCAAACACATAGCCTCACACAATCAAACGTTAGGCAAACTTACTTAGACGGTATCTGGCGTATAGGGATGAGTTCAACATATAACTCAATAGAAATGCCCTCAAACTGTTACTCTAAAATCCCTAGTTCCAACTCATAGATTCACGTGGATTGTCCAATTCTGGAAAGGTTCAAGCGAAGCTCTAACATCAATTATAACTCATTGCCCCATAAAAAAATTAAGCAAAATAGTCTGAATGTTAGCTCCTTCACTGTTACTCCGGCTACCTCTTAGGATCAGATACCCTCCTCTAACAGAAAAGGGTGCCATGCAAATCTGCTACTTCCCGTAGTCATTTTCATTGAGGTCATAGTACGGTGCTCACTACCCCCATTCACCCCAATATGCCCAACTTAAACACCTTACGTGTGGCAGACCTCACACTTTCATGGCTATATAACCCGAACAACCACTTAGAACCCAAACTCAGGGATCCCATATCCAAATCCATAAAGCTTTTGACCTCCTTAGCCTAACTCTCATCGAAGTGCCTTGATGACTTCTAACATAATAGACTCCCTTACTTGTCCTAGGCCTCATACTAAACCTAAAGTACCCTAAAACTTTCATGACCACTCAGGTAACTCTTTTAGTCATAATAGGTACCTTATAGGGTTTACTCCGCGATTAGCCATGTTGATACCTCCTCATCTCACCTTAGCCATATTAGACATGTAAAGCATCGTCCAGACCCACCAATTATCAGGATCAGAAAAGGTACCGACTCTGACTACCATCAGTCTAACCTAGGTACGTGAGTACATAGTCAAAACGTCAACCCTTCCTGGGCCATCGTTACTGCACTAGCCACAACCATCTCACACAATCAACTTTCACTCGCCCTCTATCCAATGCCATCAATCGATTAGCCATAAAAAAATCAACAAAAACCTCTCGTTTTGCCTAGTTATCACAATCCCATACCCGGATGTCGTTCCACCAGGGACAACGGAAGACAACCGTTATCCCCGGCAACGGCGCCACCTGTCGAACGCATCGGTCCGTCCGGCGCACGGGGCAGCGAGGGACCCTCCCGGCCGGGTCACACAGGAGTTGGTTTTTATTCCTCGTCACGAATATACATGGAGCTTGCGCAAACCGCTCCGGCCGAGTGCGCCAACCATACCTCCCGTGAGCCCTTACGGCAGGATAGGGCCTACGCGAGGCACGCCTTACCTCCACCTTACGGGAGCTGTCACCTCCCTTCGGTGGGCGTATCCCCGCCGAGCTACCAGTCGACAGTACGAAAGTTGATCAGTTGCAATCGCAGAGGTAGACCAACCGAGGGCGTTTCTCGCTCGTTGTAGCATAGGGGATACGCGAGGTAGTACGCCTCTATCGGACCCGCACGCCTCTATCGGACCCGCACGCGAACCGGCATCTTGGGGGGCTGAAGTCCCAAGCGCGGCCTGTCGTCGGTCGACTAGGACGTAGCCCACTCACCACGCATACACCACTCTACGAACGTGAAAATAAAACACACACACACACACATCAAACAATACGACAACACGCCTAGTCCCTTCAGTAGCCATCCCATAACTTTTCGACGTGGAAATCGGATAGGCGACACGCGCGAGACTTAGTATAAAACCGCACGGATGCAGGGTCTACTCATATCGACTAGCAATGCAAACGTATGCAAGCAGTCGCAATGATGGCGTACTTTGTAGTACCCATACTCATGCGATCCTCGTTAATCTCGAGGGCCGCGCTCGACACTCAAGTGTCGGTTGACACGCGCCTTGAATGATTGATCTCTCGACGTTGGACAACCGTCAAGTGCGGTTGAAAACCACACCCTCTTCTGCACCCTGCGGAGAGTGGGTGGTACACAGGTTCATACATGTGGTGGCCGTCGTCTCTTATTGCCCTAGAGACCAGCTCCTTTTTCTCAGGCCTGGAGAGAAGTCAAGGGGGTTGACTTTGACGGCTGTCACGGACTACAACGTCCAACGATAAAAATCTCTAAAAAGTAAAGGATAAGGGGAAGTCTCATTCCCCTCGAAAACATGGTCTGTTCAGTCCTTACGCGCGGTCACAATAGGCCGCACGAAACACTCAAAATATATGTATTTAAATATATATAAAGAGTTATTGATACATGACGATCACTTCTCACAGTCACAGTGAGACTCCTTTCAGCCATGTATGTATGTAATCGCAGACAGTCACATCCAGAGTCCGAACCACCAACATACCTGCAATCACATCAAAGATTCAACAAAAGGCCATGCACTACACGGGGTCAACTTCAACCATTCTCTATGCTCATACCCCTTGCTTTAGCCATACAAACCTTACTCTTGTGCAATTCCCCAAAATAAATACTCAGTACTTTTGTTAAATGACCATTCAATAAAGTCCGCGTGAAAACGCAATTAAACAGTTCAAACCACAGGGCTAAAACCCTTAGGTTGAGTGACAAGAGTGGATTGGAGTTGAATCGCAAACAGGCGAATTGGCAACCGACCTGTTATCAGTGATAACAGAAGGTGATCCTCGTAGGATAAAGTTGAAACTCGTCCAAATCCGGAATCAAACGGTCAAGAGGACCTGCAACACAAAACAGACCAATCCCCAGGCTAAACCTATAAGTCCTTGGAGAATAATCCCCATATCACGATCTTACTCAAATCCTTCCTAATAAACTAAGCCTGAATCTACCTTTAAGAAGTGCCCAAAGCAAAGGTAGATCAAGGCATAATCTCTCCTTTACAGAGTGGATCGCCAGAGTCGCCACCTGTCAAAATATAACCTATCTCCTTTAAACTAAGAAAATTTCGGCAGCACTTCCCTTATGAAAAGTGCCTTTGGAAATTTATATCAGCTCGAATATGAAAACAGAAATAACCTTTCATTTCCCAAAGTCCAATTTTGTCTAACTCCCTGATTTAGCAAAAAATTGGGCAACACTCCCGTTAGAAAATGAGATTTTTCAGATTTTTACTAAGTCATATATAAACTTTTGACAAGTCAAAATTTGACAAACTCATAGGATTTGCAAAAATTTCGGTGCGCTTCCCGTAGAGAAAATAGCTTACCGGAATTTATACAAAGTCAAGTATAACAAAAGATCCCAGAAAATGCAGAAATTGATCTAAGTAAAAAAACTTAGCTCTGAAAATGCAGGAATTGAAACTAACTCCTATGGCTCTAGCACGTGGCGAGCAGCTAAAGCAACTACATATCAAACTGAAATCCAGACCAAGTAGTAGCCTCACTCATTCACATGCAGGCCAGACCACAAAGGTAAGTACCCTCACCATCCCCAAGTCAATTTGACAGACAATAGCTCATAGTCTTTCAATGATTTAACCCCTTATACCCAACTTACAAGGCATAAGGTCGGGATACCCAAACTTATGGAATGAACCCTACCTTAGCCAGACCTAAAGTCAGGTCACCCAAACTTATGGAATGAGCCCAACTTAGTCAAAGTATACACAAACATAGGGCACAACAACTTTTCTCTTCTTTGGTTGTATGACTAGGCCATTCTAATCGCCCTGAACTGTTTAAATAACCAAGTTATATACACCTCTCTGAACTTAATCTTTAAAGTAGGCGTAAGACTGAGCCATTCGTCTTAGAAACAATGCTCAGTCGGCCTAAGTTACCTTCAATTATACTCTTAATTATACCCTCTTCAGATTGTGATATGTCATAGTCAGACCATTTAAACTTATAGAACGGTCTGATCAACTTGTTCATAAATAGAATAATAATAAAATATAGCCAAATTATAACATGTGCGGGCTTTGAGTCAGACCACCTTAACTTACAGAACAGTCTGACTCTCTGCCTGATTCCTTTTTCTCTGATCCAATCTGTGCATGGCATTGGGCTAGACCATCTAAACTTATAGAATGGTTTGCCCTTTGTCGGGTTCATTTTTAAAAAATAAAACAGGAAAAGGCTGGGCCACCTAAAATTATAAAACGGTTAAGACCTCCTTGTTCAGAACCAAATCAGCAGAGAAAAACCCAAAATAACCAAGGCAACCAAAACACCTGAACTTACAGAACGTACTTGGCCCCTGAAAATATCAATCACAAGCAACCCTCACAAGCAAGAGCAACCAGACCACCTAAAAATATAGAATAGTGTGGTCCTCAAGGCAACCCCACAACACTAGGTCTCCCCAAACTTATGGGGACTCCCCAGCGTCTAGAGCAATCAGACCACCTAAACTTATAGAACAGTCTGACGCTCCACACAATCCAAAATATAACAAATCACTGGGTCTCCCCAAACTTATGGGAACCTCCTAGTCTTAATGACCCAGCCGACTTTAATGCAATCCCGCCTTCTCATCCTGTCCATTACCAGATGCAATCTCTTTTTACAATCTGCTTTGAGTCAATCAACAAAACTGAATCTAAGATTGCATAGACATTTCTTTACTTAATCTGGTTTAAGTCCTGAAAGTCAAACCAGAAAGTCATCGTAGGGATGCATGTCATATATTCAATCAAACACGCAATGGGCAATACAGATAGGAGCTATAATTGGGGTTTATATAGGAGAAAGTAATTGTTACCTTTCAATTCCCTGCCTCCAAAACTCCTCCTGAGTTCCGGCAGAGCTCCCGCAAGTGGTGGGTTGACTACCCGCAGAGTCTTGCTGCGGTCCTACGGATTTCAATCCCACCTGACGCCTTCCTCTCAAGACAGGATTAAACTTAAAGTAAGAAAGGCAGGAAGAAGGAATTTTAAGTCGCTCAGATACAAGAAGGGTGCTCTCAGACTCGCAGGAGAGGGCCTTGCTATCTTGATGCGTCTGAGGGCCCCGCAATGGTGGCCAGACGCGCAACAGCTTGGTCAGTCTGAGTCAAGATGCCTCACGTTGACTTTCTGATGGTCCTCCCAATCACAACAATACCCCCCCCCTCCCTCTCAACGAGCTTGAGCTCTCCACAGCTCCTGCCTTACAGGAAAAGTACCTCCACTTTTACTCTCTTGCTGTAGCCTGTAGCTAGTTCGCCTTAGTAGAGCAAACGGTACTCTGGTCAACAGACAAATTTTGCAGTCACCATGGCTGTCGCACATGTTGTGTGCCAACGGTCATGTAAAGTAAACGTATAAAGTCGGTGACCCGTCAGTATGTTCAGTGTGTACTAAGAGCGAAAACAAAACAATGCACAGGGCCCATATAGTAGCTCAAAAGGTGCAACACAACACCGTCTCATCAATGCCGAAGCATAGGCCTACAACAACAATGAAGATACATGCAAATCCCAAGCCTGTCAAGCACTTGCCGAGACCTGACGGGAGCAAAATATTTTCTTTTCACCCGAGACCACGAGCCGTTTCCCGCTGATACACCAAGCTGTCCTCAAACCACCAGTAGCTTGCTCACTTATTGCAGCCAAGCCTGAAGCTGCCGGTACGCAGTGCCTGCCAAAAACCTACCGAGACCTCACCGCTTGGCAGCACAAGCTTCATTTTTCCTCCAATATGAAAATGAAAACGAGGGTGTGGCAGTAGGAAGCTCTCTCTCTCTATCTTTCTCTCTCTCTTTCTTTCTCTCTCTTTCTCTCTCTCTCTCTCTCTCTCTCTCTCTCTCTCTCTCTCTCTCTGCTTAAAGGCTTTTTTTTGTTAGCTCCTTCGCTGACCGAGCGCACAGGCCCGTCAGCTTAACCCGAAGTTGGATTCTTCACTACGAGGCATCTGATTTCAGTTCAGTAACAAGCACCTCAGCGACAACGAGTGGACCAAACACCATGGCCACAGCCCACGGCGACTACCACGTCCCAGGTAAATCCCTTCCTCAACCCCATCCACGTCCTTCCCGTTAGTACTCCGATTCTCTTTCACAACGGTCACGCGGCTCCTGAACCCCATAATGCCAAGTCCGCAATCCCATCGCAGAATCCGATCCTACCATCAGATTCTCGATGGGCAAAAACTCTCGCTTAGTCCTCTCTCTTTCCCAGATCCGTTCGGAGGGGCGAGCGTCCCTCATCCTGCAATCCGGTACTCCCTCCTCCATAGCTCGCACGCGGTCACGTTTGCTCTCACCCACTGACTTACTAACCTACTTCGAAAACCAACCCCATGGCTGAATTCACCCGACATCAAAATCCCAAATCCGTATTACAGTTCGTCAGAAATGGCTGAACAACGGCCGAACAGTTGATTCTTCTCCTTCCCGCTTCTCAGCTTCCGCCATATCCTGACGCACCCCCCTCCTCACTTACTCCCTATTCCGCTATCCTATCGCTAAATCCTACCTCATCAGGCGTTTCGCCCCGGGGCCAAAACCCCGGGATCGACTCTTCCCTCGTTCGAAACGGCCCACTATGGGGCAAGCTCCATGCCCCCGACTGCGGCCAACTCTTCACCCGCCATATCTCCGATACACTTTCTCTTACTAACTTTCATCTTACTAACCTTTTGCTAATTCTGAGCCCGGATTCTGGCTCGCCCACCTTCAAAACCACGGTTTGGGCTCCTCCTTTCCTCAAATCCGTAAAGAAACGAGTAAACCATTCGTTTCTTTACCTTATTCTATCTACTCCCGCCATAGCCCTCGCGGACCTCTCTACTAACTCTATTTCTACTAACTTTCCCTCTAATCTAACCTTACCAACGAGGTCGCCCGGGGTAAAAACCCCAAACTCGCCCCTTCCCCCGCCCGATTTCACCAAGGATCAAGTGGGATCTCAGTTTTTCTTGTCTCCCATAGCCAAGTCTCCTCCGTCTCTACTCCGCACGGATCTGGCGGAAAATGCGTCCAAATTCTTTTCTTTATTTTTCCTTCACTTCTTCAGAGCCCGTTGCCACTCGTGCCTCGCTGCAGCGCTCTGCCTCCCTCGCTCCCTTGGTACTTCGCTCTCGTTACTTCATCTCCCCGTTGCTGCGCCCCAGTCATCTCCCCGCCATCTGCAGCTCTCCCTTCAGTCTGCATGCACCTGGCGCGTTTTCGCGCCTAGGTTCACCGCTTTCTTGTTTGTGCCTCCGAGCACTCCTCCAGCCATTCGTGTGGGCTTCCTACCATTTTCGCTCTGCTGTTAGCGCAGCTTCAGTGGCCGCGGCCCGACGGTGACCTGCGCTACTCGGAATGCCCAGTCGGCCCGAGCCCGACAGACGTGCTTGGTCGCACTATGGCCGTTTGCCCCACAGCGCCCCAAACTCTTGTTTCTCCGTGGCCGGTAAGCTGTTGAACAAGTCTGGTTATCCTGAGGGGGACCTCATCGGGAAGGGGACCCGGGGAGGTTTGCATAGCGACTGGCCCTCCGACGGAACTCAGCCCCAATGCTGCCTGCTGACCCCGGACCTGTATCGCCTCCCTGCCGTAGCAGGTACCGCACGTGTTGGCTGCTACGGCCCTCGTATGCTCCCTCGTTGGAGACTCGAACACGGATGTGGCTGCTACGTAGGCCCTCGAAACACTGTAACGGGGTAGCTTCAGCGCGATCACGAGACCAGCCCACGACCATACTTCAGGCCACGCTGTAAATACAACACCGGACCTGAAACGTAGGTCGTACACATGACCGCGCAGCGGTGGCCATTAAATCCAGCGTTGGTCCGGGTCAACGGCACGCCAGAGCATAAACAAAAATACGGCGCTAAAGAGGATTATCTGGGAAATGCCACCTCCAATCGGGCGCCGAGGTCAGCAACATCAAGGGGGATAGCCCTGACGGCCCCTTTGCGCTACTCTTGATGTTCCTGCCTCGTCGTCACTTGATCTCGATCCCTAAACCTCTCAGATGAAAGTCTGACGCCGTAATCGTTAGTGCTAGGCTCAAGTCTTGGTCTAGCTCAGACGGACACCTAAATTAAACCAATACTGCACAACGTGTAGAATACCGCAAATGCTTTTAAGCCTCCTCGTCGTCGATGCCGCCCTCCACACATGCGCACAAGTCACAGGCAAGTACACCAATCATAAGACAAAATCTTCTTAATCCTTACTTAATAAAAAAAAATAAAAAATCCGACCGGCGATCACGCCGACTCTTCAATCATCAACAATTAAAGAGATCACACGGGCATCAATTTCGCGCGTCCACACACTCTTTGTTCTAATCAACCATCAGTCGCATAGACAACAGACACTGCCTCGACTCCCTCGATCTATTCAAACTTTAAACCAAACTTATTCTCTGTCGCTTGCAAAAACCAGGGAGGATACCTTTGCAAGGGTATTCGCGCCGACAGGGAGGTCTGGTCTGAAGCCACGCACATGCTGGAACCAAACGACTAAATTTGTTTATATTTTATATTATTTTACTTATTAACAGGTTAGTCTGACATTTTTCGATAAGTTTGGATGATCTAACTATAGCTTATCATTACTGAAGAGAGTATTAATTAAGAATAAAGTTATGGTAAGAAGGGGCAGACTGGGCCTCCAACTAAGTTGATCGGTTCAGTCATATGCTACCTTATAAGATTAAGAGCAGACAAATATATATAATTTGGATACTTAAACAGTTCAGGGCGACTAGAGCGGTCTAGTCATGTGCCCAAAAAAGATAAACGTTGTTGTGCCTTGTGCTTGTATATTTTCAATGGCTGAGCTAGGCAGGTTCCCATAAGTTTGAGTGGTCTAGATTTATGCCTTATGTAAGTTGGTGTAAGAGTATAAATTATTAAAAGATTATGAACTTTTGTTTGTTAAGATGACTTTGGGGGTGAGAATAGTACTTACCTTTGTGGTTTAGCCTGCATATGACTGAGTGAGGTTACTACTTGGTTTGAGTTTCAGTTTGATAGGTAGTTGCTTTCGTTGCTCGCCACGTGCTAGAGTCATAGGAGTTAGTTTCAAATTCCTGCATTTTCTAAGCTAAGTTTATTTTTACTTAGGTCGATTTCTGCATTTTCCGGGATTATTTATTATACTTGGTCTTGTATACATCTTGGTAAGCTACTTTCTGTACCGGAAGCGTTACCAAAACTTTTACAAAGTCAAGGAGTTAGCCAGTTTTTGTCTATTCAAAGTCTAGTTTTCCTGACTTTTTGGCTTAGTAAAAATCTGGAAAACCTTCTTTTCTAAAGGGAGTGCTGCCCAATTTTTTGCTAGTTCAGGGAGTTAGACAAAATTAGACTTTGAGAAGTCAAAGTCATTTTAGATTCTAAACTTAGCTTTGTATAAATATTGGAATAACACTTTCTCTACGGGAAGCGCTGCCGAAATTTATGCAGATCTAAGGAGTTAGTTAAATTTTGTCTAATTTATGAATTCTTGTACCACCCACTTTCCGCAGGGTGTAGAAGAGGGAGTGGTTCTCAACCGCACTTGGCGGTTGTCCAATGTTGATAGATCATTCCCTCAAGGCGTGGTTGTCCAGCGTCGAGAGATCATTCCCTGAAGACGTGTGTCAGCCGACACTTGAGTGTCGAATGCGACCCTCGAGATTAACAAGGACCGTATAAGTATGAGTACTACATAGTATGCCATCACTGCCACCACTTGCGTACGCTTACATTGCGAGTCGATATGAGTTAGCCCTTAGTCCGCGCGATTTTA
>BFEA01000039.1:2072464-2086151 GCA_003427395.1 Chara braunii
TTCTGCAAGCAACTGAAAATAAGTATGGTGTAATGTTTAGGTATACCGCGCGAGGTGAGGCTGCGTCTGTAGTTTAGGTTGACTGGATGGTTGACAAACATAAACAGTGTGTGGGCGCGGAAATTTGAGGCGCGCGTGATCTTTTTATTTATTGATGATTGAAGAACCGGCATGATCGCCAGTCGGATTTTTAAGTTTTTTGATTAAGTTAGGGATTAATTGGATTATGTCTCGACTGATTGAAGCGCTTGCCTGTGACTTGTGCATACATGTGGAGAAGGACATTGACAATGAGGCAGCCTTGAAGTATTCTCAGTAAGGTTCGTGTGTCGCATAATATCCATTTTATTTAGGTGTATGTCATAACTAGACCGAGCTTTGGGCCAAGCACTATTGGTTATGGTGTCGGACTTTCTACGGGGAGATTCAGGGATCGAGATCGAGCGACAACGATGCGGGAATATCAGAGTAGCTAGGAGATCGAGCAGTTGAGGGTCCGACAGGGCTATCCCTCTTGGTTTTGTCGTCGACGGAGTTAAGTCCTAGGTATTTTAATAATTTTATTGTCCTCTTTATTTATTTATTATTTGGCTCCATAAGTTTTTGACTAGGACGCAATGCTGGATTTGGGGGACGTTACGACGGTCGAGAACCTTGAGCGCGGCCCTTCCTTGGTTAACTTACGGGTTCCCGTGTGTTTGGGATGTTGGCGAGGTTCGTTTATCTTGTCCGCCTTGGGAGCACGGGTTGAGGAATTTAATATGTATGTGAGCCGAAGGGTGATTAACCCACGAGGCTGAAGAAAATTTGAGTAGCGTGAGGCCTTAGCAGACGTACCGCCCACCAGCGGCAAGTCTGTTGTGAAAGGGTTGAGCATGTGCCTGCAGATGGGGCTACAAAAGATAGCGGGCCGTGACTGGGGCGAGGTGAGACGACCGGTGCAGTAAGTCCACCTGTGGACCCACCTCTATGTCGGTCTTTAAAGTTCTCATTTCAATATTTGATACTACCACCAAGATCAGCATCGGGAAACAACTTTACCCAGTACTGCAGGCTTCGTGCCTGCCTACTTTGCGCGACGTCGGAGTCACGGTGTCGGGGCAGAAACCCTGACAAGGGTAGCTGCCCGATGTTTTTAAATGTCGGACGATGCCCGACTTAGTAAAGGGTTATTCGGGCTTCATAACTTGATGGGATGAGTCATCTGCAAAAAGTTTATTCAAACCTGACCTATGACCGAGAAACGAAAACTTTTTAGAACCCTAGTCCGGACGTGTGCTGCATCCGAGAGTAGTGGCAGTAACCGGACGTGCTTCGCTTTGTTGAGACCGCAGAGGAATGTGCGGAGATGGGAACGCTAAAGTTAGACTTAGTCTACCTAAAATAATGTCGCGCGGCTTAACAGCCGCGCGATTCAAGAACTACGTTCGCCGGGTATACAGCCGCGACATAGGGGTGGTAAGAAGAAGGGTCTTATTTCCCGGCCACGGGGGTTGACACCGGGCCAGGGGATTGATAGGCCGATGTCGAGGCCACGCGGCCTGACAAGCATGTGGGGCCGCAGGGAGGCTGCATTTCAACAGTTTTTGGGGGTGTCCCACGATGTGACCGTTGGCTTAGGCCGACGGGAGTGCAAAAAACAAAAACAAAAAACGAGGCTGCCAAAAAGCAACAGAGGGAAGGCCAGGCTGCCAAAAGGCAGCAGAAGAAGGTAGCCTTGGGGTTGGGGCCCAAGGCTCCTGACTTGAAAGCCACGAGTTGCCCTGCCTCAGGCAGGGCCTAATRATAATAATAAAAAAAATAATAATAATAAAATAAAAAAGAAGATAAAAAATAGGAGTTATATTTTCTGCTTTGTGTGTGTGTATACTTGGCCACTGTCGGGGCCAGGTTCTCAAGTGGTATGCTGCACTTTGTGCAACAAGTCAACTAGGGGACTGGCAATGAATGTGGCCAGGCTTTGGGTGAGTTGTATTTTTTTGTTTTTGTGTGTGCGTATACCTGGCCACTATCGGGGCCAGATTCTCAAGTGGTTTGCTGCACCAACTAGGGGACTGGCATTGAATGTGGCCAGGCTTAGGAGGAGTTATATTTTTTGTTTTTGTGTGTGTGAGCACCTGGCCACTATAGGGGTCAGATTCTCAAGTGGTTTGCTGCACTTTGTGCAGCAAACCAACAAGGGGACTGACATTGAATGTGGTCAGGCTAAGGAGGAGTTAGATTTTTTGTTTTTGTGTGTGTGTGCACCTGGCCACTGTTGGGGCCAGGTTCTCAAGTGGTTTGTTTGGCCAGGTTTAAGAGGAGATGCATTGCTGAGGCTGAGCCTCGGCAGTAGCAGACCAACAAGGGAAGGTGCTGAATACAGCCTCCCGTTGATGAATTTATTTAAGGAAAAGAGCCAGATCCTTTTCCTTGTGGATGGACATGGCCTTTTTTGTTGTGTGGAGCTGGTATGTGCCCTTGATCTCACTTGGAGATCAAGTGAGATCAAGGGCCCAACCTGAGCTCAAATTTTTGGCTGAGGGCTCAAGCTGCTACCACCACCTCCCTCAACTATAAAAACAGCCAGCAGCCAGCCAGCCAGCAGTCATTTGTGGCTGGTGCAGCTAGCAACTCACTTGGGTGATTGCTGGCTGCTAGAGGAGGAGCTGCTGCTGGCTGGAGTGAGAGAGAGAGCTGAGGGTGAAGGTCTGCAGAGAAAGGGAGGGTTGAGAGAGAGATTGCTGGAGGTGGCCATAGCTGTGGAGCACATCCATAGCCACCACCTCAGCGGAAGGGGAAGACTGCGGGAGGTGACCAGAGTTGTGGGGCACAGCCATAGCCACTATCTCAGCGAAGGGGAGCGCTGGAGGCCTGCAGAGAGCGTAGGAGTGGGGACTGCCATAGGCCCATAGCCACCGCTTCACTTGGTGAAGTGTAAGGGAGGTGTCGCTGATGCCATAGCTGCGACCGTAGACAACAACGCAGGGGAGGTGCTGCCCGTTCAACACGGCGTCGAACACCATTTGTCGTGAAGCACAGGGGAGGTGTTGCCCGTTTGGTGCCGCAGCGGTAGTGAGTTTTTTTGACAGCGCAGGGGGGGTGCTGTCCGTTTGGTGAGGCAATGGCAGTGTTTTTTTGGTGGTGATGCGGAAGCGCTGCCAAAATTTTTCGGCGGCGGCAGCGTTTTTTACGACGACGCGGAAGGGCTGTAATTTTTTTTTCTTTTAGGCACGGGTAGGGCAGTGCATCCGGTGGGACCATGCTGTTGAAATCTTGGCTCGGCGGCAACCTTTTTTGAGGGGGAGGTGCTGCAAAATTTCTTTTTTTGGCACGACGGCGTGATACCGGCTTCGACGGCGTGACGAGCGGCAGTCCCGATTTTAATTTTTGATGTGCACGGTCATGGTGGACTATTCTTTCATGATCCGACGGTAGTATGGACACTGGTGCACATTTGGGATTGTGCGGTAGTGGTGTGTGGACCGACACCATGAAAAAAGTGCAGAATAAGTGCACGCGGCAGTGACTATTGGGGCTCGTGGCACTTACGTTTTCCACCGTCGTCACCTTTATTTTTTTGCGGCGCGCAATGCAAGTGGTTTTGAGCTCTGGACCATCAGGTATTGTGGGTGGTAATGTGGGATCGACCAGGGCCGCTTGGGATCAATTTGGGACCAAGTGGGGCCAATTTGGGGTGCGAATGCAGTTGTTTGAGTTGGTGTGGATTGTGGAGTTGGTTTGGAGGTATCCTTGGTGGTCAAGGAGCGATTGGGGCTGCATTGGAGAGGTTCGGAAAACGAGATGGGGATTATGGCGCAGTGGAGCGGCCACAACTGGGAGAGTTGTGAGCCACACACTTTGGACTTCGGCGACCATTGTTTTCTTCTGATCAGAACGTCGAATGACTTCCTTGAGTGAGTCGTTTCGACTTTACTCAAGGTCAGTTTGACTCAGACCCCTTCACATCTGTGTGAAACCACACTTTGCTTAACCCTGTTCTTTAAATGTTCACTGAAAAGGTAAAGAAAATGTGTGTTTGCGTGTGTGAATGAGAGTCTGATGTGAGTTCGGGTTTGCTTTGTTTTCCTTTGAACTTTTTGTTTGGTTTGATGGGCAGGTAGGTAGAAGGGTGCTTGCAAAGAGGATTGATTATGCCTGTTTGAGATAAAGAAAAGGATTATCCCTCCTTTTACCTTCCACCTACCTGCTCGTCAAAGGAACTTGTTGTTTTGAAAAATATTATTCAATGTGTGCCGTAGAATGAATTCAATTGGAATGAAGCAGATAAGGTCAAACGGATTTTGTCTCCATGATTGACTTTTTCTATCTCGAACGATCTTATCTACCTATACCTGTCGAAATGATTCTCGTTGCCTATCTTCTTCAGTTTCTTTTTTTTCTAAGTTATCCAGAACTTATGAGTAATGAGAATAAAAGAAACCTACTAATGGCGAACACAGTCTTTCTCTCTAGGAAGCATCCGAGGTGGGGGTTCGTTTGCTTTCGGAGCCGACCCTGTTATCGACTTGGAGTGGACCTGATTCGTCGGGGGTGGTGCTTTGCCGACTTGGTGGTGACGGCCCAACCTCTGAGATCCGAGCCTTCGGGCTCGGGCGAGGGGAAGGAGTATCCACAAAACCACTTCCTAGAGGGATAGGTGCGTGATGGAGACAGAAGAAGCTCCAACCCACAAGAAGAAGTAGGTACTGAAGGTGATGGTTTTCTTTGCACCTGTCTCTTATACACATCTAGATGTGTATAAGAGACAGGGCGAGGGGAAGGAGTATCCACAAAACCACTTCCTAGAGGGATAGGTGCGTGATGGAGACAGAAGAAGCTCCAACCCACAAGAAGAAGTAGGTACTGAAGGTGATGGTTTTCTTTGCACAATGATAATGACTGCGGTTTTGTTTTGAATGACCAATGATGTAGATATATAGTTCATCATTCGTAGAACAAAAAAAATAATCATTGCCAAGGAGGACAAAGCGACCAACAAAATTTTGATTCGCTAGATAATACTTTCCTTCGAGCAAGTTGCATATGATACGAAGGTGTGGTCGAACCGAGAGTTCAAACTTCGGTCGGAAACCAAATCACTTGTTGATCTGCATGGTAGCAGTGAAATTTACTTGCAGGAATCATTCCTGGCAGGGTTAAATAGGTGTCGACAGACCCAACCATAAGTTAATCTTTCATCAATATCGAGCCTCCGCCTTGGAAGTGGCGGGGTAATTTTTTTTTTGTCATATAGGCCGGAAAGAATAACTTTGGCAGATCATCTCATCAAGTCAAAATTCAATCTTGCGTGATTGGATATGATAAGGTATTGATTTTATTTATTTATTTTGTTATCAAAGAATTATAAAGGGACTAGGATTATATTGTGGGTTTCATGTTTGGTTGAGACCGTCCTAGTCGACCGACGTTCGTTTGTACCGAGGAGATGAACGCCCTCGGGGACGGACAATGTTCGGGTCCATTTGRCGTTAACCAAGCGTACCTATACTCCAGCGAGCAAGCAAACRCCATCGGCTGACCTACCTCTGCAATTGCATKTAAAARCTTTCGCACGTGGGTAAGTAGCTCGGTAGGGATACGCCCCTGAGGGTGGTGACAKCCCCTTAGGGAAGGTAAGCTGTGCCCCCCGAGAACCTATCCTGTCGTAGGGGACCGTGGGATGTACAGCTGGCGCACCCGGCTAGAGCGGCGAAGGGGCAATGCAACCACGTCCATCTCGGTGGTTCGCGAGACTATTTATGCATCGTCCTAAGTTGTCTCAGGTTTTATTTTGTTTTAACTCCTGCGCGACATAGCCGGGAGGGCCCTCGCTCACGCGGGGGCCGATGCGCTCGACAACGGTGACCAGAAACGACAGGACGATACCGGCCTGTAGCATTAGGACCAAGCTTCTTCGAAGGGGTCGATCTCTGTACCTCCCCTCTAGTCCTCTCCCCCTATGAACGTCAGAAGTCTCCGCTCAATGCTGTTTAGCGGGGACCAACGACGTATCTCTGGATAGCTGGGCGCGAAGTTGCCCACAAAATACCTTTCGACCGTAGGCGGAAGGCGGAATGCTATGACGGGGCCGACAGGTAGATGTCGGGTTGGCTCATGTGAGGACGAGTGGAGCCGACAGAAATGTTGGAGAGCAGAACGTCGGGCGGACTTAGGCATAGGGACAAAACACTRACCGAACTATCAGGTGTCTGGTTTCCTTGGAGGTCCCGAGGCGCTGGATAGTCGTATTTGGCCGCTATTGCAGGCCRCACCAACGCAATAGCGAGCATGACGAACGTAGTGAGGAACCCGTTTGTGAACGCGGATGAAAATTTGTGCCGGGTGCTCGTGCTGTCGTGGCAAATMCCCTGACAAGGGTAYTTGCCGGGGTTTTTAAATGTCGGACACTGTCTGACTTTTTCGTTGAATTGATGGACTTGATGAGATGGATGTTTGTCAAAGCTTGTTCAAACCTGACCTATAACCAAGAGACAAAACTTTTTTTGAACTTTAGTTCAGACGCCTGGGGCTTCAGGGAGTAATGACGGTAGTCGAAAGGTTTGTCGAGGCCGCAGAGGCATGCAGACATGGGAACACTAAAGTTAGACCTAGTCTACCTAAAATAATGWCGCACGRCTTAGCASCCGCGCGATTCAGGGCCTAAGTGGGCTAAAAAGGGGGATGCACCGGGTATAGGGCCGCGGCGCACGAGGAATAGGAAGTTTTCCTGGACCCCGAAGGTTGGCATCGAGCCAGGGGGTTGATAGGCCGATGCCGAGGTCACGCGGCCAACGGACAGGTAAGGCGTGTCAGTAGGGCCTACAAGGCCATAGGCTGCCAGGCAAGTAGGGCATGCAAGGCCACAGGCTGGCAGGCAGGCAGGGCCTGCGAGACCATAGGCGGGCGGGGCCTGCAAAGCCCCGACATGGGAGATAGCAACTGGGCCAACTCTTCTTATAGAAGAGCAACTCCTGTCACTGTCATGATAGGAGTTAGCCAGTAGGATACAGTGAAGGACTCTCACCCAGCGGACACCGGGATCTAACCCAAAGCTGCAACTACCGGGCTAGCTTCTTTTGGGGCAGCCCGTCCGAAAGCAAGACGAGCGCAACCGATTTCGGTCGCATGCTCATCAAGATCACGCGGCAGAAATCCGCCGCACCAAGGTTAGAATGGCCTGCGCAAGGAGGACATGCATAAATCGGAAAAAAAAAAAAAAAACCCTAAGACAAAAGCACCGCATGACGCGTTCATAAGAGGTCGGGAGCTGTAACTCAAAGGCAGGTAGGCCAGGCGTCCGTTTTTACGAGCGTCGATCCCAATTCCTTTTAGGAATTTTTATTTTGTTGTTGTGTTTCTGATTTTTTTTGGTCCCTTACCATTTGAAATGGAAGCAGCCTCGCGACTTGAAGAGGCGTTGCGTCTTCCCGTGAAAAAGGGGCAAACTCGTTTCCATTTTGCACATCTGGTGAGTAGGGTGGTGAGGGTCATTTTTCGTGAGGTTGCACAACCCCACCATGCCCTGAATCCATTTGGATTTGGACTCTGGTCTGCATTTCAACAGTTCATGGCCGTGCCTTGGAGCCATAGCCTTCCAAAGGGTCCTTTTAGGCCAATGGGCCAAAAAAAAAAAAAGTGGGATCAAGATTTTGAGAAAATCTGCATTTTGCAGTTTGCGCCTATATTTTTTTGGTGGCGTAAATAATTTTTGT
Source organism: Chara braunii (assembly GCA_003427395.1). Lineage (NCBI taxonomy): Eukaryota > Viridiplantae > Streptophyta > Charophyceae > Charales > Characeae > Chara > Chara braunii. Next base: position 2,080,159 of record BFEA01000039.1, read on the forward strand.
TGGCTCTGAAATGTTTTCTCTGAGTAGGTGGGCACCTATGCCACGGGCATGAATTTTTTCAGATGTTTTTATTTGACGAGATTTTAATTAAAAATCGCCAGAGTCGGGGTACTTTTTACATCCCGCTTTGACCTTGTCGGGATTTTAGCTCGTGATTATCACGAGTTGTTCTCCCCCCCCCARCCTTAGTACTGAGCTGGCAACCCTCTGAATGGGTGCCAGACAGAAAAAAGGCAGCCAATGGCTGTCCAGGTTTTAGTTGTAGCCATTTGGCTGCCTATTTTTAATGTGGGAGACCACGATGGGGTCTCCACCACAAAGATGTTCGATCTTGTGGTGGGAAAGAAAGAAAAACAAAAAAACAAAACGTAGAGAAAGACCGTGGCTGGGAATTCTTCAACCCCTAACTACAGCAAGTGAGTGCAGCTCCGGCTTGGCAAACTGAGGCTTTAAGGCTTTGAAGCCTCCGAATTGGCAGCCCTCCAGATAGCAAAGGGCTTGACTTATCCACCTTGTATTGAAGCCCTATGACGGCTGTTTGGGCTCAAACCCATGCGAACTGAGCTTGCCCCCATTTTTAATGAGAGGCTGCTCCGGAACTTGCCCTATGACGGCTGTTTGGGCTCAAACCCATGCGAACTGAGCTTGCCCCCATTTTTAATGACAGGCTGCTCCGGAACTTGGGTCCAGAGCCCGATGAAACAGCTTGAAGCCACCATCACAGGATGTACAAGACTGCAGAGGGAAATGTATATATACACACAAGGCGAAGCAAGGCTGGACAATGAAAGTTATGGGTCACAATAACTCCGATTCCACGGTGACAGCAGAGGAAGCAAGGAAAAGTGGCAAGTGGCAGTCACAAAATGATTTCGGGATTCAGCAGCTTGAGTGAAGGCGGATAGAGGCACATATGGGCCCATAACTAAAGTGATGTGAGTGCCCCACCTCTAGGACTATATAAGGAAGGGGTGGACCCAAGCAAAGGCATAGCGGAGCAGCAGCTTGACATAGCATGAGGCTATGGGCGCGTAGGGAGACCTTAGGCTTGATACGTGAGACTCAGGAGCTTAGGAGTGGATTGAGGTCCGGGAGCAGCTACACACAGCTAGGAGGGGCGTGGAGGAGCTGTCGGAGGAAGCTGCTGCTGCTAGAGGAAGTGTTGTCTGGAGGAGGAGAGTGGAGGTCTGCAATAGAGGCTGAGAGAGGAGGCTCCTATAACCACCATCTCAGCAAGGGTGGAGGTGCTGCCGTGGCCGAGTTAGGCCGGGACCCCCCCGGCCGAGGCCGGTCCGACCGAGTTTTTTCGGTCGCGGTGTCGACCGATCTGGGGGGCGGTTTTCGGAGCGGGGTGTGGGTTTGGGGTGGGGGGGTGGGGGGGCACCCCCTCAAAGTGACAGGTCATAAAAAAAAGAAAAACGGGGGGGTCCTGCACAAGACCGTGGAAGGGTGGCCTGTGAAAAATCCAACGGCCCCCGTGTGCAGGTTCGTCGATGCGGGGTCGCAAGGAGGAGGGTCTGAAACAGTGGAAAAAAAAATTAAAAAATATTTGACCCCTGCGGGGGCGGCCCAACGTGGGTTGGATGAGGGCCTGGTTGGGGCGGGCCGTGCGGCCAGGCCGGGTCGAAGCTAGACGGGGCTGCAGATGGAAGACCCCAGGCGGATCAGGGCCTCACGCACTGAAAGGTAGGCGTCGGTTTCATTGATGAGGGCGATGACATTTTGTCGCTTATTTTAAAACAACACATTCATGGCAATCATAAGCCAGACCCTGTTTGGCATACCAATGCCAAAACACATTGGAAATCAATCACAGTGCGGCGAACCACAAGTTTCAAACAATGATAATTGGCAAGTGTGTCATAGTGTGTGTTCACTCATGAGATTGATGGACATTCATTAGCACATCATTCATGTAAGAACACATTCATTAGCACATCATCCCTATGTCGCATCTGAAATTAACAGCACATTCATAATGGAGTCATCCATGACATGCAGGTGCGTGGCATCGGAGAAGCACATAATTTGCAACATTCACGACAATAGAGCAGAAAACAATCACCAAACAACAACAACTCAGATGCAAGACCAATGTTGGCGGAGGAACAAAAACAAGAGCAAATATATGACAAAGCATTTCAATGGAAATGCGTATGTACAAGGCTGAAGCCAAAAACTGGACCCGTAGTCTCTACTCTACAACCGAGTAGCAAAAAAAAACTGGACCCATCGTCTCTGCTACACAACAGAGTACCAAAAAAAAACTGGACCCGTCGACAGGCGTCGTCTCTACTGTACAACCGAGTAGCAAGAAAAAGAAAAAAAAAAACCTAATGTCCACATACTAACGTCGTCTCCATGGAACAACATCGACATAAATATGCTACAACCCTGCCGACAGAGCGTCCAGGCTGTACAACCACGGAAAAAAAAAAAAACTAATGAAAAAAAAAAAACACCACGAACGTCGTCATCTCCCACCAGAGCGCGCGTGGCCTCTCCCGGAAGAGTGGCGGCCATGCGATCCTCCCCGGCGCCCTCCTCTCCCTCCGGTACCTGTGCCCCGTGCCCCAATGACGTATGCCGCATGTGCTGCAGCGGCCGCCGTGGCCACCTGTGCCCTGTGTCTGCGGGCTGCAGTCTCGGTCGGCTCGGACTCAGTGTCAGCGTCCTCGTCCTCCTCCGCCTGTGCAGCAATCCCCCTCTCTTTCTCCCTCTGAATCGCGTCCGATGCTGCCTGCCCAGCGACGAGTCGAGCCTCAACCTCTGAGAGACCATGCTGTCGTCTCGTTCCGGGACGCATCAACAACCCCTCCTCGCCCGATGTGAACTCCTCTCCCCTCAGCCTTTCCGTGGATGTCCCTGGGGCCTCGAGGACCAATGTCCTCCTCGTCTCCGCTCGTGACAAACCAAGCATGCAGCCTGCCATCTGCAGGCTCGGACGTCCGGACCCGCCCTCCGCAGCCTGCGTCTGAACAGGCGCACGTCCCGTGAAGACGCCCCTCCCGGCGTCGTAATCCGCCCGCAACCGGTTCCCGACCCGACGAACAGCTGACCATCCGCCACACACACCTCCTCGGACTGGCGGCGGGGAACCTCCATTGTGCGCAACTCCGGGTGCCACCGTCCGGTCCCCGGTGTCGACCTTGCCCTCCGGAGTCCGTGCGGGCGGTGGAGGCATCGATCCTGCACTATCTCTGCCGCTATTGCTGCGTCTGTCGGACCTCACCTCACCCTCACCGGACTCCCTCCCTCTAACGCTGCTGAGCGATGAACCCGACTAGTGAGGGCTCTGCACTGTGAGCGGCGGCGGTGAATATACCCTCCTAGGGGCCCGCTGCTTGCCGCTCTTGCGGCTCAGGTGTGCGAAAGGGTCATCCGTCAACGCATGCGCCAAAGCGTCGGCGTCGAAGAAAGTGTGCGCTGTGCCGTCGGGGCGCATGGGAGGCACTGTGGGGTCCCTCAACACCAAGGCGAGCCTATACGGATCGTCCTCCGGACCGTGGTCGTCGTCATCGTCGTCRTCCGGTCCATAGTCTCCACCGACACCCGCGGTATCCCCATCTCCACCGGGTCCACCCTCTCCTCTRCCGCACASTGCGGCACCCTTTCCCTCATCAMCCGCGGTCTCGCTGTCGCCACGACCCCCACTAGGGGACCCACCGCCCATGACAACATCCTGCCCCTCAGGGACACCAGCGGCGGCATCCTGCCCCTCATAATCGAACTCCCCCTGAACCGCCTCCTCAGGGACACCCGAGTCGTCGAYGTCACGGCTCCCCTCCCCTCCTGTCTCCAAGTCCCTCTCCCAACGCTGCTCGTTGAGATACGCGAACTGACCCTCCCACTGTGGCAAACTCCTCAGCCGCTCCTCCTCCTATCGGTCCAAACGGACATCCCTCTCCTCCTCAGTCTCAACAGGGCCCCGCTCAACGTCAGAGTCTGTGCGCACATCCTGCGGTGAGGCACGTCGACGTCCCTCGAAACTAAAATCTGCCAAGCTCCCGCCAAGCCCTATGTCATCGAAGTCCTGTGTGCGGAGCACCGACGGCGAGCGGGGGCGGATACCGGCGTCGGAAGGAGTCCTCTCCCCCCCACGATCCTTGCCGTCATGTGTCTGGTCTCTGCCTGCTGCCGACGCCAACCTCTCCGAACGCCTAAGTGGCTTCCCCTCGGACAATGCAGAGATCGGATGATGGGAGGGAGAGAAACGACCATCGCGAAGGGGCACCTCCTCATCCTCGGCCTCCCCCTCCGCCTCGCTGTCGCTCCTAACCTCCCAACGCCTGCCTGTCTGCCGAAGACCTCCGCGTGGCTGCTGCTCCCCCGAGTTGTCCACGCGAACCTCCGCATGCGAACGTCCTCCATGACCACCGCCGACTCTGCTGCTGCCACTTGCCGGCGCAGTCGACGACACAGCACCAGTGATAACGGATGTGAATGAATCTGTGCCGTCACGACCCCCACCGTAAGTGAAGTACACTCGCTCAGTCGTCGGGTCGCGACTCAGCGGCGTGTCATCATCGTCAGTCCAGTCGTCGTCGATGTCGTCGTCTGCCGCAGCAGCGTCTACATCATCCCCACCCTCCGGCCATTGTCGCAGCTCTGTCGCTCTGCTGCCGAACACGTCCCGAACCGAACGGGCTCTGGACGGTCGGTTGTCACGGAAAGCGACAATCTGCCGCTGGATCTCCTGGTCGGGAACACTGCCATCAGGTCGCACCTCGCACACCTCGGGCTCCACATCTCCCTCCTCATCCTCCTCCTCTGCCATCGTACCTCCTCGACCGTTCCCCATAACCCATGGCAACACGTAACCACCACCCTGCCGTGCGCACGAGGCCAATTTGAGATTGGTGGCAATCTCAACCAGCTGTGCAAGCTTGGCGAACCCAAGCTTGCAGCGCCTCGCCATGCTGACGCGCTCGTGCTCCGCGCAGTTCCTCTCCGCTGGAGAGGCAGACGTCCACAAGTGCATGACACGGATGGCGATGGTGCGCAACTCCGGGTGAGCACGTCCATGCTCGAACCACCACGCTGCACATCGCTCGGTCTCGCTGTCCCCCCTGCAATCTGCCGCCTCGGCATCAAAGAGCTCACAATCTCCCCAATCCCCTCGCCTCGAGTGGAACGCCCTCATCTGGTCTTTCACGGTCCTGTACAATAACCGGACCGGATCGCCACCGGTCTGCGCCAGGAGAAATCTATCGCACTCCTCGACCACAAGGCGGTCGTCGGCGGTCGTATGCAGCGAATGGTAATACGTGAGGGACCGTCAGCGAGGGTTGAGGAGGTGGGCTGCGGCATGTGCGGGCTCTAGCATGTGGAGGTTGCGATGGCAACGTCACGCAGGCACGGCTCGATCATGTCCGTCGGCACGTCGACCCTCCTCATCAACTGCAGCAGATGCTGACTCCACTCGTAAACGACGGACATCATCATCCCACCTCTATCCATCCTGCCCAATAGCTGGTGGACGGGCGACATGACTAGGATGGCGTAATGGACACGCTGCCAAAACTCCCCGTCCCAGATCTGCTGCTGCACCCACTGCGCCTGAGATACGTGGGCGCGATCCCATCGGATGCGTCACGGTGCCTAAGCATCCCCGTGCAACATGCTCTCCAATGCGTCTCGTCGGCCTTTGAGACACGTGAGCATCAGGAAAACCGATGCAAACGGTATCTCAACGGGCTCGACGAGCTGAACGCGAGGGCTCACCTTCCTAAACAGGGCGTGAGCAGCGCCGTGCGATTTAATAAATCGCACAAGCGCTCGAGCGCGGACGATGGTCTCCTTGACGCACACCACTCGCGTCCCGATATCTGACAACATCAAGTTGGAGACATGGGTGGAGCAGGGGAGCCAAGTGATCCTCCTGATGTCAGGCTCGGRGTCTGTGGCGAACCTGCGCGCTGCCGTCGTATAGTTACTGGCGGAGTCTGTGCAGAAGCCGATCACGTCCTTTGCAGAAAAGGACAAGATGATGG
>BFEA01000039.1:2148364-2189567 GCA_003427395.1 Chara braunii
TCTCTCTCTCTCTCTCCCTCTCTCTCTCTCTCTCTCTCTCTCTCCCTCTCTGTGTTTGTGTCTCTGTTTGTCTGTCTGTCTGTCTGTCTGTCTGTCTCTCTCTATCTCTCTCTCACACACACACACATGCACACACACACACACACATACACGCACACACGCACACACGCACACACGCACACACGCACACACACACACATATGAACACAGTAAACTCACCCAACTTTGCTCGATATTTTTGAATTTTATTCAAAAGTAAAAGATTGAATTTACAATCTAGTAAATAATTAAGAACAAATTAACAAAAGGACCGGGARCAAAGGTTGTTCTATGGACTTGTGCTATGTGCTCGTCACTTAGAGACTATAAATGTGGCTCTATTGTTGGTAATTTAAAGTTTCTAGAGTTTTGCCTAATCTATCTCATCATTGCATGTATGCGTATAATTGGAATCAAGTAACGATCATTTTACTGAAAGGGGTTTGAAAAGATTGTCGAGAAGGCTCCACACTTCCATAAGGTGGTACATAACAAACACTAGCAGCAGAAACCCTGTAGACCCAGACAGAAACAGATCCATTAGAGCGCACAATCACCGCTAGCTAACAACATTTGAATTGACCAGATTATGCCATGATCATTGACATAAGATCATCCACATCCATTATAGTGCAATGAGATGCACAATTTCAGTCTAACTAAATGAGTTAGCTTTTTCAATTTGTTAATCTGTCAAATTGCAATAATTAAAAAAAGTGTACTCACCACGAGCCCATCCCTTTCCTTTATGGAAAGTGGCTGCCTCGACTGGGTCCGAGTAGCTTCCCATTCGGACAAGCATTTGAATCTTCAAGTCTGCTTCCAAAAATGTTCTGAGGTCCAGACAGTTGAAGAGGGTCAACTAAACTCGTGGGTCGGATGCCCTGGGCGTTAGTTAGGTACGGGGCATAAGTGCTCGACCAAATGTCAGGCCCGACTAACTGTGAGGCTTAGGGCCTCTCATTCACTCCGTGTAGTTCGATAGACAAAATCTCCGATAGGAAAGACGATCATATGATAGTCACACATGAAAGAGACAGAAGAGAGACAGAGAGTGGGAGATCCCTACCTCCCTCTCTCCCCCTTAATATACTACACAAGGATGCACGACTGATAACGACGCCTTTCACACCGACAAATATGCAATCATAGGATCGCCATCCCTCGATAATGATAATGAGAAGGTCGATAGATCCGCTGTGGTAGGGGAACTGAGGGGCGGCAATCATAAATCAATGGCAGGGGGTGCAACCTCTCCACAGTCGGATTTCTGGAAGTGCTGGTTGAAGCTTGAAACTTTGCTCTCTCTCTCTCTCTCTCTCTCTCTCTCTCTCTCTCTCTCTCTCTCTCTCTCTCTCTCTCTCTCGTTAGTTTATTGAGTGAGGACGTGTTCATTGACTATCATATGATCGTGCTTGCTTTGCAAAACTTTGTCTATCCACTCTGCTGGTTGGTCAGTGTCACCACGAGGCTAAGGGCCACTGAAACTGTCTGCACCCATGAAAAATGTCGAGGGCCCCAATATGCTCATAAATGTTAAAAAATTGGCCTTGCTCGATAATGCATTCCCGCCTTGACGTAGGGCGGGCATATATATGGGCACGGGTGTCTTTACCCACAACTGTTAGCGTACGGTCAGGACAGGCAGATCAAGTATGTAGGTTCAGTGTAGGAGACTCGGACACATGTCCATACATGCACCTGCCTAGCCTGAACCATCATTATAGCATCATACAATTAAGAAATTTTGTCGTAGCATTAAGAACACATGCCCATACATGCGCCTGCCAAGCCTGGAGCTGCACGTTCAAAGGACAACACCCTTTCAAGGTACTTTAGTGTGCCTTAGAATCACTCAAAAGAACAGCACATAGCCAACAACACCCCCTCCTACCCCCGCACCCTGTCAATATTGACTCAAACCGCCAGTTGTTCCAAGCCTTTTTTCCCAATGTTGATTGTTGCCTGACCCTAAGAAATCCGCCACGCATGATTAACCTGCCTTCTGTCGCCAACCTTTTTATGGCAACCCAACCCATTCAAATGCCCCAAGTCTTGCACTCCCCCTGCTAAATCGCACTCCTTTCGTTCTCAGTTTGCCTTTTGTACTGTTTGATCCCTTTTAGAGAATTCATTGTCGGCGCAAACATCACAAATGATAAATATGGATGTACATTGTTGCAGGCGGACATACAAGTCAGAAATATACAGTGAAGTCGGGAAAAAACAAATTTGACAGGGTGGGAGATTCTCACTTTTTTTTTTACAAATTTAGAACGCATGTTGAAATATAAAAATACCCCCGAAAAATGACTAACGTGAAATTCCGAAATCCCGAACGCTCGTCGGGATATAATCACCGCCCCAAAAAAAACGACCAAGTAAAATCCCGAAATCCCAAAGTGCGTTTTCAGTACCGAAATCCTGAACGCACGTCGGGATACAATCCCCTGCCTTAAAAAGTGATAAAGTAAAATAACGAAATCGGAAAGTGCGTTTTCGGTACCGAAATCTCGAACGCGCGTCGGGATATAATCACCGCCCCCAAAAAATGACTTAAGTTAAATCCCAAAATCCCGAAGTGCATTTTCGGTACCGAAATCTCGAACGCACGTCGGGATATAATCCCCCCCCCCAAAAAAATTACTAAGTAAAATCTCGAAATCCCGAAGTGCATTTCCGGTACCGAAATCCCGAACGCACGTCGGGATATAACCCCCCCACAAAAAAAAACGACTAAGTAAAATTTCGAAATCCTGAGGTGCGTTTTTGGTACCGAAATCCCGAACGCATGTAGGGATGTAATCAACCACCCAAAAAAACGACCAAGTAAAATCCCGAAATCCCGAAGTGCGTTTTCGATACCGAAATCCTGAACGCACTTCGGGATATAATCACGCCACCAAAAAAACGACTAAGAAAAATCCGAAAATCCCGAAGTGCGTTTTCGGTACCGAAATCCCGAACGTGCATCGGGATATAATCACCGCCAAAAAACAAACGACTGCGTAAAATCCTGAAACCCCGTAGTGCATTTTCGGTACGGAAATCTCGAACGCACGTCGGGATATAACCCCCCCCGCCAAAAAAAATGACTAAGTTGCGTTTTCGGTACCGAAATGTCGAACGCACGTCGGGATGTAAGCACCCCCCAAAAAAAACGACTAAGTGAAATCCTGAAATCTCGAAGTGCATTTTCGATACCGAAATCCCAAACGCACTTCGGGATATAATTAAGACACAAAAAAAAACACTAAGTAAAATTTCGAAATCCTGAAGTGCGTTTTTGGTACTGAAATTCCGAAAGCGCGTCGTGATATAATCACCGCCCCAGAAAAACGACTAAGTAAAATCCCGAAATCCTGAAGTGCGTTTTCGGTAACGAAATCCAAAACACACGTCGGGATATAATCAACCCCCCCAAAAAACGACAAAGTAAAATCTCGAATTCCTGAAGTGCGTTTTCTGTACCAAAATCCGAACGCACTTCAGGATATAATCACGCCATCAAAAAACGACTAAGTAAAATCCCGAAATCCTTAAGTGCGTTTTCGGTACCGAAATCCCGAACGCACGTCGGGATATAATCACCCCCCCCCAAAAAAACGACTAAGTAAAATCCCGAAATCCCGAAGTGCGTTTTCGGTACAAAAATCCCGAACGCACGTCGGAATATAATCACACCACCAAAAAAACGACTAAGTAAAATCCTGAAATCCCGAAGTGTGTTTTCGGTACCGAAACCCCGAACGTACGTCGGGATATAATCACTGCCAAAAAAAAACGACTAAGTAAAATCCCGACATCCCGAAGTGCGTTTTCGGTACCGAAACCCCGAACGCACGTCGAGATATAATTTCCGCCCCCGAAAAAAACGACTAAGTTAAATCCCGGAATCCCGAAGTGCGTTTTCGGTACCGAAATCCCGAACGCGTGTCGGGATATAATTACCCCGCCCAAAAAACGACTAAGTAAAATTCCGAAATCCCGAAATGCGTTTTCGGTACCAAAATCCCGAACGTGCATCGGAATATAATCACCGCTAAAAAAAAACGACGAAGTAAACTCCCGAAATCCAGAAGTGCGTTTTCGGTACCGAAATCCCGAACGCACTTGGGGATATAATCCCCCTCCTAAAAAAAAACGATTAAGTTAAATCGGAAGTGCAATTATGAGATATTCGTGATTGCCAATAACTTGTAATTCTCTAAAAAAAGACACTTCGTTGTTCACAAAACACATAAATGGACATTTCCTCTTCGTTAGCCCAAACCAAGACTTCGCCAAACGTTCTTAGCGATTTCGCCAACCCTTCGTAAATAAGGTTCGCTATCCAATTCGGCGTATTTTTCGGGGTCCATTGGTCACGAGTGTAACTAAGTTGTTCGATTAAGTCATATGCTACCTTAGAAGATTAACGGCAGACAAATATGTATAATTTGGATACCTAAACAGTTCAGGGCGACAAGAGCGGCCTCGTCATGTGCCCAAAGAAGATAAAAGTTGTTGTGTCCTGTGTTTGTATATATTCAATGGTTGAGCAAGGCAGGTTCCCATAAGTTTGGGTGGTCTAGCCTTATGCCTTATGTAAGCTGGGTATAAGAGTATAAATCATTAAAAAATTATGAACTATTATTTGCTAAGATGACTTCGGGGATGGGGATAGTACTTACCTTTGTGGTTTGGCCTGCATGTGACTGAGTGAAGTTACTACTTAGTCTGAGTTTCAGTTTGATAGGTAGTTGCTTTAGTTGCTCGCCACGTGCTAGAGTCATAGGAGTTAGTTTCAAATTCCTGCATTTTCTAAGCTAAGTTCATTTTTACTTAGTTCGAATTCTGCATTTTCCGGGATCATTTATTATACTTGATCTTGTATAAATCTTGGCAAGTCACTTTCTCTACGGGAAGCGCTGCCGAAATTTCTACAAAGCCAAGGAGTTGGTCAAATTTAGTATTTTCAAAGTCTAGTTTTTCTGACTTTTTGGCTTAGTAAAAATCTGGAAAGCCTTCTTCTCTAAAGAGAGCGCTGCCCAATTTTTTGCAAGTTCAGGGAGTAAGACAAAATTAGACCTTGAGAAGTCAAATTCATTTTAGATTCTGAACTTAACTTTGTATAAATATAAGAATAACACTTTCTCTACGGGAAGCGCTACCAAAATTTCTACAAATCTAAGGAGTTAGTTAAATTTTGTCTTAGTTGAACTCATGTCTAACTTCTAAGTTCTTATCTAACTTCGTATAAATCTGGGAAGCCTACCTTTCTAAAGGAGATGCTGCTTAAATTTTTACTAGTTCGGGGAGTCGGACAAAATTTGGTTTTCCATAATTATAGTTGATTTTTATTTTCATATTTGAGTCATTATAAATTATGAGAAGGCACCTTTCTATGGGAAGCGCCGCCAAAATTTTCTTAGTTTAGAGGAGTTATGATTATATTTTGACAAGTAACAATCCTGAAAAATCCACTATGTATAGAGATGATTCTGTCAGGGTCTACCTTTGTTTTGGTACTTGCTTAGAGGTAGACTTAGACTTAGTTAATTAGGATGATTTGAGTGAGATCGTGATATAAGGATTATTCTTCATGGACCTATAGATTTAACTTGAGGATTGACCTGTCTTGTCTTACAGGTCTTCTTGATCGATTGATTCAGGATTTGGGCTAGATTCAGCTTGATCCTATAAGGATCATCTTCTCTTATCACTGATAACATGTCGGTTGCCAATTCGTCGGTTTACGACTCAAATCCAATTCACTATTGCCACTCAAGCTGAAGGCTTTAACCTTGTGATTTAAATTGTTTTCTTGTGTTTTAGCCCGGATTTTATTTGAATGGTCATTTAAAGAAAACTACTGAGGGATTAGGAGTATTGTCGCGTTGTTTGTTCAGTGTCGTTCTGTATATGTATATGTACGTGCGGGTTGTATGTGTTTTTATTTTTATGTTGTTTATAGCGGTGTGCGCATGGTGTGTTGGATGTGTTCTAGTCGATCGGCGACGAGTCGCGTTTGGGACCTAAGCCCCCCAAGACGTCGGTTCGCGTGCGGGTCCGATAGAGGCGTAATACCACGAGTACCCCCTATGCTATAGCGAACGAGAAACGCCCTCGGTTGGTCCACCTTTGCGATTGCAGCTGATTAACTTTCGTACTGTGGGCACATAGCTCGGGGGGGATACGCCCACCGAAGGGAGGTGACAACTCCCATAAGGTGGAGGTAAGTCGTGCCTCGTGGAGAGACGGTTAACGGACGCCCAAATATTCGCCGTTTTCGTTGGCAATTGCAAACATAAAAAATGGAAACAGGCAAAAGAAAACGGAAAAAGAGACAAAAAAACACTATGAAACCCTAACACAAAGACACTGTCCGAATCAAAATGAAGCGTCCAACGAATTCAACAAAATGCCAACTTTTTCATTACTGATCCAAACATGTCAAAACTGCACACATGACATCCTCTAAAACACATATATATCACACAAAAAGAAAAACAAGAAAAAAGTAAAAAATCAGCATAATATGACAGTTTTAGTTAAATTCTGTCCAAAATTCGTCGAAAATAACACCCCTGGTTAACCACGTGTAGCCTCGTGTAGGCCCTATCCTGTCATAGGGGCTCGAGAGAGGTATGGCTGACGCACTCGGCCGGAGCGGCTTGCGGAAGCTCCATATGCATTTGTGACGAGGATTTATACCAACTCCTGCGTGACGTGGCCGGGAGGGTCCCACGCTGGCCTGTGCTGTGCCGGACCGATGCGCTCGACAGGTGACGCCGTTGTCGGGGATAACGGTTGCCTGTCGTTGTCCCTGGTGGAACGACATCCAGGTATGAGTTTGTGAGAAGGCCGTATGTGGACGCGAAAAAACACGGTAGGTACACCCGTGAGCTGTTGAAATACAGATCCGTGTTTGATCCTAGATGATGGAACTTGATGGGCAAAACCAACTTTTCTTATTGCCCCGGGCCATTTCGCAAAGCCGCGGGGCTTTGTAGGCCGTGTCCTTCGGGACATCCGTTAAAATTGGAACGATACAGAGAAGGTTAGCATGACCGCTGGGCGGGGATGAAATGTATAAATCGGGGGATAATGCCCCCGCTTCTTTTTTTGTCGAGTACTCGGTCTCCTGAGATCTGAGTGTGTCGCATTGCACAGTTGCAATGTGCTAATCTGTCGTAGTATGTAGCATGGTCGGCGTCGGTGCGGACTGAGCAAGTGGAGTGACAGGCGGTAGTGGAAGACGAGCGTGGCATCGGGGAGGTGAGGTGTGTTGACAAGAGCGAAGGAAGGATACAACAGCAAATGAACCCGAACGGAGGGCGGGGACCACGTGTGTGCGCAGAAAGCAATGGACGATTGTCCGACGGAGTCGTGGAGTACGTGAATCAGGGGCGGAAGAAGCTTGCTGCAGGGCGGAGGTAAAGATTAGACGAACCTAGACAGAGTCTTGCGTAAGGTGCGTGCGTAGGAAAGAGAGCTAGAGATGGCGGGGAGTTAAGCCAAGCGGATGGGAAAGGGTTAGCGCACACAATCCCTAACGGAATCGGGTGAACTAAGTGACGAAATGGGGGTTTTTTAGGCACGCGAGTTCAGATTTGTTGTTAGTTTTGGCAACAAGTTAGTAGAGTTAGAGGGAGAGAAGAAAGTTGGTGCGCGGGAGCTTTGTGGAAGTGGCTATGGCAAGTGGAAAAGTGTCTGCCTCCCTCATTCCTCGATGGTTTTGAGCGAGGGAGGAGTCGATCTTGGGGTTTTTACCCTGGGCGAACCACGTGGTAATGTTAGTTTTAGTGTTAGTTGAGTAGGATTAGTATTAGAAAGAGAAGGGACTGCGTGGGAGATGGCTGGAGATGAAGGAGAAGGTGGTATTTCGATCGTTTCTTAACGGGATCGGATGAAATAAAGTCATAAGCAGGGGTTCTTCGGGATAGCGATTCTGGATCTGTAATTAGTTTGAGCTGGGAGTTAGTAGGATAGGTGGTACGAGGTAGAGGAGCTGCGTGGCCGCTATGGCGGAGTAGCGAAGGAGGGCGATGTCAGACATGGTGACCGTGGAAGTCAAAGATCTCGTATGATATTTAACGGAATCAGGTGAGAAAGGTTGTGAAGTGGAGGATTTGATACAGGGCGAGTTGACTCTCGGTGTTAGATTAGTGGTAAGAGTGTTGGTATTGACGCAGGAGAATAGAAATGCTCCGCAACAACATTGGGGAACGACGGTGACGATTTTGGGATCGCTCGCCTCGGCTGTTTCCCGACGAGTTAAGACAGGGAGAGGTGATCTCTAGAAATGTGAAGGATGGGCGACTCGGGTGGTGGGATCAGATCTGGGAGTGAGAGTGAGGCTATAGGACTGTGAAGATCTCAAACTAAGCGTGAGAGAGAGTGAATGGAAGGGGAAATGAACTTACCCGGGTCCTAGTAGAAAATTAATCCTCAGCCCATAGGCCTGAAAAGTAGTGGGACGAAAGCGAGTCAGGGTGGACACACTTACCTGACTGGCTCTATGACAGTCGGCATTGGAATGGGGATGGATTGCTTCGCAGTGCACTAATTATGACCCACGTTTAAAGGCGGATGCGGGCTAGCCAGAGCGGTAACAAGGAGAGCCACGATGTCGGATATTGATCTGCCTGTTGGCCGAAATACGGCCTATCTTATCAGCTTGCTTGTGCGAAGGGAACCAGCCACCGGGGCTTTAATCCTATCAGATGACCGGTGTGTTGTTCATCCTATTGGTCGAAGCGACAACAAGCCAGCTGCGGGATATGGCCTTGACAGCTAACTGGCGGGCTGTTTAATCAACTGCGGTTAAAGCAGTTGGGGACGAAGGTATAACAGGGCGGTTTTGGTTGTGCCTTGGCCTGCATACCGCTGACAGACCCTACTCGGTTCTACTGAGTACATTGTCGGGCAGCATATCAGGCGGAATTGCCACTCCCATGTCTCTGTGCCAGTACTGAGTGGAGTGAGGGGACCGGTTGCTGCACAATGTGCTAAAAAAAAAAAAAAAAAAAAAAAAAAAAAAAAACACCTTGTAGCCCTGGACAATTGCGATCTTGGTGCTGTCCCTTGTGATCGATGTCTGAGTCACAACTTTAGTGATTGCTCGGAGTTAAATGTTGGTTTCTATCGAACTACAGTTATTTTTTTAAATTAGATAGTTGTCAAACATTCTACTCAGAATCACGGGGCTACTACGATACGGAAGCAGTCCGCAATACTGTTCATAGGAGTAGCTACAAACTGCGGCTGTCCCTGTTGACTGCTGCATACCATTTGAGTACCGCTGAGACCATAGCTGACTGACTGCAGTCCGCTATGCGACGGTGACTGGGCTTGGGGAAAGGTGGCTGCTGCCGCAGCTCAGTAGAATAGTGGCTGAGGAGGTTAGTGCTGTGATTCAGGAGGTCGGCAGGGAGTGGACGTCGACGATTGACTGCAGAGAGTTGACCAAGCTGACACACTGGCTGCCATTGCGGGGCCCTGAGGCGAATTAAGATATCAACGCCCTCTCCGGTGAGCTTGAGAGCACCCCTCATGTATCTGAGAGTCTCAAAACCATCTCTTCCTATCCTTCTTACTCTAAGTCTGGTCTTGTTCTGAGGGGAAGGCGGCAGGCGGGATTGCAACTCGTAGGACCGCATCAAGACTCTGTGGGGAGTCCACCCACCGATTGCGGGAGCTCTGCCGGAGCCTAGGCGAGGCTCTGGAGGCAGGGAACAGACAGGTAAACCATTACTTTCCCTCTATATACCCGAAGTTATAACCCGTATTTTTATTACCAGATGCATCTTTGACTAAATATATGGTGATCAGCCCTATCTTATTTTTTGTTTGACTTCAGAAGACTGAACCAGACTAAATAAAGGAATGTTTGTGAAGTCTCAGTTTCAGTTTTGTTGTTTGTATGAACTCAGACTGTTAAAAGAAACTTCATTTGGGGGAAAGGCAGGATGGGGGTTTGTTTTGCTTGATGATTGACCGGGTCATTAAGGCTGGGGAGTCCCCATAAGTTTGGGGAACGCCAACGCTTTGTTTTATCTTGGTCTTGCATAGAGAAGTTAGACCCTTCTATAAGTTTAGGGGGTCTCATTACTCTGAAGGCTGGGATGTCCCCATAAGTTTGGGGAGACCCAGTGATATGGTTTGCATGGAGGGTCAGGCTGTTCTGTAAGTTCAGGTGGCCTGATTGCTCTGACCTGTGAGGGGTTTGATTGTGCTTGACTTTCAGGGACTCAGGGTGCTCAATAAGTTTTGGTGTCTTGGGTTGCTTTGTTTTCATTGGGATTTTACTTATTTTCTTTGGTTTTGGAACGAGGAGACCGAACTGTTCTGTAAGTTCAGGTGACTCAGTCTCTTCCTGCTCTTTATTCTGAAGAATTAATCTTGGCAAAGAGGTAGACCCTTCTGTAAGTTCAGGGGGGTTGACTAGATGCCACACGCATAATGGCTCAGATAGAAATGAATCTGGCAGAGAGTTAAGACCCTTCTGTAAGTTCAGGGGGTCTGGCTCAAAGCCTCGCACATGCTGGAACCCAATGGTTATAACTTGGCTATACTTTATTTCTACTCTATCTAAGAACGAGCTAATCAGACTGTTCTATAAGTTTAGGTGGTCTGACTATAGCCGTATCACAACTTGAAGAGAGTACAACTAAGAATATAATTGATGGTAAACTGGGGAAGGCTGAAAGTAAGTTAGTTCAGTCATATGCAGCCTTAGAAGACAAGGGTAAAGATAAGTATATATAACTTGAATACTTTAAACAGTCCTGGGCGACTAGAGTGGTCTAGTCATGTGCCCAAAGAAGAAAAAGTAGTTGTGCCATCTGTTTGTGTATATTTGGCCAAGTCAGAACGCTCTATAAGTTTAGGTATTCTGACTCTAGGCCTGGCTAAGTTGAGCTGTTCTGTAAGTTCAGGCGGTCTGACCTATCCCTTATGTAAGCTGGGTATAATGGGTTAAATCGTTGAGAGGTTATGAACTATTGTTTGTTCAAGTTGAGTTTGGGGATGATGAGAGTACTTACCTTTGTGGTTTGGCTTGCATGTGGCTGAGTGAGGCTACTACTTGGTCTGAGTTTCAGTTTGATAGGTAGTCGCTTTAGTCGCTCGCCACGTGCTAGAGCCATAAGAGTTAGTTTCAATTCCTGCATTTTCTGAGCTAAGTTTTTTCTACTTAGGTCAATTCTTGCATTTTCTGGGATTTTTTCTTATACTTGGCTTTGTATAAATCTTGCAAGGCACTTTCTCTACAGAAAGCGCTGCCGAAATTTCTACAAAGCCAAGGAGTTAGTCAAAAGTTTGGCTTGTCAAAGCTTGACTTGTCTTTTTATTATATCTGACTTCGTAAAAATCTGGAAAGCTTCGTTTTCTAAAGGGAGTGCTGCCCAAATTTTTACTAATTCGGGGAGTTAGTCAAATTTTTAAACTTCCCAAAGTTCAACCTGTCTAGATTTTATATATGGCTTAGTTAAAATCTGGGAAGTCTCATTTTCTAAAGGGAATGCTCCCAAATTTTTGCTAATTCAGGGAATTAGACAAAATTGAACTTTGGCAAGTCAAGGTTGCTCTCAAATTCTGAACTTAGCTTTGTGTAAATTTTGGATCGACACTTTTTTAAGGGAAGTGTTGCCGAAATTTCTGCAAAGCTAAGAAGTTAGTTGAATATTATCTAAAGTTGAACTCAGATTGTCTTTTGAGTTCATATCTGACTTAGTATAAATATGGAAAAGTCTCCCTTTCTAAAGGGAGTGCTGCCCAAATTTCAACTATTTAAGGAAGTTAGGCAGAATTTGACTTTCTAGAGTTAGAAATTATTTCTGCTTTATATCTGACTTAGTATAAATCTGGAAAGCCTCTCTTTCTAAAGGAAGTGCTGCCCTAATTTCTACTATTTCAGGGAGTTAGACAAAATTTTGATTTTCCGGAGTTAGTAATTGTTTTGTTTTTTTATCTGGACCCATCTAAATACTGGAAAGACACTTTTCCTACGGGAAGCGCTGCCGAAATTTTCTAAGTTAGAGGAGATCGATTATATATTGACAGGTGACGATTTTGATAGTCCACTCCGACTAAGGAAAAACTACCGAATTGTTTAGAGGTAGGTTTGGAGATAGTTAACTAAGAGGATTTGGGTAAGATCAGGATATGAAGATTGTTTCCCGTGAACTTATAGGTTTAACCTGGAACATTGATCTCTCATGTGTTACAGGTCTTTTTGATCGTTTGATTCAAGTGCAGGACTAGACTCAGCTTGATCCCTTGAGGGTCGTCATCTGTTATCACTGATAACAGGTCGGTTGCTGATTCGTCGGTTTACGACTGAATTCCAGCTCACCCTCCACACTCAACCTAAAAGGCTTTAGCCCTGATGACTTCTTTTTGTTTTATTATGGTTTCACCCAGACTTTTATTGAATGACCATCTAACAAAGGTACTGAGTACTTAATTAAGGTTGGTTGGACAGGAGGTTAGGGCTTGCATGGTTAAAGCAAGGGGTGTGAGTGTTGAAGATGGTTGGGGTAGACTTCGTGTAGTGTTTGGGCTGCCGATTGACTCGTTGATGTGAATTGCAGGTATGTGCTAGGAATCAGATTCTGAATTTAGTTGCCTGCGATCACATATGTGCGCATGGCTGTGAGGGACTCCAATAAGACAATGAGAAGTGATCGTCGCATGTTTCCCCCTTATATATATATATATATATATATATACATGGGTGTACGTAGGGTGAATGTCTGCATGGGTTAAGGGGCCCAGTACAAAAGGGGATACCCAGAAGGTAAAACTGAGAGACCCAGGGATGACCTCTCCGTTTATTTTTGCTTTGCTTTTTGAGGATTCTCTTAGTCGGACGTTGGTCCTGGGTCGGGATTCAAGGTCCTTGTCCAGGACATCCCAAGCCCTAGGCTCTGCAGGGGAGGGGTTTTCCCTCACGGAGAGCCTATTTGCCTTGCCTACCGAGACGCTCAGACCAAGGGCCGGAGGTCTCGTAGCAGCTGCACAACTATTCCTTCAGCCGTGCAATGTCGTGAAGGGTTAGACCCTCACGACACTTCGAGTCTGACACTTGAGTGTCATAAGCGGTACTCGGATCCACGAGGGACCCCTTGATTATGGGCACTACATAGTACGCCATCATCGCGACTGCTTGCGCACGCTTGCATTGCGAGTCGATATGCGATAGCCCTGCGTCCGCGCGGTTTTATATTAAGTCTCATGCGCGATGCCTATCCGAATTCCGCATTGGAAAGTTATGGGACGACCACCGAGGGGCTAGGAGCGTTGTCGCGTTGCTTGTGTGATGTCGTTTCGTAAGTGTGTGTGTGTGTGTGTGTTATTTTTGTGTTCGTAAAGTGGTGTGCGCGTGGTGTGTGCGATGCGTCCTAGTCGACCGACGATGAACCGCGCTTGGGACCTCAGCCCCCCAAGGTGCCGGTTCGTGTGCGGATCCGATAGAGGCGTATTACCGCGCGTACCCCCTATGCTACAGCGAACGAAAAACGCCCTCGGCTGGTCCACCTCTGTGATTGCAAATGATTAGCTTTCGTACTCTCGACTGGTAGCTCGACAGGGATACGCCTACCGAAGAGAGGTGACAACTCCCTTAAGGTGTAGGTAAGTCGTGCCTCACGTAGGCCCTATCCTGTCGTAGGGGCTCGCGAGAGGTACGGCTGGCGCATTCGGCCGAAGCGGCTTGCGGAAGCTCTATACATATATTTGCGACAAAGGAATTAAACCAACTCCTGCGTGACGCGGCCGGGAGGGTCCCGCGCTGCCTCGTGTGGTGCAGGACCGATGCGCTCGACAAAGTGAGGGGACCACGACCTTGCGGATCTGGCGGTGATTCTTTTTGGGATATTGGAGAGATTGTCGTATTCTCTCTGTGTTGTCCCACAGAGGGTTTGTAAATGCCTTTTATGTGTGACAGACCTTTGCGTACGTCCGCAGTAGGCCTGTATTGTTGCGACACCGCATCGAGCCACTTGTGCTATTCTTGGGGCATCTATGAGAGACCCAACTAGGGGTATAACTGGCATCACTGAGGCGCAACCCTCAGTGTTGGCTGCTGATCAGCGCAAACTGACAACGGGCCCACGTCTCGCCAGAAGGGGTAAAGACTTAAAAGGGTGTGGCCACCCAACAGGGTTTTACTTGCCGCGGGATGGCGTGGGATAAGAGTCGAGTCTTTTTGGAGTCCTGATTGAATATTTATCAGGAGGAAAAATCTATCGTGGCGCAATCTGCGAGGGCACTACCGCTAAAATAACAAACGCGGTGGGCTGTAGATTTCACACGATCACCCAAACTAAGATCGGTCAAGATGGAGACCTTGCCCTTCTGTATTAGACTGCAGGAGGTGTGTTGAGATAAGATTTATATATATATGTTTGATTGTGAGAATTATTTGAGGGAGGCGAGAGTGCCTTCTAAGGTCTCGGCTAGGGTCCCCGTCCCTCGTTATGGCCCTGCGTGCACGGTAGAGACTAGGGACACTTAACGAGAAGCTGGCATTTGTCTAAGACAAAGGAGAGAGGACAGTTGAGGAATCCATTTTAAGACTTATGATGTAGTATAGCGATGAGTATCCCACTGTTCTAGTATCAGGAAAATGGAGGTCCAGGTTGGAATCCTGGCTGCATAAAGTTATGTACGGGTTGATGTAGACCTCGAACCTAAGTCTGTCGGCTGATCGGATTGGTTCCTTTCTCGTCAGCACGTGGAGTTTCGGATGAATTCATAGCTTTCTGATTTGGCGAAGCAACGTCCTCGTCGCTTAATATGGTCCGGTAAGTTGTCGGTGCGAATACCCTTACAAGGGTATCCACCCTGTTTTTTGCAAGCAACTGAAAATAAGTTTGGTTTAAAGTTTAGGTATACCGTGCGAGGCGAGGCTGCGTCTGTAGTTTAGGTTGACTGGATGGTTGACTAACATAAAGAGTGTGTGGGCGCCCAGATTTGAGGCGCGCGTGATCTTTTTATTTATTGATGATTGAAGAACCGTCGTGATCGTTGGTCGGATTTTTATTTTTTTTTATTAAGTTAGGGATTAATTGGATTATGTCTCGACTGATTGAAGCGCTTGCTTGTGACTTGTGCATACATGTGGAGAACGACATTGACAATGAGGCGGCCTTGAAGTCTTCTCAGTAAGGTTCGCGTGTCGCATAGTATCCATTTTATTTAGTTGCCTGTGATAACTAGACCGAGCTTTGGGCCTAGCACTATTGGTTATGGTGTCGGACTTTCAACGGGGAGATTTAGGGATCAAGATCGAGCGAGGACGACGCGGGGATATCAGAGTAGCTAGGAGATCGAACGGTTGAGGGTCCGACATGACTATCCCCCTTGGTTTTGCCATCGACAGAGTCAAGTCCTAGGTATTTTAATAGTTTTATTGTCGTCTTTATTTATTTATTATTTGGCTCCGACATTTCTTGACTTCAACGCAATCCTGGATTTTGGGGACATAACGACGGTCGAGAACCTTGAGCGCCGGCCTTCCTTGGTTAACTTACGGGTTCCAGTGTGTTTGGGATGTTGGCGAGGTTCCTTTATCTTGTCCGCCTTGGGAGCACGGGCTGAGGAATTTAATATGTATGCGAGTCGACGGGTGATTAGCCCACGAGGATAAATAAAATTTGAGTAGCGTGAGGCCTTAGCAGACGTACCGCCCACCAGCGGCAAGTCTGTTGTGAAAGGGTTGAGCGTGTGCCTGTAGATGGGGTTACAAAAGATAGCGGGCCGTGCCTGGGGCACGGTGAGACGGCCGCTGTCCACCTGTGGACCCACCTCTACGTCGGTCTTTAAAGTTCTCATTCAATATTTGCTACTACCAACAAGATCAGCACCGGGAAACAACTTTACCCAGTGCTGGAGGCTCTGTGCCTGCCTACTTTGCACGAAGTTGGAGTCACGGTGACCAGGAGAGGAGGACGATATTGGCCTGTAGCATTAGGACCAAGCTTGTTCGAAGGGGTCGATCACTGTACCTCCCCTCTGGTCCTCTCCCCCTATGAACGTTAGCAGTCTCCGCTCAATGCTGTTCAACGGGGACCAACGGCGTATCTTTGGATAGCTGGGCGCGAAGTTACCCACAAAATACCTTCTGACCGTAGGCGGAAGGTGGAATGCTATGACGGGGCCGAGAGGTAGATGTTGGGTTGGCTCATATGAGGACGAGTGGAGCCGGCAGAAATGTTGGAGAGCAGAACTTCGGGCGGACTTAGGCATAGGGGCAAGACAGTAACCGAACTATGAGGTCGCTGGTTCCCTTGGAGGTCCTGGCGCTGGATAGTTAAATTCGGCCGCTATTGCAGGTCGCACCAACGCAATAGCGAGCGTGACGAACGTAGTGAGGAACCCGTGAGTGAACCCGGATGAAAATTTGTGTCGGGTGCTCTTGCAACGTCGAGGGAAAGAACAACTATGGTAGATAGATAAAAATCGATGATCCCACGTGTTGCTGAATGAAAACGGGCGGGGAAAGAGCTGATCGTGGTTTTTTTGGCTTAGGCGAATTCAATCGTTCTGTTAGATTTAGTAGTAATTTAGTGGTTTGGTTAGGATAGGTGTTAGAGGGTGCGTGAATGCAGCAGGGGTGATGGAGTTGGCTATGGAAGGAGACGTTATCTCACTCGATTCTGAACAGAATCGGGCAAGGAAAGATGCAGGTCGGGGGTTTTAGCGGTGGGCGATCTAGATTTTTAGGTTAGATTTGGACAAGGACTAGCGAATTAGGAGTAAAGAGGAACGTGCCTGCGTGCAAGCTATGGAGGAGGTAGTTAAAAGAGGTTGAATCTCGGTCGTTCTTTGATGGATTGCGACAAAATAAAAGTCTACATAGAGCCTGATAGAGGTTTTCGGGGTAGGCGACCCCGAATATGATCTTAGTTTAGTTAGGAAGTTAGTGGGAGATGAGTTAGAGAAAGAAGAGGTGCGCGAGTAGAGTCGGGTGGAAGAAGAGAGAGTATGGCGGGGGTGAAAGGTACGATTTGCCACCCGATTCTCCATGGAAACGAGTCAGAAAACATGCTAATCTTGGGTCTTTGGCCATTACGAATTAGATGGGAAAGACTAGTTTTGAAGATGGAGCGTAGGATCGAATGCTATGATGAGTATAGGCTGCGCCAGGGGAGTAGGTTGTTATTGCATAAGTATGGAATAAACCTACCGTCATTCTAGGGAAGATTCATTCCGATTTTTATCGCAGATGTAGGGTGAACTTACCTGACTAAGTCGACTAGTGTTTACGAAGAGGCATGCTTGTTGAAACTCCTGCGACAAAGAAGTGCAAGATTGCACCCTCCTGTGTATATTATGAGACAGAACGAGCGAACCGGTATGAGGGGCTAGGCATATCGATAAAGGGGGTCGAGATGAGAGAAGAGAGGGAGAAGGAGCCATGCACACTTACCTGACCGCATCTGATGAAGCCCCGACGGAGGATGAAATTTTGTTTTGTGCCTTGGCTAGCAGTCAGGAGGGGCTGCTCACGGGGTGCAGCTGTGCTTGCTGCCACACCCACAGCCGGGTTGATGCTGTCCGTGGTCACTGATCGTTTGGCAGACTAAGACATGCAAGATTAAGTATGAATGTGCTGCGCAGTCAAACTGTGAATGACTCGATCCGGACTTGTCATTTAGTTACCCGTATTCGGCCAAGGTCGTGGGCAGATTCGGAAGAGTGGAGTATCAACAGGAAAGAGAGGGAGAGAGAGAGAGATGTTTACAGATAATCGAGTGGGTGGATGTGGTTGACTGAGGAGGATCGTGTGGTGTACTTACGTTGTGCCGCTGGAGCTCCTCCGGAGACATGACTGGCGATGCGAGATGAGTCTTAAATCAGGCTACGGTACCAGACTACATGGCAAGGTTGAAGACTTGCCTGTTCATCGGTGCGCCGCATGGCSTCTAGGTAGAAGTAACTTTGGTACAGCCACGCTGTTCGAGACTGATCTGATGACCGGTATGCTACTCATCCTGTCGACCAAGATAGAGCGAATCCAGCCACGAGTTGGGTGCTTGTCGGTGTTTGGTGAGGGCTGCACAACCAGATACGGGATATTTGGGACAAGTGAGCATTGAGAAAGGGGTTGCAGGCATGGTTAGTTTCCGGTGTATTATTCCTCTCACCAGCCTGTGAGAGAGGGAAGACCAGTTGTGACAATGCAGATTTAGCTATTAGCGACTGCACCGGTCGTCCATCTGTACAAGGTGGATGGAGGTCAACGGTCAATGGTATGGCTTCAGTTTGACCAGACCTGTTGGCCACCATTGCGGGGCCCTCATGCGCATGAAGGTACCAAGGCCCTCTCCTGTATCTCGAGAGTCTGAAACCCCTCCTTCTGCCCTTCTTAATCTAAGTCTAGTTCTGTTCTGAGAGGAAGGCAGCAGGCAGGATTGCAACCCGTAGAACCGCAACAAGACTCTGTGGGGAGTCAGCCCTCCGATTGCGGGAGCTCTATCAGAACTAAGGAGGAATCTTGGAGGCAGGAATTTGAAAGGCAACCATTGCTTTCCTTGTATAAACCTAATTATAACCCATAATTGTAGTCATAACTATGTTTGACTGAGTATGTTGCCTGTCTCCTTATCTTGACTTTCAGTTTGACTTTCATGACACAATTCAGACTAAGTAAAAAAATGATTGTGCAAATTCAATTTCAGTTTTTGTTGTCTGACTAAAAGCAGATTGTGGGATTGCATCTGGGGGAAGGATGGGAGGAAGGCAGTATTGCGTCTGTTTGACCAGGTCAACCTAGGATTGGGAGAGTCTCCATAAGTTTGGAGGGCTCAGTGCTATGTTTATTTTGATTGTTTGACGGAAAAGACATGTTACCATAAGTTTGGGTGGTCTGGTTGCTTTGACTTGCGAGGGCTGAATGTGATTGCCTTTTCAGGGACCAAGCATTTTTTCATAAGTTTGGATTATTTGGTCACCTTATTTTTTTTTGGTTTTCTTATGTTTATTAGTTTCTTCTTGTTTTATTATGAAAAGAAAGCTTAGGCGACAGACTCGACAAGTTCATATAAGTTTGGGAGGTCTGGTCTGAAGCCACGCACATGCTGTAACTAAAAGGCCAGATTTATTTATATCTTATATTATTTTACTTATGAACAAGTTAGTCAGACATTTTTTCATAAGTTTGGATGGTGTAACTATAGTTTATCATAATTGAAGAGAGTACAACAAAAAAATTCCCATGAGAATTGAAAGTTGAAAAAATATTCCATAAAAAAAAGATCCTTCATATTTATATATTATCATTCCAATGTTTGTTCAATTCTTAAAATTTCCAATTTAATTTGATAAGTTCCCGTCTAAATATGAGTTTTCTCCTCCAACTACATCTATTTGTTCAAGATGGAATGAAAGTCTGGACGAGTTTATGAAATGTTTTAGTTAGACTTTCGTTCTATTACAAAAAATATCGTTTAATTTAGATAATATTAACTTATTTATGACGGAAAATCCTTACTTAGAATGGCAGTCCGATTAAAATATTTCATGAACTAATCCAAACTCTCATTCCATCTCTAGCATGCAGTTCAAATAAGAAGGGATACCCCATTCTTAGAAGGAAAGTTTTCAAGTAAGATGAAAAATTTTAAAATTGGAATTAAATTTTTTAAGATGGAATGAAAATTTAAAATTTAGAATGTAATTTTATTCTAGAATGATTATTTAATTCTGGAAAAAATTTATGTTGTATTAATTAAGAATAAATATGTGGTAAGAAGAGGCAAGCTGACCCTCAAACTAAGTTGATCGGTTAGGTCATATGCCTCCTTACAAAATTAAGGGCGGATATATATATATATATATATCGTCAAATATATATAATTTGGATACTTAAACAGTTCAGAGCGACTAGAGCGGCCTAGTCATGTGCCCAAAGGAAAGAAAAGTTGTTGTGCAATGTGTTTGTGTATATTCAATGACTGAGTTAGGCAGGTTCCCATAAGTTTGGGTGATCTAGCTTTATGCCTTATGTAAGCTGGGTAAAAGGGTATAAATCATTGAAAGATTATGAACTATTGTTTGTTAAGAATCGTAAGATGACTTTGGGGGTGGGGAGAGTACTTACCTTCGTGGTTTCGCCGTCATGTGACTGAGTAAGGCTACTACTTGGTCCGAGTTTCAGTTCGATAGGTAGTTGCTTTAGTTGCTCGCCACGTGTTAGAGCCATTGGAGTTGGTTTCAAATTCTTGCATTTTCTGAGATAAGTTTATTTTTACTTAGGTCAATTTCTGCATTTTTCGGTATCATTTATTATACTTGGTCTTGTATAAATCTTGGTAAGCCACTTTCTTTACGGGAAGCGCTGCCGGAATGTCTACAAAGCCAAGGAGTTAGTCAAATTTTGTCTTTTCAAAGTTCAAATTTTTTTGACTTTTTTGCTTCGTAAAAATCTGGAAAGTTTTTTTTTTCTATAGCGAGTGCTGCCCAAATTTTTGCTACTTTAGGGAGTTAGACAAAATTAGACCTTGAGAAGTCAAAGGACAAAATTAGACCTTGAGAAGTCAAAGTCATTTTAAATTCTAAACTTAGCTTTGTATAAATATTGAAATAACACTTTCTGTACGGGAAGCGATGCCGAAATTTCTACAAATCTAAGGAGTTATTATAAATTCTGAGAAGACACCTTTCCTATGGGAAGCGGGGACGAAATTTTCTTAGTTTAGAGGAGTTCGATTATATTTTGACAGGTGACAATTCTGAAAAATTCACTCTGTATAGACGATATTTTGCAAGGGTCTACCGTTCTTTTGACACTTGCTTAGAGACATACTTTGGCTTAGTTAATTAGGATGATTTGAGTGAGATCGTGATATGGGGATTATTTTCTATGGACTTATAAATTTAGTTTGGGGATTGACCTGTCTTGTCTTACATGTCTTCTTAATCGATTGATTAAGGATTTGAGCTAGATTCAGCTTGGTCCTACGAGGATCATCTTCTGTTATCACTGATAACCAGTCGGTTGACGATTCGTCGATTTACGACGCTATTCCAATTCACTCTTGCCACTCAAGCTAAATGCTTTAACCTTGTTATTTGATTTGTTTTGTTGTGTTTTCGCTCAGACTTTATTTGAATGGCCATTTAAAGAAAAATACTAAGTATTTCATTTTGAGAGTTGCACAAAGAATGAGGCTTGTATGGTTAAAAGCAAGGGGTGTGAGTGCAAAAAATGGTTGAAGTTGACCCCATGTAGT
This sequence comes from Chara braunii, assembly GCA_003427395.1. Classification (NCBI taxonomy): domain Eukaryota; kingdom Viridiplantae; phylum Streptophyta; class Charophyceae; order Charales; family Characeae; genus Chara; species Chara braunii. The sequence continues at coordinate 2,169,628 of BFEA01000039.1, forward strand.
GCATGGATTTTTGGTTGAATCTGTGATTTGATTGCAAGTATGTTTGGTGATTCAAACTCTGGTTTTGACTGGTTGCGCTCACATACATATATATATGGCTGAGAGGAGTCCCACTATGGTTGTGAGATGTGATCGTCACATACTTATAACCCTCTATATATAAGTAAATATATAAGCCTTGAGTGTTTCGTGCGGCTTCTTTTGACCGCGCGTAAGGGTTAAGTTAATTATGGTTTCGAGAAAAAAAAGGATTTTCAATGTTATCCGTTGTTTTTTTTTTAGTTTTTTATAGTTGGACGTTGTAGTCCGTGGCAGTCGTCAAAGTCAAACCCCTTGATTTCTCTCCAGGACCTAGATAGCGAAGCTGGTCTCCAGGGCCATAAGAGACGATTGCCACCACAAGTATGAACCTGTGTACCACACACTCTGCACTGAGTACAGAAGAGGGTGTGGTTCTCAACCGCACTTGGCGGTTGTCCAGCGTTGAGAGATCATTCTCTCAAGGCGTGGTTGTCCAGCGTCGAGAGATCATTCTGTCAAGGCACGTGTCAGCTGACACTTGAGTGTCGAATGCGACCCTCGAGATTAAAGAGGACCGCATGAGTATGGTTATCACATAGTACGCCATCACTGCGACCTCTTGCGTACGCTTACATTGCGAGTCGATATGAGTTAGCCCCGTGTCCGCGCAATTTTATACAAAGTCTCGCGCGCGACGTTAATCCGATTCCTGCATCGGAAAGTTATGGGATGGCTACTAAGGGACTAGGATTGTTGTCGCATTGTTTGTTCAGTGTCGTTCTGTAGATGTATATGTACGTGAGGGATGCATGTGTTTTTATTTTTATGTTCTTTATTGTGGTGTGCGCGTGGCGTGTGGGATGCATCCTAGTCGACCGGCGACGAGTCGCGCTTGGGACCTCAGCCCCCTAAGATGTCGGTTCGCGTGCGGGTCGGATAGAGGAGTAATATCGCGCATACCCCCTATGCTATGTCGGACGAGAAACGCCCTCGACTAGTCCACCTCTGCGATTGCAGCTGACTAGCTTTCGTACTGTGGGCTGATAGCTCGGCGGGGATACCCCCACCGAAGGGAGGTGACAACTCCCGTAAGGTGGAGGTAAGTCGTGCCTCGCGTAGGCCCTATCCTGTCGTAGGGGCTCGCGAGAGGTATGGCTGGAGCACTCAGCCGGAGCGGCTTGCGGAAGCTGCATATGCATTTGCGACGAGGATTTAGACCAACTCCTGTGTGACGAGGCCGGGAGGGTCCCGTGCTGCCCTTTGCGGTGCCGGACCGATGAGCTTGACAGCGCTACACTTGGAGAGTCTTCGGGGGCAGAGGGGTTGGGAATGCCTCGTGGATCCTGCCGTTTGCAGACGGTCGCAGAGGGTAGTGCGAGGGTTGTTGTGTTGAGGAAGGGAGGCGACCCTGTCACCGTCGAGTAGGATGATCCTGAGACAGGACCGGCAGTGCGGGAGGACGATGAGGACTTTGAAGGTGAGGAGGAGGGTGAGGAGAAGGAGAGTGAGAGAGGGATAGTGCTAACGACGACGCCGACGAGGATGAGTCCCCACCGCCCTCATCGACGCGTGCTTCGAGGCGTTCTTCTGCGCCGACATCGTCATCTGCACGACGGAAGGGGAGGTCGACATCCGACACTCGGGGGGGTAAGGGCAGGCATAGAGGGAAGGGGAAGAGGGGTTGATGACCATGACGCCAACATTATGTTTTCCTTTACTTGCACTGACTTCATCGTAGTCTCTGCTCTTGTTTTTTCGGTCGTGCTTTCTTATCTCATTGTTGGCAGGTAGTCACTGGTAGTCAGGTATTGTGCGTGCTGTAGTTGTATTTGTGTTCTTGGTTTTTTGTGTGTCCGATTTTGGTATGAGTAGGGCGTCTGTACAACAACATTAGTCGTACCAGAGTGGGTCGGCATCGCCGACGCGACTTGTATAGTACTGTTTTTCCATTAGTCAGTATGTGGCAGTAGTAGGATTCATTGTATTATGTTACATTTTTCATGTGTTATTTCAGTGACTGGTACTTCATTGCTTTTCATATCCTTTACATGTTCTGTGTATGATTTCAATTACGAGTGTTGCACGACGTTTCGTGTCAATTTTTTTCAGCGTGTGAATTTATTGTTTAACTGTTGTTTACGTTTTTAATTTCATTTATTTCATTTGTTTGTTTGTTTAATTTGCCTGCAGAGTTGGGTGATTGCTCTCTTTTTGTTTCTTTGTAAATTGTTGAATGTATGTATAGAGACTACAATACTAACTTCTAATGTTTGGAGGTCACCATTGTCTCCATGCATACCTCTTCCTTGTCAAACATAAGCAAGTGTGAAGTTTCACACTTGCCTGTGTTTGACAAAGAAGGGGCACTCGTGGACACAATGGTGATTTGGGAGGCGGTGAGCAATGATTGGGTTCGGGTTTGGGGGGGGGTTGGGGGGGCTGGCAGATGGGGGGGGGGTTGTTGGGGGGTTGGGTTTGGGGTAGGGGGTGTGTGGGTGTCGTGTTCGGATCAGGTGGCAGGTCGGGGGGTTGTGACACTTGCAGGGGCGTCGTCAAAGGGTCCAAAGGGGGGGGGGGGGATGTAAATTTTTATTTTTTTTCGGTTTGAGTGTTCGGGCGAGTGGGGACACGTTTCCGAGGCCCAACTCGCCGGTTCCGTTTTTCAAAATTCAACGGAGCACCCCCGTTTTTGCGTTAAATGCGATTCAACGGGGGTCCCCAGACCTGTTAAACACGAATAATGGTGTTCAATTTTACGCGTTTTCCGTTCATCGGACACACAACCGAAGTGCCATTCCAAAAAAATTGTCCGAATTTTTTTTGGCCAGGTACTCATTTCGCAGGGTTAGGACCTGCTTAGGAATACTTGAATCTTATCTGACCTCTTGAAGTTAGGCACCTTGAACATGAAAGGAAAGGCGGGTTGCGCATACGTTATACCAAAGCAGAAGGATTTATTCCGTTTCATACTATTTCTCATACTTTCAATGAACCAACGATTCGTATCTTTAAGAAGATTTCGAAGACTCTGAATTTGTTGTTTAAAGCATTACCTCAAGGTTCTCATTTTAATTTACCTTCAGTAAGACATCTGGTAAGCAGAGTGATGACAGTAAATTCGCAGATGCAATGAGTTGGAATGGACGTCAAGGTGATGGCAGCATTGTACGACATAAAATACATGTTTCTAGGTTGTCGCATGATGAAATTTCCAGTGCATTGGATTAGATTCTTGACTATTTTCAGGATAGAAAATCTGTCGGAGTCAATTCGAGAGCAAAGGGAGCACCCTTACGGAAAAAGGAAGGAGAAGGATGGTGGTGAGTTGAGTTGCATGATATTAGGAAGTTTGTTAGATTCGAGTTGTCACACATGTAATACTATACACGGGCTTCTAATATTTTGTTGAAGCAGGTTGTGGGTATCCCCAAGGGAAAAAGTATGAGCCCGCTGCTTGCATGCATTATGTGTGCGCATGCAGAGTGGTGGTTTCTTGTCTCCTTGGGGTCAGACCGAACGTTGGTGGGCGGAGTCAGACTAATAGACGATGTTTCTGTCTTTTTGGCTTTTCAATATAGAGACTTGGGTCCATTGGCAAAGTCAATCGAATCAGGAAACTATTTGAAAAATGTTACCCTAAGCTATTAACTCTGAAACAAACTGATGATAAAACGGGGGCTTGGGACTTTATGAGATGCAAAATGGAAGTTGGACCAGATTACCTGTACCTATGTAGCATTTAGAGAACCAAGAATGAGGACACAATTTGGACCTTGTGATAAATTGTACTGAAATCGGGACAAGAGTATCAGTCTTGGTCCTGCGAAAAGCAGAAGTTGGAGGGTATTACAGGGTGGCTTCATTGCACGGACCATAATACCTGCACGAGTTCTTTTCCAGACCTCATCCTCCTGTTGAGTTATCGTCACGTACCCTTAACTTCAGACGAACAAGTTACTTATTGCATCGTGGTACAGGTACAGACAAATCAATACAATGTCTCCGGGAGAAAAAAACAAATTGGAATACCTGTTTCTGACCCTCAGCACCTCTTCTGTCGATACTTCTAGGCCATTGTCAGTTGTCTCATTCATACATGCATCCGCCTCCTCGCGACTAACCTTCAGAGAGACTCGTACACCTCGAAGGACTCAGAAAATTTATGCGATGAAATTTTCCCACGAAAGTCCTTGCGGGCTTTTGAGATTTTCTTATCATTGTGCATACTCACGGGTACACCAGACACTTCCCCTATCTGACATCTTACATGGTCCCCAAAATAGGGCAAATCGTACCCTCTACAAGTGCAGGCCTACACTTCTTTTGAGGCGGCCTTGCGGTGATTGCAAAGGATATCGGCGACAGAGGGATTTTTAGTACCCACTAGCCTGACCTTCTTTTTAAAAATATCCTTAATACCATATGGGAAACCCGTATCTCCGACCTTTATATCATACAGTTTTCACACTTCTTCTAAACTTACTTTGTCATCGTACCGTACTCGCACAATTATCCTAGCACTAAAATTAAAACAAAAAACTTTCTTAATACTTCCATAAAAAAAACGCTTCAGTCGTTGCCGAGTTGCTTTCCATCTGAATTCCTTAACTGCTTGCAGTAGTTCTGTCAGAAAGTTGAGATCATGATGAAACAAGGATGCACGTTTCTTAGACTGCTTGAGAATCGACACCAAGAAATAGTGATTTCTCCTGCAATTTTTCTTCCATCTTCTTAGATAAACGAAATTAATGTTCTTTCCATCTTCCTGTGTAGCATCGTGTTCGCGTTCGGTGACCAAACCCGAACGTTCGGGACCAAACGCCAACGAGCGCCGAAACTCTCCGAATGCGAACATAAAAATATTAAAAAAAAAAAAAAAAAACGTTTCTCCAAAATATTTGAAAAAAATATATGTTATGTAAAATAATAATACAAACAACGTTTGCCTTGGAGGTGTGGTCAAATACGTAACCAAACTCGAGTTAAAAATAAAAAATAAATAAATATGACGATATATATATATACATATATATATCGTCACAAACAGAACTGCCTGGTAAACTGTAGGCAGAGAGAGAGAAGAGGACAAGAAACGAGGGGCTGTGACAAACTGTTTCGTCGGAGTTTCACCGACTCATCAGGAGGCTGAACCCTCAACAGTCTGCAGAATCCCCTCACTGATTACACTGTAAATGATAATCTACCTTAACCAAAATCAAAGTAGACTATCACTCACCCACACCAGATGGAAAACTCTACAGACTGTCGGTTCACACCCCATCACAAGCCAGCAAAACATCCACGAAACAAAGAAAGGTCTGTATATATATATATATATATATATTTTTTTTTTTTGAATATGTTCGGTCGAACACTTTCGGGTGGCGTTTGGCCGAACACCCGAACATGTTCGGACATTCGGAAAAGCTCCGAACATGTTCGGTGTGCTACACAACCATCTTCTATATCTCGCTTACATTGTCGAAGTTGCACTCTCTTTTCGTCCACCACAACATCGGAATTCCCAAATACCCGTTTGATTTTCTTCCATCCATCGCACCACACTTTTCCTCCTTCCGACTTTAAGACAAAACTTCGATGTCCCTTCTCTTCCTGGTCATACGAAGAGTGTGAAATTCTGACCAAGCTATTCGATGAGGCTCCAATGTTCACACGAATCACGTCGACCGACCTGGTTCTGCTATTCCATCGACTCTTTTTCCTCTTCTATGTAAAAATGTCCTTAATGCTATCGGGGAAACCCGTATCTTCGATCTTCATATCATACAGTTTTCACACTCCTGCTAAACTTACTTTGTTATCTTATTGTGCTCGCACAATTATCCTAACACTCAAATTAAAATAAAAACCTTTCTTAATACTTCCGTAAAAAAAAACCTGCAGTTGTTGCTAAGTTGCTTTCCGACTGAATTCCTTAACTGCTTGCAGGAGTTCTGTCCGAAAGTTGAGATCACGATGAAACAAGGATGCACGTTTCTTAGCCTGCTTGAGAATCGACACCAAGAAAGAATGATTTCTCCTGCAATGTTTCTTCCATCTTCTGAGATAAACGAAATTAATGTTTTTTCCATCTTCTATATCCCGCTCACATTGTCAAAGTTACATTCTCTTTTCGTCCACTACAGCATTGGAATTCCCAAACACCCATTTGATTTTCTTTCATCCATCACACCACGCTTTTCCTCCTTCTGACTTTAAGACAAAACTACGATGTCCCTTCTCTTCCTGGTCATACAACGAGTGTAGAATTCTCACCGAGCTATTTGATGAGGCTCCAATTTTCACACGAATCATGTCGACCTGCGTGGTTCTGCTATTCAAACTATTATTTTTCTCTTTCCATCGACTTTTTTTCCTCTTCTCTGTAGATCTCTCCTTCCTCCCTTTTCGTATCTTCATGGATTATCGTTTTCTACTTGGTTTGCTTCCACTAGTCCTCGTATTAAGATTTGGCAACCAGGTTCAAATTAATAGATCTTCCAAGTTTAACAAACAATCCGTGTGACCCTTCAGAACCGGAATCAAGACATATTTGTGCACGCTAAACCGTTCTAACCACCTACGAAAACGAGACACAGATGAATCAACCACGATGCTTTGACCCTTATGTTCAACCCTGCGTAGCACGCCAAACATGTTCGTGCGAACAGCTTGCGAACATGTTCGAGCGAACATAATTGTTTTGTCGTTAAAAAAATAAAAATAAAAATAGTTTTTCGGTTTTTGGTTCTTAACTCTTGATTGGCTACGAATTTGAACATTTATCCAAGTCAAAAGTTGCTTGTATTGTTATTTTACATAACATATTTTTTTTCAGATTTTTTTGAGAACGTTTTTTTTTTTTTTGAATATTTTTTATTTTCGCGTTCGGGGGGTTTTGGGCGCTTGTTTACGTTCGCCTCCGAACGCGAACACGGTGCTACGTAGGTTCGAACCATCTAGCATTAACCGTTCCTTTGGTTTTTCCGATATACATAGCTCGAAACCAGGGTGATAGTCTTACGTGTACTCAACTTCCAGCATCGTCAAAGATATCCGGATCTTCCTTCACCAATTTGGCCCAGTAGCCGACGATCTTGAAAAGCCTCCGTATTTTACCACGAATTGCAAGCGTGACGATGGCCCAATAGAACAATGACTCGATTTTCTTCTTTACCGGTGTATTCTTTCGTAACTCGGAAACAGTTCTACAACATTTCCATAGCTCCGAAGCGCTTATGCTACTTCACGCTAGTTTTTCTTTTTTAGACTCCAAAGATTCTTCTGATTTTTCAGACTCGTCAAAGTCTGACTCGCCTTCACTCGAAGTTGACGATGGTTCCTCCATCACCTTACCTCTAGGAAATCTTGGTACTCCCTCAATCGTTCCTTCGGATGCAACTTGTGCTCGATGCTCTGCCACAACTATCACTACTTTTGGCTTATGTACGTTCGACAATCCCGCTTGCTTGTATATTTTCTGAATTTTTCTGTAGTCAAGAATATCCAGATACTTGACTGTTTCATCAACGAATTGCTGCCTCGCCCCAATTCTTGTCCCTCTTGTGGCGCCTGTCCGAGTCAGATCGTTTTTCCTCCTAAAACTCTTCATCCCCACTGACTGTGGCATCGTCTTCATCTTCTTCACGAACTTTGGAATTCTCGATGTTGTTGGAGGTGGATGCATCTTGAGAGGAGTAATATTCGGGTGACTGCGACAAGGATTCCTCCTCCTCTGTAATCGTAGGAACTTGCTTTTGTTTATCCGATATCCATAGCCTTTGTGTTCTTCCACCGATGTCAGAGATCTCGTCTTCCGAGTTAAATTATTTTTTTCCCATAGCTCGACGACGCTTTGGGCGTCCAGAAGCCGCCAATATGGATGCCTTTCCCGCTGGTACTCAGATGAGCTAGCAACGTCGACCTCCTCCTGTGCTCCTCCTCATCGTTTCGAGAATTGTATATTCACAATTATTGCCAGTCTCTCGTCATTCTTTCGTTTTTCTCGTCGTTTTTTCACTTCCTTCTTGTGTCTCTTTGCTTCCTTTTCCTGTCTCTCACGCTCAATATGAATTCGCTCTTCCTTCGCTTTTTGCAACTTTTTCTCTCGTTCTGCAACCAACAAGTTGACCAAATCCTTCACATTGTCCCTTTCTTCACGCCTCTTATAGTGTCTGGAATCCGCCAATAGAGATGGCTTCGCAGGTTCCCAATGTCTTCTTGGTGGAGTTGCGGATTGTCCTCGAAAATGTCGAAAGCTTCCTCCCGTAGATTGCTCGCCTCCCTTTTTGCGTTCCCGAGCTTCAAAGCGTTCCTTCTAGTACAGTCCGTAATCTCGAGCATAGTGTCCTGGCAGTTTGCAGTTGTAGCAGATTTGAGCATTTCTTTGAGGAGCATCGCCCTCCCCGTTTCCACCGGCATGGCTCGATGATGCCATCTCTAAGTTCTTTAGAGGACAAGGCCTCTTGCTCGTCGCCCGCTCGACTATATATCAGAGCTGCGTAAACGAGCTTGACCACCATGGGGAGTATCGATCTTCCGCTGGTTACCAATTGCTTCACATATGTGAGAAACACACAAACAACACGCGTCCACCCAGATAGATAAACATTAATTTTTGCCTTCGTCAATGCCACCGACCAAGCCGCTCATCCAAGATTCCTCCAAACTTTTCAACAAACTTGGTAGTACCTGTGACCGAAGCTGCGGGCAACTACCTGAGACACAAATTTGCAGAAAGAGGCCGAGTATACATCAATAAAGATCTATATACTATCCTGTTCTATTCCTACAGGTCTAGCAACACATCAGCAGTAAACTTCCACATCTCGTTCTTTGTACGTGCAAAGTTCCGAAGTGCTGTTCCAAAAACGTTGTCTGAAAAGTTTTTCGCCCGGTACTCATTTCGCAGGGTTAAGACCTGCTTAGGAATACTTGAACGGACCATGGTATTACGTTCCATGCGATAAAGCCACCCTTTAATAGCCGCCAGGTTCTGCTTTATGCTGGACTAGGACTGATAATCCTATCCTGATTTCTGAACAATTTATCCCGAGGTCCAAGTTGTGTCCTCATTCTTGGTTCTCCGAATGCTACCCAGGTACAGGTAATCTGGCCTAACTTCCATTTTGCAGCGTAGGAAGTCCCAGACCCCCGTTTTGTCATCAGTTCGTTTCAGAGTTAATAACTTAGGCTAGCATTTTTCAAATCGTTTCTTGATTCGATTGACTTTGCCAATGGACCCAAGGTCCCCATATTGGAAAGCCAAGAAGACAGAAACATCGTCCATTAGTCTGACTCCTCCCACCAACTTTCTATAAGCCCTAAAAACGAGTAACCATTCTTTTTTCTTTTTATTTTATTTTTCTTTCTATAATAGAGTAAATCCCATTTTCCTCTCGTTATTTTTTGCATTCGTTTTTTTTTTCCCCCCCTCTCATTTTTCATGTGTTCTTCGCGCCCAGTAGTTCGAGCCTCGGCAAGGCTCGATATACCAGCCACCCGAGGCTCGGAATTGATAGTTAGGCAAAGTACCGGTGGTTTAATAAACAGTCTAAGTTTTGGAAAAGTTTTTTTAAGAGCTTGGAGGAAACTTTTTCCTACAGAGCGGGATGACCCTACGACTAAAGTTTTAGTTTTGAATTAGATCATCTTCAAACATTCTCTGATTTTAAACAGTTGGGGCACAAAGTTCTCTGCGCATGATTCTATCGGCCGTCATGAGAAAGTTCGGGTTGAAAGGGTCGTGGTGCATCTCAGGGACTTGTGAGATGAGGCCAAAAGGGACTGGAGGCCGCTCCGGAAAATTAAGGTGAAACTATCAAGAATGAGGAAGGTACAAATCTGTTTGAATGAAATCTAGCAAGCGATCCCTAAATCCTGGCTGTCGCTGCTAAGAGCTCCACAAATTTATGCGGTGGTACTATGGCTGAAACCTCCCTCCAAAAAGAACCATATGGTGTATCATGTAACTAATGACTTGGGAGATGAGGGATGGGCAGCCCAAGAATGACAAGTACCAAACGTCGTAGAGTATTCGAAGGAGTTCTTTCCACTTTAGAACTCAGTGATGTCTTCGCTCTTTGGAAGGCCTTCCGGAGATTGGGGTAAGTTTACACTTGAAGGAGGCCGGTTCCAGAGGCGCGAGATAGTGTGCATTTCTCCGGATGGGTCTGCAGCCTCTTGCTAAGGCTGCAGTGGATACCAACGAGGTGGGTTGGTTCGTCAAGATGAAAGTGGAAAAGCGTCTTACTGGACAGGTGCATGCCACCCAAAGGGTCGGTGGTAGCTCAACCCGGAGGGATGGAAGACGGGATACGAGGCAAGAGTCCCGAAAAACCAAAGATGGATGAAAGGAGATAGGATGCTCCAAGGGCGGGAGAAGGAAGAAGCCAGGAAGGAAGCCGAGGTAATGCTAACAGAAGAGGAGAGGAGGGAATCCCAAGGTACAATACCTTAAGGTTTGGGGGAAGGTGGAGAGAGAGAAGACACAAAGAATGGTAGCTGAGGCAATGACCAACAAAGGGGGAAGGGGCAGCAACCATCTTGGGTGAGCAAGATGAAAAACACAATGAAGGATAAAACAATGTGTGTCAAAAGGCAACCTGAAGGAGAATATGGTAGATCAAAGGGACAATGTGCAGACCTGCAGATCCCCCTAAAAAACCTCTGACGTGCCCGGACGTTTTTTTTCACCCTATTTCTTCTCCCGACGGAAAATTGTATGTCATACCAGGGGGGTAGGAAAATCTTAATGAGGACCTACCCGACAAGCAAATTAGTGAAAAGGGAGATGATCTATACACATTATGACAACAATTGGGTTTTCCATGACGACGCTGCATACAAACCCACTAATGAAAAAATCAAGTGGATTTGTAAACAGTTAGAGGACATGAAAGAGAGTCCAGAGGCTAGGAGTTTTTTCTAATACAACCCATCTCCTCCACTGTATACACGGTCCTATCAATGTTCAAACAAGATAAAAAATGCATGGATAGCTGGATGAGATTGAAATGTGGTAGATCGGAGCTGCACATTTATCCCTGGCTTCCTAAAAAACTGGGACCCGAGGAGACGCAGGAGCAGATAATGCGAGACTACTATTGGGATTAACTTAGACACATCCCGATAGAGATACAAACAACTTTTATACATGAATTTCGCCAACGATATAACAGTGTAAACTTTATTGAGCCACTCCCGCCGTGTGTGGCGAAAAGAGACGACCACGTCATGCTTGCCATTGATCTGCCACAAAATCAACTCTTCACCATCGATGACATTATCTCATTCAGGGTGGGGGGGAAATATATCTAGTACGTACAACTCATAAACTGCGTCCCTCGTGCTTCAGATGCCGAGCGTACGACCACCTAACTACGGAGATAACCTGTCCCCACCATCCTTTCAAACGCGAGCGGGTTACGGGCATACTTCAACAAGACCCGCTTCCCCCGACCAAGTGGACGACAGTGGACCCCAATCACAAAGGATAGGTGTATGTGGAAGAAAAGGATGAGAACGACTAAGTGAAAGGGTGGGAATGGGAAGGTCGGGGAGAGCCAAGATGGGACACCCGCCCCCCCGAGAGAAGGTTAACCGACCCCCCAATTTTCACCCTCATTTATAAAAAAAAACAAAGGGTCATTTTAACCATACTTTACACCAATCTTTAGAGTTTACTAACATATTGTAAGAAAAAAACCAAAAAATAAAAATAAAAATGGTACCCACCACATGTACCGAAGGACAAAAGTCCCCCTGCCCCCCTCCCCTTGGACAAAAAAAGAAAAACATAGGACAACAAGAACACCGACTACACCAACTACAACAACTATAGCAGAGGGGGAAATAAACAAACAATGCTCGCACCTTGAGGCGTGATCTGGGACGATACTTAGTTTCTGCTACAGGCAAAATGGACAAAGGAGGGATAAAAGGAACCCCAAAGGAAAATGAGAAAAAAAATGAATCTACACAAGGAAGGGGTTTGACCTACAATCAACTAATAAGGGCAACAATGGGAGAAGGGAGTCAAGACGTGAAAAACCAGGGGACGATAGTGGGAACTGACCAGCAGGACATCTTCCAAGATGCCTTTGGACCATCCCCCAGGGAAGAGGAAGAAATCCTGAGAGCCTCCCCTCCCCCCCCTTCCCCGCCCTCGGCGGATGAGGTGATGCTAGAGGCGGAGGAGACAAGGGAAGGACAGGGGGGGCACGAGGAACGCTGGAAACGGCGGAGGAAAAGGTAAGAAGTGTATCAGAATGGTTAGTCCACAACCTGCACAACAAGTTCCCAGGCCTCCCTGAGGAATTATGAGACGACACATATAGGGGACTCATCCCACTCCTAGAGGCTTGCGGGAGCTTTAGGGTAATCCTTGATCATGAGCTCCCACAGGGTTTGGGCTGGGAAGAGGTTTGTAACAAAATGTTGAGTATTGTACTCACCAGATTCAAGCCCCCTGAAAGGGGCCGGTGTCCCATGGACGGGGATGTTGTTGTGGTGGGAGAAGAGGCACAGGGTAGTAGTGAGAGAAGGTTTACAAATGTCTCTATTTTCAAATTATTTTCAACTCTGCTTCACACGGGTGTGAGGTACTTGGATGAGAAAACCTGAAACTGCTTTCAGAAGCCTTAGCCACTTTAGGTCATTTCAGAGGTTTCAGGCTTGCCTTCTTGAAACTCCTGAAATGATATGAAGAGGCTGAAAATCTGAAAGCGGTTTCAGATGTCTCCATCCAACCATTTGGATGGGGGGACGTGAAAATTCTTTCAGAAGCTTTAGCCAGTTCATATCATTTCAGAGATTTCAAGTCCCTTAATCTGAAACTTCTGAAATAATAAGAAGTGGCTGAAAATATGAAAACGGTTTTATAGATCTCCATCCAACCATTTGGATGGGGGCATCTGAAACCACTTTCAGAAGCTTCAGCAACTTCAAATCATGTCAGAGGTTTCAGGTCTTCCCATCCGAAACTTCTGAAATAATATGGAGTTGCTGGAAATCTGAAACCGGATTGAGATGCATCAATCCAACCATTCGGATGGGGAGACCTAAAATGGCTTTCAGAAGTTTCAGCCACTTCAGGTTTTTTCGGAGGTTTCAGACCTCCCCACCTGAAACTCCTGAAATGACTTGAAGTGACCCACAACAATGTTGTCGCGTGCGACGGTCCCCCGCCCTGATGGGGAGCGCTGAACCTCACGGTCGTGTCACGCAGGATTTATTCCTTGAAATAACAGTAAGTCACCACTCCGACCGTGCGCGCGTTCTATATCTCTCACGGCGCCCTGCGACAGGTCGGAACGTCGCGAGGTACAACTCACCTCTACGCGAGAGCTGTCACCACCCTCTGGTAAGCGTATCCCTGCTGTTTTTACATGCCTTTGTAGAGGTAGGTCGACCGAGGGCGTTTTCTCGATCGCCGTAGCATAGGTAGACGCGCGGTTGAACGCCTAAGACTGACCCGTTTACGTGTCGGGCATGGGGGTGCTGATCTCCCGGACCGACTTACAATTCAGGTCGACTCGACTGACGATCTTTCGCGCATATAAATCCTATTTTATCTCAACTTATCCCATAAATTATATATATTATATAAGTCCTTCCAAAATATATACATTCATGACAAATATAGTTCAAAGGCTGAGACTGAAAAGGCAAGGAGATGTCTTTTACATTTTTATACAAACAGAGACAAACATCAGAATGAACAGAGCATCACAGACAAAAGTAGGTTCATGGCCTGTCAAATATGAATAAAAAATAAAAGATAGGCTCATGGTCTTTTAAAGAAACAAGATATGATTAAGGTTTTTTCGTCTTTGCCAATTGTCCTAATATATTCAACATCAAAGGGGTAAAGGTTGAGAACCCAAAGGTTACGATTCGACGAAATGTCTGAGTCGAGGCTCAGGTAAGCATAAACAAATGCGAGTTGAGTGAATAGCACGTGGTTGGTTGTTTTACTGACCTGCAAACAAGTGTCAATCGCATTACACAATCCTAGCAGAGTCAACCATTCATTCACTCTCACACACATTACACTTACGCTTTCAAATCCCTTTGCCAGACATTCTCTTTTCGACTCAGTTATTCAAGGACCTTTTTTTATCAAACTTAGACCTTTCAGATGCTGACTCAAAAATAAAAAATTTCATTTAGTGCAAAGGTAGATGCAAAGTGTGGGTGTAAAGGGTGAGTGAAGGTTGAGTTGGTAAACCAACCTGTTTCTATAAGGCAACAACATGCAGTCTTGCATGGACTCATAATGAGTCTTCTTGAGTAAGATGACCTGAAAATACACACAGGTCACAAAATCTCAACACCTCTCTCACTATTGCTCTATACGAAGTTCAGCGCTGTGAATTTCAATTTTTATCGGTGGACAAAAATATAATCTGATCAAATGTGAGTATGAAGTAAAAAGACTCCGACAGAAGCCTTCACCTCATACTTACTCAAGCAGTAGGATATCCTACCACTTGTTTTAGTATAATTGGTTCAGACCTAGACAGACCATGGGATGACCCAATGAGTACCCCATCTTCAGTCTGTCAACCTAACTATCTAAGATATGTACACACGAAGAGACGAGTAATAAGATGTTCCTAATCCTGGAGCCTTATCCTGTCACTCGTCCTACATCCATACATCAATCAATCTGCACTCACACTTGCTCTAGGCCAGCGTGCGCGAAGGTGATCACGTCTCTAGCTAGGAACGAGGTTCACATGCATCTCTCTGATTGCTCAGGCAATCAGATCAGAACAAAGGTGTAGGTAATGAAACAACAACAAATAATAATAATAAAAATAGTAATAATAATAATAATAATAGCAATAATAATAACAATAATAATAATAATAATAATAATAATAATAATAATAATAATAATAATGCTATACATAGAAAACTAAATTACAATAATCATACGGAAGTTCTGTTAGTCATGTAACAAATAGAAAGTTCAAATGCACCAAGATTTCATTCAAATGAGAGCGATATAATGACTTCCTGAGCCAACGTTCAGAATCTTTCAGGTCACATCCTTGCGGTATTCGATGCCTCTCTTTTCTACCTAGCGGGTTGTAGTCCACCTATGGCTGCAAGCGCCCTGTTGTACTAGTGCCCTCGTTGTACTATTGCGCCCCACTGTACGGCTGTGCCTCACACCACTTCAACACCACCGAGCGCACCCCAAGCCAGCTTGCGCACGCACAGATACTTGCGCAGCGTTGCAGCAGCGTGTCTGCTTTGCTTGCCTAGGTTAGAATGCCTTGGACTGGCTGGCTCCCTCCYTATATGGGAGGTGCTGCTGTAGCTGGACTGTTTGGGCCTTACCGTGGAAGTTTTYGGTAGCTTCTGGTTGGCCCMAGTGCTTGCGCCCAGGCCCATGTTTAAAGTTGATGGCTCCGGCCCCATTGTAGTTGGGCACTCTTAGATCTACTCAGACTCTGAACGCTTACTATGTTTGCATTTGGAACCGTGGGGCGGATGTGACGACAAAGCTGCATTCTTATTGGCCCATGGCCTGTTCGTGGTGTGTCGGCTCCACACTGCATGTGCCCAGGGCATGGCAACCCACGTCCCGAGCTCAGTTGCCTGACGCAACTGCTACTTCTAGAAGAGCCCAGGGTGAGGCCTAGATTGTTCTTCAACCTGCAGCGAGTGCTGCAACTATCTGAGACCCACCTCAGAGGACACTGAGACGAGCTCTTCTCGTGGATACTCAGGCCCGCCTTCACTTAGGGCGGCACGAGGTCTGCTGAGGGCCGCAACTCAGAACACGTGCATGTCTGATAAGGGTCCGTGAGGGCTCATCCCTTGCAATAATAATAATTATAATAATAATAAATATCTGTAGCACTCTGGGTCGACAGTCAGTGAAGACTAGGTAAGTTTCCTTCTTCCATTTATGTCCGTCTTTCCCCCCCTTCTCTTTCTGTCACTTTCTCAGTGATTGTCTGTCTGTTTGTCCGTCTGTCTATCTTTACGTTTGTCTGTGTCTGTATGTCCGTGTCTCTGTGTTTTTTCTGTGTGCAGGTACCCAGACAGCTGCAGGATCAAGGAGAAGTCTGCAACTGTACACAATTCAAGCCCTCGGTTGTGAGTCAATCCGTACGACTGTGGGAGGGGACCTGAGACCAGTCAGCCTTGTCGACCGCTTCATAAGGTCGGCCTCCGGGTGATCAACATTCAGTATTATTATGCTGCCTTGACGCCGGTTTGACGCTGGCTGTGCGCGGACGACGTGGGACTGTGGTAGCAGGTTGGCGCAGTCTATTCCGTGCGCCAGGCATTGCTTGCATGGCGCCACCACCTGTCTACAATGCTGCTGCGGTGCAGGCCACCTGTCGACATTGCTGATGTGGCGCAGGCCACCTGTCAACATTGCTGATGTGGCGTAGGCCACTTCTCTGCACTGTTGATGTGGTGCTTTCATCGGTCTACGTTGCTGATGTCGTACCGGTCATCCATCTCTGCAGCTGTGGCACTGCCGCCATTCTCCCACTGACGCGACATTGGCCACGCTGTCTACATGATGGTGCAGGCCACCTGTCTACAATGCTGCTGCGGTGGCACTGCCGCCGGTTTTACTGCCGACGTGGCACTAGCCATGCTGTCTACTCTCCCTCCACTCTCTCCGTTTAGGGATAGCGAGATGTCGTATCAGATATCACCTTCACAGTTACTTAAGACATTGGGCAGATCTAAGTGTACTGGTACTATGATGTCCGACGAATCTTTCTGTTTAGTTTCATGACAATAATAATAATAATAATAATAATAATAATAATAATAATAATAATGATAATAATAATAATAATAATAATAATAATAATAATAATGTAAGGAATACGAGTGTGAACGTTATACAGAAAACCAAATTGCGAAATCACACATATGTCCACAAGGTCGTGTCCAAGCAGAGAGAGTACAAAAGCACTGAGAACCCATCCATATACAGCAATACAATGAAGTAATGAGCCGATGCTCAAGCCCGTAGGCCACACCAACACAGTACCCAAAGTCGCTCCTCTATGTCTGGTGCCCAGTGCCCAACCTGCTCTAAACGTTGTCGATGCGAATACCCTTACAAAGGTATCCACACTGGTTTTCGCAAGCCACAAAAAATAAGTTTGATTTAAAGAATGAGTATTTCGCGCAAGCACGCGGCTACGTCTGTGGCTTACGTTGACTGAATGGTTGACTAGAACAGAGAGTGTGTGGGCGCGCAGAGTTGAGGCGCTCGTGATCATTTATTTTTGATTGATGACTGTGAAAGTCGGCGTAGATGCCGGCCGGATTTTCATTTCTGATTAACCGAGGATTAGAAATATTCTGTCTTGTAACAGATATGCTTGCTGGTGATTTGTGCGTATATGCGGAGGACGACATCGACAACAACGTGAATTTTCGAATGTCTTGGTAGGACTGCGCGTTGCTCGGTGCTAGTTATGTTAGGTATTCGTCAGAGCTAGTCCAAGACTTGGGCCTAGCATTATTGGTTATAGTGCCAGACTTTCATCGGAGAAATTCGGGGATCGAGGACGAGCGACGACGACGCGGGGATATCAGAGTAGCGTGAAGAAACCGAGGGAGTGGGGGCCCGACGGGGCTATCCTCCTTCGTCTTGCCAACGACGGCGTCAGGACGGAGCTAGTGTTTTCCTCCTTTTCTCGTTCGCCATGTTCTACCGATTCAAAACTTCTAAATATTTTTTTAATTATTTATTGACATATTATTTTTATTATCTGGTTCTGGCGTTCCTTGGCTCAGATGCGACGCCAGATTCGGAGGCCATCACGACAGTCGAGGACCCTGAGGGCGCACCTCGTCCGGCGGGTCCGCGTGTTGGAATACTGGCAAAAGTCCTCCATCACGTCGTGGTTGAGAACCACGGCGTGGCCAAAGTTTGAGTGCGTAATTGCACTTGGAGGGGGAAAGAGGGTCAGTAATGCAGGATGTATATGACCTACATTTCGGGTTCAATGAGGTCGTGTTGGGGTGTGTTGTATTCACGGGCTTACCTGAAGCGCAATTTTTATGGTGGCACATAAGTAACCCCGTGATGGTATTTCGGGAAACCCCGTAGCAGCTACATCCGTGCTCAAACCACCAATGAGGGAACATACAGGGACCATACCAACCAAAAGATGCGATACCTGCCACAGTGGGTGGACGACGATGGCAAAGGATCAGCCGGTAGCATCAGGGCCGGACTTCTTCGATGGGCCGGTCACAATGCCTCCCTTTCGATCCCCTCCTCCTGTGAGTGTCCAGCGGTCGTTGCCCAATGCCAATCGAGGAAGACTGACAACATATCTCCGAGAGGTGGGTCAAAGTCGTCATCCGACACTGCGCTAGCAGCTATAGGGAAGGAAGGAGCCTGCAGCACTGATGTTGCATGCAGGTTGACCACCGGGCGGAAGGGCGAAAGGGCAGTCGAGCCAGGAAAAGGCTCGCTTCCTGGAACACCGGTCAGCGTCGCTAAGCAGAGGAGGAGAAAGGACGCTACCGGGGCAAGCACTAACTAGAGGTGTCAGGAGCTATGCTGCAGACGACAGAAAGCGGAGGTGAGAACGGGCTTGGAGGGCCGTCTGTGCGACACTGCGACTGCACAAACAAGGAGGGCTTGCGCTAAATTTATGAAGAATGAAACTAGTCGGGCGCTGCGTCGGGATGCGAGAGGGAGAGACAGATAGCACAGCCATGGCGGGACCAGGAAGCATATAACTCGCCCGTCTTTGACGAAAACGGGCGGGGAAAGGTGCTAACCCGAGTTTATCCGGCAGGGCGAATCGAGTGGTGGGGTTAGATTGGCGAAAAAGTTAGTGCCTAGGGAGTTAGAGTAGAAAAGTAATGCGCGGGGACATGGCGGAGTGAGGGAGGAAGAAGGGGAGATGAACGTGATATTGCTCATCTCTGAGCGGATTTGGATGAGGGGAGGTTCGTTGTAGGGGTTTTTCGTATGGGCGACCTCAAATCTGAGGTCAGTTGTAGTGTTAGATTAGTAAGATGGGAGGTTAGTGAGAAAAGTAGTGTGCGAGCTACGGAGGAAGGAGGGACGACGAAAAAGGAAAATCGAGAGCTCGCCCGATTCCTTATGAAATCGAGCGGGGAAAGATTCAAAGAGGAGGTTTTGAGGTAGGGCGAAGTGAATTGTGGAAGAAGATTTAGAAAAAGGTTAGTGGATTTAGAGTTAGAAGAGAGGATGAACCTAGACTGATGAGTGTTCCGGGTGCATGCGCAGGGATGCTGAAACTGAGAGGGACAAACAGGGCGTAGTCTAGGAGAAGCCACTCTCTCAATCCTCCCGGGGTTTTGGTCCCGGGCGAGTCAGAATATGAAGTCAGATTGAGTAGAAAGTTAGTATAGGAAAAGGTTAGTATGAAAGGGACCGCGCAGAGAGCGGGTGGGAATGGATATGCCGGATAATTGAAAGACAGTGATCTCGCTCGATTCGGTGTAGAATCGAACGAGGTATGAAGGGGGGGGGATGGCGGTGTATTGCGGGAGCTTCGGAGCACTACGGTTCTATACGGCGAGATCAAATCCATGGTCTATGGGGCTGTTCGACTGCTACGGCCTCCTCGGGTTGCGCTTGTGGAGGGAATAAACAGCGAATGCACCTACTCGCACTCTTGTGAAATATTCGTTTTCGATTTCCACCTGCTAAACTGGCAGGACAACCACAGGCAAGCGAGCAGGGACGGGGCCTTCTCAACCAAAGCTAATAACGGATCTATCTGCAGGGGTATCGACCAAGGAACGATAGCTGTTGGGAGGAGAGTCTGAGTGTACCAGGCCAACCACAAGTCGCTTATGCGCTGGGACGCGCAACACAGTCAGGCTTAGCCCAGGCGGGGCATTGTTATGAGGCAATTGCTGCTGTATCTCTGCTGCCA
>BFEA01000039.1:2189817-2208601 GCA_003427395.1 Chara braunii
CACAAGTCGCTTATGCGCTGGGACGCGCAACACAGTCAGGCTTAGCCCAGGCGGGGCATTGTTATGAGGCAATTGCTGCTGTATCTCTGCTGCCAGCTCGACACCTCGTGGCATACTGATGTTCTTGGTGTTGGGGCTGCACACCGCTGTGCCTTCTGGTCACCACGACAGTCTTTGCAACAACATAATCGTATGCCTTGCTGTTCATTATGACTTCGTCGTCCACCATAGCAGTTGCGGAGATCGCTGTGGACTGCAGCACTACTTTTGGTACGGTCGCTGTTTTGAACAGTATGACTACAGGTCCAATTGGGAGGTGAAATTATGATATAGAGGGAGTGGTTAGGTTGCAAGAGGTTGAGTGCGGCGAACTGCTGCTGCGTCGGTTGACTGAGCGCAGACCGCTGCTGCATCTATTGACTGTGCACGAACAACCGTTGTCTGTTGTTCATTGTTGCAGACTGCTGCACACTACCGCCGGCTATTGCTTGCTGTTACAGAGTGCTATGCGGCGGCGATTGGGTTGTTAAACTAGACAAGTAGCGGGTCAGTGCTGCGATTTGGGAGGTCGTTGGGGGATCGACGACAGGCAACTGACTTCAGTTCTGACCAAGCTGCTACTGCTTGGCCATCATTGCGGGGCCCTCAGGCGAGAGAAGATAACAAGGCCCTCTCCTGAGAGTTGAGTTGTCCCCTTCTTATATCTCGAGAGTCTGAAACCCCTTATCTTCTGCCCTTCTTACTCTCAGTCTAATCTTGTTCAGAGAGGAAGGCGGCAAGCGGGGTTCCAACCCGTAGGACCGCAGCAAGACTCTGTGGGGAGTTAACCCACCGATTGTGGGAGCTCTGCCGGAACTTAGGAGGAGTTCTGGAGGTAGGGAACCATCAGGTAATCCATCTCTATTTGTATGACCCACTATACCCATGGTTGTCTATTCCCCCTGTAGTTTGATTGGCGTATGCATGCCTGTCCCTATGATTTTTCTTTTCTCTTCAGGACATAACCAGACTAAGTAAAGGAACGCATGTACAATGTCTGTTTCAGTTTCATTGTTTGACTGAAAGCAGATTGTGGGGTTGCATCTGGGGGAAGGGTGGGAGAAAGGTTATATTGCATATGTTTGATTGGGTCAACCAGAGGCTGGGCCAGTTCCATAAGTTTGGAAAGGATCAGTGCTATGTTTATTTTGAATTGCCTGGAGAACCAGACATGTCCCATAAGTTTGGGTGGTCTGGTTGCTCTGACTTGTGACGGCTGTTTGTGATTGACTTTTCAGGGGCCAAGTGCGTTCTGTAAGTTCAGGTGCCTTGGTTACCTTGGTTGTTTTGGGTTTCCTCTGTTTATTTGGTTCTGAACGAGGGGGTCTAAGCCGTTCTATGAGTTTAGGTGGCTAGGCCTTTTCCTGCTTTATTTTGAGAAAATGAACTTGACAAAGGGCAGACCGTTCTGTAAGTTCAGGTGGTCTAGCCCAATGCCACGCACAGCTGGATCAGAGAGGAACGAATCAAGCAGAGAGTCAAACTGTTCTGTAAGTTCAGGTGGTCTGACTCAAAGCCCGCATAGGCTTGAACCCAAGGTTATAATTTGGCTATATTTTATTATTATTTTATCTATGAACAAGCTGATCAGACCGTTCTATAAGTTTAGGTGGTCTGACTATGGTATATCACAACCTGAAGAGAGTATAATTAAGAGTATAACTTAAGGTAACTTGGGCCGGCTGGGCATTGTTTCTATGATGAATGGCACAGTCCTACACCCACCTTGAAAATTAAGTTAAGAGAGATATATATATCTTGGTCATTTAAACAGTTCAGAGCGACTAGAATGACCTAGTCATATGCCTAAAGAAGAGACCATGAACTATTGTTTGTTCCATAAGTTTAAGTGCCCTGACCTTATGCCTTATGTAAGTTGGGTATAAGGGGTTAAATAATTGAAAGACCATGAACTATTGTTTGTTCAGGTATACTTTGGGACGGTGAGAGTACTTACCTTTATGGTTTAGCCTGCATGTGACTGAGTGAGGCTATTGCTTGGTCTGAGTTTCAGTTTGATAGGTAGTTGCTTTAGTCGCTCGCCACGTGCTAGAGCCATAGGAGTCAGTTTCAATTCCTGCATTTTCTGAGCTGACTTTAATTTACTTAGATCAATTCTTACATTTTCTGGGATCTTTTGTTATACTTGGCTTTGTATAAATTTTGGTAAGCTACTTTCTTTACGAGAAGCGCTGCCGAAATTTCTGCAAGTCCAAGGAGTTAGTCAAATTTTTAACTTGTCAAAGTTAAATTTGTCTAAAGTTTATATATGACTTAGTAAAAATCTGGAAAGTCTCATTTTCTAAAAGGAGCGTTGTCCAAATTTTTGCTAACTCAGGGAGTTAGACAAAATTTAACTTTGGAAAGTTGAAGACTATTTTTGTTTTCACATTAAGGCCGATATAAATTCTAGAAAGACATTTTTCCTACGGGAAGCGCTGCCAAAATTTTCCTAGTTTAAAGGAGATAGATTATATATTTGACAGGTGGCGATTCTGGCGATCCACTCTGTATAGGGGAGATTATTTTAGGGTCTACCTTTGCTTTGGGCACTGCTTAGCAATAGATTTAGGCTTAGTTAATTGGGAAGATTTTGAGTGAGATCGTGATATAGGGATTATTCTCCAAGGACTTATAGATTTAGCTTCAGGATTGACATATCTTGTGTTACAAGTCTTCTTGATCAATTGATTCAGGATTAGAGCTAGATTCAGCTTGATCCTACAAGGATTATCTTCTGTTATCAGTGATAATAGGTCAGTTGCCGATTCGTCGGTTTACGATTCAACTCCAATCCACTCCTACCACTCAACATAAAAGCTTTAGTCTTGTGATTTGAACTGTTTGTTGTGTTGTCACCCGAACTTTATTTGAATGGTTATTTAAAGAAAAGTACTGAGTATTTTATTTTGAGGAGTTGCATAAGAGTAAGATTTGTATGGCTAAAAGCAAGGGGTGTGAGTGCAGAGGATGGTTGAAGTTGACCCCGTGTAGTGCATTGACTTTTTGGTTGGATCTTCGATGTGATTGCAGGTATGTTTGGTGATTCGGACTTTGGATTTGACTGTCTGTGCTTACATACATATGTATATGGCTGAGAGGAGGTCCACTGTGACTGTGAGAAGTGATCGTCATATATTAGTAACCCTTTATGTATATGTAAATACATATGTCTTGAGTGTTTCGTGAGGCCTACCGTGACCGTGTGTAAGGGTTAAACAGATTATGTTTTTGAGAGAAGAGGGAGATTCTCTGTTGTCCTTTGCTTTTTAGAATTTTATAGTTGAACGTTGTAGTCCGTGGCAGTCGTCAAAGTCAAACCCCTTAACTTATCTCCAGACCCTAGATGATAGTGCTGGTCTCCAGGGCAATAAGAGACGATGGCCACCACAGGTATGAACCTGTGTAGCACCCACTCTCCGCAAGGAGCAGAAGAGGGTGTGGTTCTTAACCGCACTTGGCGGTTATCCAGCGTCAAGAGATTTACCCTCAAGGATCGTGTTAGAGGATACTTGAGTGTCGAATGCGACCCTCGAGATTAACGAGGACCGCATGAGTATGGCTACTACATAGTACGCCATCATTGTGATCGCTTCCGTATGCTTGCATTGTGAATCGATATGAGTTAGCCCTGCGTCCGCGCGATTTCATACTAAGTCTCGTGCGGGACGCCTATCCGATTTTCCCGTCATAAATTTATGGGATGGCTACTAAGGGACTAGGAGTGTTGTCTCGTTGTTTGTTTTGTATCGTTCTGTATTTGTATATGTACGTGCGTATGTGTGTGTGTTTTTGTTTTTATGTTCTTAGAGTGGTGTGCGTGTGGTGTGTGGGGTGCGTCCTAGTCGACCAACGACGGGTCGCGCTTGGGACTTCAGCCCGCCAAGATGCAGATTCGCGGGTGGGTTCGATAGAGGCGTAATACCACGCGTACCCCCTATGCTACAAGGAACGAGAAACGCCCTCGGCTGGTCCACCTCTCTGATTGCAGATGATCAACTTTCGTACTGTGGACTAGTAGCTCGACGGGGATACGCTCACCGAAGGGAGGTGACAACTCCCATAAGGTGGAGGTAAGTCGTGCCTCGCGTAGGCCCTGTCCTGTCGTAGGAGCTCGCGAGAGGTATGGTTGGCGCACTCGACCCGAGCGGATTGCGGAAGCTCCATGTCTGTATCTCGATGAGGATTAGAGTCCAACTCCTGCGTGACGTGGTCGGGAGGGTCCCGCGCTTCCCATGTGCGGTGCCGGACCGATGCGCTCGACACTATCCTACATACAACTGGTCCACGCAACAGGCTCACTTCGACCCTCGAAGACCAACTTGACTGTCAAAACCATAGCCGACTCCTCTTCATGTACCAGGTACGTATCTCGTCACCCTCAATCAGACCTTGAATAACCCACTCTCGCCTCCTTCCTTGAAGACCACCAGATCACCCTTATCATATTACAACTACGATTAAAACATAATAGTAGTAATAATAACAAAAAAATAATAATAATAACAATAATAATAATAATAGTAATAATAATAATAATAAAATAATAATAATAATAATAATAATATAATCAGACTCGCCTTCTTTTCCACTCCGCATACATACAAACAGATGGTGATTCATCCCGGCGCACTGCACCCACTCAAAGCTCAGAGATATGGACCCAAGAACATAGTTCAGACGCCAACTCGCTTCAACAGCCTATGGCGCAACAGCGCCTGAACATCCCAATTCTCGTCACTGTGTCCAACACCAATGTTCGCATACACCCAACTCTGGATCACCCTGAATACTCCACGCACACTCACTCTGTATCTCACACACACACATACACTTACTAACTCTAACACTACAGCGACTATGGCCGCACTATTAAAGCAAGCTCATACACACACTCACACACAAATGTACGTACATACACACACATACATACATACACATACGTATACACACACACATACGTACACTCTCACAAACATACGGGCAAGCACACACACAATCACGCACACACACACATACATGCAGTGGTAGTGTAGAATCTGTGTTTAGTGGTAGGCGCATTCGATCTGCTTATCCTACCGATGAAAGTAGAGTGAGGCTAGTCGCGGGTCATCACTCGTCATCACAGTTCGATGCCACCTCACAACCGGGGGACCACCCAAAGTGTGTGTAGAGACTCTCTCGTACTCAAGTACAAGGTCCTAACCCACGCCCGGAACGTCGCCATCATCGACTGAGAAGGTACGTATCTCTCCTCCCCTCTCCTCCTTCTTCTCCTTCTTCTTCTTCTCCTTCTTCTTCCTCTTTCTTCTTCCTCCCCCCTTTTCTCCTTCTCCTTCTACCTCTGCTTCTTGCGCATCCTTTTTCCACACAATCACCTTCCTTCCTCTGCACACCTCCTCCTGTCGCATACCGTAATGGTACAGACTATAACAAGAACCGACCTCTCTCACATAGTTCAGGATAGCACAACGGAAGGCTTATATACCAATAATAAACTCAATCAATATCGCAATGCAAACCAAACATACGTCATCATCATCACATGGTGTGAAGGGTTCTGGCGACCACACAAGAAGAATGTGCCAGTACCCATACATACACAGCCGAAGAGGAGGGGGATCAGACCAAGAAGAGGGGGAAGATGGTAATGTCGTCAACACCAAGTCTTCAGTACAGGTCCCAAATCACCCCTTGTCGAATGTCTTAGTCCCAAGGTCGAGTCTGAATCCAAATGTCGTCAGGTCCCGAAGTCACAAATCTCTCTCTCTCTCTCTCTCTCTCTCTCTCTCTCTCTCTCTCTCTCTTTCTCTCTCTCTCTCTCCGCTACCTCACACCTGTAAAGTGAAATGTATGGTTCTGATTACAAGTGGCCTTCGAAGATAGACAGAGACGGTAACGCATGCAGGCGAGAAACAGCGAATGAATGGTTTAGGACAGGGAGGAGGTGATTGCGCCGTGCACATCAAGATGCAATCAAAGACTACATGCGATCATAATATACAACCACGACATCAGAAAACGCATCATCGTCATGTCCTCCACTATTGTGCCTTCTTCTCAACGGAATCGTTCATATCTAGCTTTCGCCATGCTCTCCCTCCCGTCTTCCATCACCCGCTCATCGTTCCCATCCGCCCCTTTCCCGCGCGTCATCTGTCTACTCCTGCGCAACCCCCTTTTCCACGCGATCGCCTTCCTCCCTGTGCGCACCTCCACCTCTCACACCGTACCTGGCCACGATGCCAGGCATGTTCCATTCAAACGGGAAAATCGATCCCCCCCCCCTGTCTCTCTCTTTTGCACTCTCTCTATGGGTGCGTTCGCCTGCTCACTCTATATCCCTTCTTCACACACACACGCACACACACACACACACACACACACACACACACACACACACATACTCACACACATACATACATACACATATTCTCATACGCAAACATGGTAATGTACCTACCCATATTTAGTGGTAGATTCATTTGATTTTATTTTTATTTTTATTTTATTTTTATATTTACTCATCTTATTGATGGGAGTTCCATGAGATCGATTGCGAGATACACACCCACGCACTCACACACACAAACACACACACACACAAAACACACACACACAAAACACACACACACACACACATCCGCACGAGCACAACCAAGCAAACAAGTGTAGTTGTGTATACTTCCATATTCTAGTGAAAGATTCATTCGATTTTGTTAGTTTTTCTTGATGGAAGTGCCCTGAGATCCGTCGTGCGATTCACATGCACACAGTCACACGCAAGCTTACATACATATATCTACAATCGCACTCACATACACACACGCATGGTAGAGAACGTTTCGACGTTCTAGCCAAAGATTCGATCGATTTCGTTCATCCTTCGATGGAAGCTGCACAAGGTCGTAGCTGCTGAAGATCCATACGGTTTGCTCGTCCCTCCGATGGAAAACTCTCTCGTACATTCTGCGCGTGTGTGTGTTCACTGCTTGCTCTCTCTCTCTCACACACACACACACACACGTGTAGTAGTGTATCTACCCAAGTTTAGAGGTAGATTCATTCGATTTTTGGTGATCGTATCGATGGCAGCAGAGTAAGTTCAATCATGGGTCCTACCTGTCATTTTCTCCCTTCGTCCTTCTTGTCGCCGTCGTCATCATTAGCGTCATCATGGTCGTCGTCAGTTAACCACTCAAGACTCTTCACCGGACCATTCAATCGGTGGAGGCAACGAACGATATGTACAAGGGTAGTTATGTAGTCATCACGAGTTGATGACTCGTGTTCACTAGGCCTTCCCCGATCAAGATCGATAGTTACATCAATTTATCCCTGTACTGATGAACCTTAAGAAGTTTACCCGGGCTTTTAGGACTAGGCAAGCATCTTGGTGGATTCATCGGTGTAGTGTACGTGCGCCCAGGTAAGGGATCTCGCTCTCTTTTTTCCCCTTTTTTTTTTTCTTCTTACTCTTCCTCCTTTTCCTCCTTTTTCTCTTTTTTCTCTTCCCTCTCGTACTACTCCTCCCACTCTCTCTCCTACTATCTTTCCCTGCGTGATCCTACCTCCCCGCTTTCACTGTGCGCCCAGTTCTTCCAATTGTCTGCTTGCGCTATCGCTCTGCGCTCGCTCGCTTGCTTTCCCCATCACGATGACCCTGTTTGACATTTCCCCTGCCCGTGCGCTGCTACGCACTCGCTTGTGCCGTTCGTCGAGCGTTCAGCCCGACCGTGCGGACCACAGTCGCGTGTTGCTGTGTCCAGAGTCGAACAGATTTCGTAGAAACGAATCTGCCTGACTTTCCAATGCCGATTCACAAGGTGAATCTGTGAAAAGTTACTGCGGAGTTGGTGGGAAGACGAGGAAGAAAGAAAAATAAAATAAAAAAAACGAATCTAACTGATTACGAAAAATAAATAAATAAATAACAGATCTACTAACCAAACACCTAGTTGTGCCAAGTGTCGAATCCCTGATACAATCGGTTCTGACTACCCAACTAATTTTAACTATCTCTACAACAGAGGTTGCGGGTTCAAGTCCCCGCCAGTCATTCACGGGTGAAAACGGAAGTAAAGCTCCTTGCAAAAAGGAGCTAACTTGGGGTCGGGCAGATTCAATCCCTGCGTCTCCAACTTGACATTCTGCGCCTTTAACCTACTAAGCTAACTCCTACTTCGAGTAGAAGAGGAGCAGCTCTTGTATATGTATAGGAGTGGGGCTCAGCCTGCCTAGTGGCCTGAGCCCGTTTCCAAGTCTGTGTGCTCGCACGCTTGCCGGCCTGAATGCTTGTTAGTGTACGTGTCGGCTTGAATGTGTGTGTGACCCGTCAGGGTACTTGGTAAATTGGAAGGCTCGAAGGACCGGTACTTGGCCGTAGCCACGACATTGAGGGTCGAGGAGCAGAGATAAATGTGTCGGGTACATTGGGCCGAGTAGAAGAAGACAAAAATTAACATTTTTAGAGGCCCAGTACCGGTAGGTAAACAGGTACCAGCCCAAATCTTAGTGCGTGTCGTGGCCGTACCCGACACAACCCTAATCTAATCAACCCTTCAACCTTCTCGGTCGGAGGGTATTACTAATGGTCATAACCATGTTAACGTGCGTCATAACAATGCGCGCACATACGCTCGAAATTTTCTCAACGATTCGCCTCGGCCTCAATGGCCGAGGAAATCGTTTAAAGTGTCATGCCAAAGCGTGCACACCCTTTCCATTCCAGACCGACCCTGTCACGGTAGCCAACGCCGTCGTTGTCTCAATTGCAAAAACATTGCCAAATACCCTTGTAAGGGTATTTGGTCCGACAGTATTCTTAGACCCTATTAAGCGATGTCCCCGCCGCTAAGGCCGTTTATCACAATGGTTCATACAGTTCCCCTTTACATCGACACGCTGTTAATGGAAGACCCAAAATTTGGGGTTTTTCGCCGCATCAGTACAAGCAATGTCGTGGAAAATATTGCGAACAAACTATGCAGGCTCATAATACAAACATAAAAAAACGAAACAGGCAAAAAAACTTTAAAAAAAACTCAAAAGGACTATAAAACCTTATTCGGAGTAGCTTTCGGAGTTCGCCAATTTTTTTTCCGAATTCGGTGTTTTTGCCAACTTCTTCTTTATTCGTCCAAATACGTTGAAACTGAATACAGATATACCCTCAAGCACATACATATCAGACAAAAAAAAAAAAAAAAAAAAAAAAAAAAAGAGAAAAGCAAACCATCGAAGTATGGCAATTTCGGTGAAAAATTCGCCGAAAATAACACCACCCATTAGCCACGAGTGTTCACATCGTTTCCCAAAATCAAATCAATTGATAAAATATAACAATATCGATAACACCACTGGACGGATGATAATATACAAAACAACACATGTACTATCTCTTTCCTGTTTGAAAGAGAAGGTGAATCCCTTTATCAGGTGCATCTCTGATACCACTGGACGGATGATACAATACAAAACAACACATGTACTATCTCTTTCCTGTTTGAAAGAGAAGGTGAATCCCTTTATCAGGTGCATCTCTGATAAGTGGATAGCCAAATCTGAATCCTTGGATTGAGATGCAATGAAGATTCACATTGCCTCCCTTGATACATTCTACCATTGTCGGGATTCTAACCCGGGTCTCCCACATACCGAAAGCCCCTAAAACCAAACTCAATGAACCAATGGTGGAGATACTGGATCTGTACTACTATGGCGAAAGTTACCAAGAGAAACAACGATTATCTTTCCCACATCTTTAGACTTTCTTTCCAGATTCTCGTTGGTTGTCCGAGGGGTCATAATACTTACCCCCTTTGGACGCGGGTCTGAACCTAAACCATATTACCGTCCCACCCGAAGTCTGATGTGAGGGGATCTGCGGTCTCGGTCTAAACCCACCACAGTCCGGTTGACCAGGCCAGATCTGCGACCCATTGTGTTGTTATATTGACAGTGGTTCCCGTATTGGTTACGCAATAACGGGTAAATCCTCATATCCTGGGTTTTACCCAGCTTCTAGACCTGACTCTCGACCGCTCTAGTAACCACCTGAGTTGATTCTCTCACTAGGGCAGCCGCCCTTCAGGTCTCAACTCTAGGCCAAAACCAGAAGGCCCGCTGCCTGGTTATACTTGGTCAGCAGCCAACGCTGGGAGTTATGTCCCAACGATGTTAATTTTTTACCATATGCTTGGTAATTTAGTCCCTCAGACTGACCTCTTGGAGCGGATGAACGATGTTCTTTTCAATATATAGTAAAAAAATTAATAGACAAAATTCTCTCATCGTCAGGTTGCCACTTATTGGATGAACGATTTGCATCCCAATATATGTCAAAAACAATTTATAAAATCACCAACAAGAACCATCTTGCATCATCGTCAGGTTGCCATGTAGTGGATGAACGAGGGGCATCATCAGGTTGCCACTCAGGGGTCGTGTCTTCCCGCCTCGATCACAGCTTGGTTAGACACACGTCTCGGGGATCTTTCAAAATAAGTAAAACGAGCCGAAAACCCAAAATAAATATACAATTTTTGGTTTCCACAATACCATTGATGCAAAAAATATATTTTCATAACATCAACAATTCAAAACGATCTCATTTCAAAATCTTTTAATCTTATCTAAGACTAACCTCATTGGGATGGTGAACGGTGCCTTCTGCAAAATATACATATTTCAAAAAGACGCTCAAAAGAGGATACATCTCATGTGTCTTTTCATTGTAGGACCCATCTTTTGGTGTCCCTCCAATAATTTTCATGACTCAAAATAAGACTCAATTTTTTAGGTCACCGTCAGCCCTCCATTTTAGGGTTAGATCTTAAATAATCCAAATAAAAACCGACTCAATAAGGTATCGTACGAATACATCTATAATACTCGTTTCCGAGTATTAACCAGAACGTAGTCAAGGAGGATTAAACCTTCTTGAGATGATCATCAAAGATCAAAATATCATATCATGTCAATCAAATCACAACCAACAGTGAAGAAACAATTTAAAGACAACTTTAGGGTTAGATCTTAAATAATCCAAATAAGAACCGACTCAGTAATGTATCGTACGAATACATGTATAATACTCCTGTCCGAGTATTAACCAGAACGTACTCAAGGAGGATTAAACCTTCTTGAGATGATCATCAAAGATCAAAATGTCATATCATGTCAATCAAATCACAACCAACAGTGAAGAAACAATTTAAGGACAACTTTTACTGTACGCAGGGTTTTTCCCCTGTTTTCACGGAACTTTTACAATACATATATAAACGACATTCTCCTGCCATAGAGAAATAATATAGTGTGAATAATAAGTAATATTACAAAAAGATGCTTGAACTGTAAAGGAAGTTCATGAAAAATCCAAACCGTTAAATCATATCACTGCAGACAAACATAAACTTTCCACGAACAATGAGAACAATGGTTACAATAAAATATCATAAGAACAAATACAATGAAGATACAAAATAACAATGACATAACATTTATTTGCTCGCTTTTGCTTAACAGAGGTATATTGTGTCGAGGGGTGGTGTAATCCTACCAAAGGGATAGCATCTCAGATCCTGAACCCCGCTCTAAGACTGAGCCTCACCACATCTTCCTCTGATTCCAAGGTTGAGTCCTTACCAGTTTTCTGTCAATAGAGTAGAACGACCCAATTTCACATGCTCCAGGTTGGTAAGGCATTGACCACAGAGATGAGGTGGCCCTTCCCGACACAAGGTAAGGTTACCACTCCTTACCTCATGAAGAACAACAACCGCCTTCCCTATAGATAGCGTCCTAACAAGGCCCCAAACATTTTTCTCCCCTTCGATGATAGTGTAGTCACTTCTCCTCTTCAGAAAAGGCGACAACACCTCACTATGGACCAGGAACATTGTTCCGGCGTGAGTCTCACTACCACGTACGGGACTTTACTATACTCTCTTTAAGCTGTTTGGAAAAGTATAAGTCAACGTTGCAATCTTCTAAAAGACAGATTCTGCATGCAAACCTCCCTTGAGAGAATTTCTTCTCTTCAAAGGTAGTTTACTCCATTCACCTCCAGCCCCATGCTGAACGTGGATTTCATACAGTTTTTTACCCTTATTGAAGAAAACAATTCATAAACATAGTCAATCAAGCACAAAACAGTCATCAAACAATCAATAAATATATACATTTATAATCAGTTTCAACTTCAGCCAACAAGGAACAAGACATACAATAACGCATCACTTGAAACACATATCACTCATTCCTACATACATTCATTCATACCCAGTGATGCACATTCTCCATAGCGGGAATAAATAGTTGTATCACTTTTTATATAATAATGTGATTCGAGGAGTTGAATAACCCTCAAGTGGATACTCTCATACTCTAATCATATTGAGTATAGCAAATGAGATAGTTCTTTAATTAGATAGTCGCATGATATAGTTTCCAATGCTTGACCAACTAATAAAGTTTGAGTCCATTTTAATCTTTTTCAAGAATCCGATAAATCTAAACGGGCTCTTTATGCAATGATTCATAAAGTTAAATCATTATCATACTTTATCAAATACAACCTCAAACAGATATGTATTTTTCAAGTAAATGAGCTAATATTACGCTCGCTATACTATTCGCCCCTAAGGATTAATCGGTCACCAAGTAGGTGATGACATAGTTAATTTATATCTTATGATCTTCTACGGGTTAAATATTCTTTTAATAAATAACCCTACTAATAAACTCTATATCACATCACCATAATGTTATAGACTTATGCCTACTACCGTGTTAGCCTCTAACTATTGAAACAACTAAACATAGTATCGCCCACTTTCATTCCATTTACCTACATATATCATCTCACACTATGTTTATAATCGGTTTTCTAGGGTCTCTTTTACCAAACACATCCGAAGCTTGCTTTTTCGCAATTTAGACCAAAGATCGAGACTCCTCGTACCAGAGTAGACCTGATATACGTTAATTCACTCTCACCTAAATGTACCTATCAAATAGATGATTTTGCTATAGTACAATGTTGGCAGCATGATAACTCTAAAGTACATATATCTCACTGTATTCAGTAAGCTTTCTGAGAGGGTAATTAATTTAGGCAGATAGTCTTAAGCTCATACGTCTCACGACCTAACCCCCAGAGTCAGACTATTATCGAGAGACATAGTCTATCATTAAGACCTATATCATATCATTTTTAAGAACTTGATAATCTATTGAGATTTTGTAGCAATAATTAATAGGGTTAGTTTTATTTACAAACCTATAGTCAGAAAGTATGACACATGACTTCGCGAATGCACATGGTCTTTAAGTAGTTAGCCTAACAACTGTGTGCTTTCTAGGGTTCGGGAGGTCTTTTCGATACTCACATACATTATCCAACTCAAGGAGGGAATTATCAGTATGCTTCACCTTTCTTCCCCCTCACCTTAGCAACATCATTTCTCGCTATTTGGAAGGGGTCAACCCTTCTTATATTTTTCTAATACTGACCTAGATCTGAGATTCAAGCCTCATTAGAACTAGTGCTTCCGCCAGTTTAGCCCAGGACAAGCAATACACGAAGCTACTATATTTGTCTTTCAGACATTTCACCTATATGGCGGGTAACGAATAACCCCTCGTAGATTGTTGCGGCAAAATATAAGCGTAAACTCCATGCATAAGTAATGATCCGTTGGAACGACTTACAAAACGTAAGGTGGATCATGTACACACGATGGTGGCGGAAACGCAAGGTGGGATAATTGAAGAAGCAAACTCTTCTCCCCTTCACGACGACAGTCGATCCGGTAAAGAGTATGGTAACTCACACATGAGTACCTCATTTAGTTCATAAATTAGTGTCAGACACCTCTGCTCGTCACGACGACAGTCCATCAGGTAGATGGTATGGTAACTCGCATATGAGTTAGTTCATAGGTTAGTGTCAAACACCTCTGCCCATCACGACGACAGTCGATCCGGTAGAGAGCACATAATTTAGCTCATTAGTTATTGTTAGATACCTCTTCCCGTCACGACGACAGTTGTTATGGTACAGAGTACCTAATTTAGCTCATTAATTATTGTTAGATACCTCTTCCCGTCACGACGACAGTCGTTACGGTAGAGAGTACCTAATTTTAGTTCATAGGTTATTGTTAGAACCCTCTTCCCCTCACGACGAAAGTCGATCCGGTAGAGAGTACCTGTTTTAGTTCATAAGTTATTGTTAGATACCTTTTTCCGTCACGACGATAGTCGTAACGGTAGAGAGTACCTATTTTTAGTTCATAGGTTATTATTAGATACCTCTTCCCGTCACGACGACAGTCGATCCAGTAGAGAGTACCTAATTTAGTTCATAAGTTATTTTTAGATAGCTCTTCCCGTCACGACGACAGTCGATCTGGTAGAGAGTACCTAATCTAGTTCATAAGTTATTGTGACGGTCAAGTATTTGCAATGAGGTAGGATGAATATGGGAGGAGTACAATCTTATCATCGGATGGATACAAGAAAGTGACTCAAGCACGGTAATGAGCATAAAAGTATATTATGTATAAAAAATACTAAGTTATTTTATCAGGGGAGATTGTATGCTTGTGCTAGTGACCCTGATAACGTACAACCCTATACCATTCTCCTTTCTCTTTCCCTTTCTCTTCTTCCTCCTTCAATCTTTTTCCTCCTCAATGAAGTCAATAAGCCTATTCAAAAAAAAATTCTTGTCGTCTTTCTCTTGATTTCTAATTTTCGCGCCTTGGCAGCACAACACACAAATTTTTATGCATGACAACATATGCAAAACATCACTTGTAAGCTTACTGTTAATAAGAGCTAATAAGTAGGGGTCATAATGACGTGATATATAAATTAACACAACACGACTATGTGATTCAAGGATATGATGACGCGCACGCTGCTAGGCGGTAACTATATAGGGATGAGATAGTACGAAAATGACCGGATTATCGAGTATGATTATTGATTGAGCATGAGCATAAATAAAGTTAAATTCAGTTAACTATTCCATCTCAGGTCTGAGCTTGTAATAGGATGACCCTACGGGAGTTATACTACTACTACCTGAATGACTGCGAATACCACTCCTTTGATCAAGCGATAGGACGACCCCACGGGAGCCTCCCATAACCTGATTCAATGTTAAACAAATACATCGTTAGTAATTACCTTTGCCATTTATCAATGATACCCAAGCAAGTAGTAGGGTTACTCACATGAGAGTATCCCTCTACTGTCCAAACACAATCTCCTTATTCTTTCCCTCATCAGTTGATCCCCAAATCAAACAAGTATTAGGATAACCCTCCCGGGAGTCATCTTACTACTACTTTGATGCGTAGACGATTAATCAAAAACAGCTCTTTGTCGACTCGTCCCGACCGTTCATCTATCTTGACTATGCATTGTAAATGAGCAAAAGGTATGCCGACTCCTGCGGGAGGTCAGACAGATCGCCCCAGACTTAGGAGTTCGTGTACTCACACAGTGGGTACTTAGTTCCTTTCCAAGTCTTTTCAGATCTGTGATAGGAGAGTCCCACGGGAGCCTCCTACTGCCTTTGCTTTTGTTAGTCGTTGAAGACATGTACCCCACGGGAGTACCGGATTACCTCTTGGACCTAGTTCGTAAAGCAACAGAAAAGACGCACGGCATCTTCCTGTTACCAACGTCGAAGTTAGGCAAACACTTTATCAGATCATTACTTAGTCGGGTGAATGGCAGGGTAACTCTTACGGGAGTATCCCTTCATTTACCTCTGTCAGTTCATGCAAGCGGCGTGACGACTCCACGGGAGCCTCCATCACAGGAGGAACAAAAGTCTGTCATAAACCTACAACTCATACACGGCTAAGGAGATACAGAGAGGGGAAGTAATATGAAAGCAAAGTTCATTTAAGTCAATGTACATTAGCTAAAATAAACGGAATAGTCTATCACACGTCTGTCCCTCATCGATTCTTCGATAATTTATGAGAGTCAATTAAAGTCATTAACCTCTTCACAACTTAAGTTGACAAACGCGCCTACACAGACAAATAATCCGAGTACGTAAACAGAAGGAAGGATCCAGCATACGCAGACACCTTCCTCAAATCATTAACCTCACTTCTACCTACTAAGTAAGAGTATTACATTCACTAGTTGTATCTTTGTCATAGACTCCTAACTATCCAATACCCTGGTCTGTTCTTTAAGGACGTTCGTAGGTAGTTGAAGTCCCGGACAATGCGATTATGTTCGCATTGTTGGTGTGACTTCGCATTCCTGCATATATTTTTCTTAGTGTCTAGCCGTGATCATCGTCTTACCAAACCCGGGTTCGTCTACTGAGGACCTCGGTTGGAAAGCGAGATCCCCAACAACGAGTTAACCCGTTGCCGGTGGGCATATTGCAGTATTAATGCTAATCATACTGACAATTAAATTAAACGTTGTCGTCTAGCGAGGACTTAAATTTACCAAACCCAGGTCCGTTCGCACAGAACCCCAGCAGGCAACCGAAGGTCCCGGCAACGGCGCCACCTTTCGGGCGTGGCGGGTCCGCACCCTGATGGGGAGCGCTGAACCTCACGGTCGTGTCAAGCAGCATTTATTTCTTGGAATAAAAGTAAGTCACCACTCCGACCGTGCACGCATGCTATACCTCTCACGACGCCCTGCGACAGGTCGGGACGTCGTGAGGTACAACTCACCTCTACTCGAGGGACTGTCGCCACCCTCTGGTAAGCGTATTCCTGTTGCGCTACCGGCCCACATGCGAAGGCTTTTACATGCCTTTGTAGAGGTAGGTCGACCGAGGGCGTTTTCTCGATCGCCGAAGCATAGGTATACGTGCGGTTGAACGCCTAAGACTGACCCGTAGAACGACCCGTTTACGTGTCGGGCATCGGGGTGCTGATCTCCCGGACTGACTTTCAATTCAGGTCGACTCGACTAACGATCCTAAATCCTATTCTATTTGAACTTATCCCATAAATTATATATATTATATAAGTCATTCCAAAATAGATACATTCATGACAAATGTAGTTCAAAGGCTGAGACTGAAAAGGTAAGGAGATGTTTTTTACATTTTTACACAAAAGAGGCAAACATAAGAATAAACAGAGTTTTGACTTTAAAAGAGAAACAATCAGCAAAACATCACAGATAAAAGTAGGTTCATGACCTGTCAAATATGAATCAAAAATAAAAGATAGGCTCATGGTCTTTTAAAGAAACAGGATATGATTGAGTTTTTTTCGCCTTTGCCAATATTCTTAAAGGGGTGAAGGTTGGAAACACAAACCAAATGTACAAACGTTACGAGTCGACAAAATGTCTGAGTCGAGGCTCAGGTAAGCATAAGTAAATGTGAGTTGAGTGAATAGCACGTGGTTGGTCGTCTTACTGACCTGCAAACAAGTGTCAATCACATTACGCAATCCTAGCAGAGTCAACCATTCATTCACTCTCACACACATTACACTTACGCTTTCAAATCCCTTTGCCAAACATTCTCTTTTCGACTCAGTTATTCAAGGACCTTTTTTATCAAACTTAGACCCTTCAGATGCTGACTCAAAAATCAGAAATGTCATTTAGTGCAAAGATAGATGCAAAGTGTGGGTTTAAAGGATGAGTGAAGGTTGAATTGGTAAACCAACCTGTTACCATAAGGCAACAACATGCAGTCTTGCATAGACCATAATGAGTCTTCTTGAGTAAGAAGACCTACAAATACACACAGGTCACAAGATCTCAACACCTCCCTCACTATTGCTCTGCACGAAGTTTAGCGCTGTGAACTTCAATTTTTATCGATGGACAAAAATATAGTCTGATCAAATGTGAGTATGAAGTAAGAAGACTCCGACAGAAGCCTTCACCTCATACTTACTCAAGCAGTAGGATAACTCAAACATGAGTATCCTACCACTTGTTTTAGTCTAACTGGTTCAGACCTAGACAGACCATGGGATTACCCGCACAGGAGTACCCCATCTTCAGTCTATCAACCTAACTATCTAAGATATGTACACACGTAGAGACGAGTAATAGGATGTTCCTAATCCTGGAGCCTTATCCTGTCACTCGTCCTACATCCATACATCAATCAATCTGCACTCACACTTGCTCTAGGCCAGCATGCGCGAAGGTGATCACGCCTCTAGCTAGGAACGAGGTTTACATGCATCTCTCTGATTGCTCTGGCAATCAGATCAGAACAAAGGTGTAGGTAATGAAACAACAACAAATAATAATAATAAAAATAGTAATAATAATAATAATAATAATAATAATAATAATAATAATAATAATAATAATAATGCTATACATAGAAAACTAAATTACAATATCCATACGGAAGTTCTGTTAGTCATGTAACAAATAGAAAGTTCAAATGCACCAAGATTTCATTCAAATGAGAGCGATATAATGACTTCCTGAGCCAACGTTCAGAATCTTTCAGGTCACATCCTTGCGGTATTCGATGCCTCTCTTTTCTACCTAGCGGGTTGTAGTCCACCTATGGCTGCAAGCGCCCTGTTGTACTAGTGCCCTCGTTGTACTATTGCGCCCCACTGTACGGCTGTGCCTCACACCACTTCAACACCACCGAGCGCACCCCAAGCCAGCTTGCGCACGCACAGATACTTGCGCAGCGTTGCAGCAGCGTGTCTGCTTTGCTTGCCTAGGTTAGAATGCCTTGGACTGGCTGGCTCCCTCC
>BFEA01000039.1:2223265-2233840 GCA_003427395.1 Chara braunii
AACCTATTAGATTTAGTCATTTTGTAGAATTTTTCTTTGACGTGAAATCTGTTTTGTAGTATGCGTTGGCCCTTTTGGTTTGGGCGGGAAGCCATTTTCCATTCAGAAAACTACCCTCCTGAGGGTAGGGTACATTTCTCAACTGCAGTGCCTTTCTTTTTTTTTGTTTTTTAAGACCTCATTGCATCCTAAAATGGAGGAACTTTGACAGTTGTGTTTGGCTGTCTGGCATCAAACTTGTTTCCTTCTTTGGGCAATGAATGCATTTGGCCATCCACGTCGTCCATGTCCATTTTACAAATGGTGACCTCCTGTCCCCTCACCACGGGGAATATCCCTTTTTCACGGAGAGGTTCACTCCGAGTGTTCCAGACATCTTTCATTTCTGCGAGTTACGTTATAAAAAATAAGGAGAAAAGYTGTTTCTAGCGTTTTTTTCAGTTTTTTTATTTCTTGTTTCGAATTTATTAATGTCGAAATGGCGTCACAGCGTTGAGTTTTCTGAACTCGACAACGGTAGGTGGGACCAGACCCCAAATACGTAGTTTACATAATCAATAACTCATTATTTTTTTTCAAAAAATAATAAAATTTTTTAGGCCCCGAAATAAAATGAAAATAAAAAGTTAAAAGTGAAAAAAAAACAAAATAATGAGTGGGCGAGCACGTTTTGACACCCCCATCTTTGACGATTTGTCATGTTTTTTTGGCTTAGCAGAATGGCTTCAAAATTTATAGGCGTGTAGGTTACATCATAGAGAACTCCCAAAAAACGATTCAAAAAGAAAAACTTATTTTTAGGCCCCGAAATGTTTTTTGGCGGGGGCCAAACCTTGAGGTGTTAGGCCCCCGAACGGGACCCCGAACGCCCGAACGTTCGGGGGCGAGCCCGGGGGCCCCCGAACGTTCGGTCAGGTATATATATATATATATATATATATACATACCCCTCGTTTGTTGTCCTCTTCTCTTTCTCTGCCTACGGTTTATCGGGTAGTTCTGTTTGTGACGATATATATATATATATATATATATATATATATATATATATATCGTCACAAACAGAACTACCCGGTAAACCGTAGGCAGAGAAAGAGAAGAGGACAACAAACGAGGGGCTGTGACAAACTGTTTCGTCGGAGTTTCACCGACTCATCAGGAGGCTGAACCCTCAACAGTGTGCATAATCCCCTCACTGATTACACTATAAATGATAATCTACCTTAACCAAAATCAAAGAAGATAATATATATATAAAAAAATATATATATAGATATTGATATATATATATACATAATATAAAAGGGCCTATACCCGATACAGGCCTTTACAAGTAAAGCATCCTGAAGGGGTATCTCGCCAGAACCCAAAAACGTGAAAGCAGGTCAAAAGTCAAGTTCTCTAGCCAAGGGACACATCCTAAACCAAAGCAGAAGTCATTGCAGCAAGCCATACCTGTTCACCAGGAGATACACACATCATATTTATTCAGATAAGGGTATGTCTGTACGTGAAGTAAGTCTGTCTGTTCGTGCAAAAGGAAGTGTCTATTCGCACAATGTGAGCGTCTGTTCAGGCAGTAAATGTGTCTGTTCGTCTAAGTTGTGCCTGTCTGAAAGTAAAGCCAAAAATCAGAGTCCCAGTTCTGGTCTAAGTCTCAGGGACAGTCCAGATCCAGGCATCCAAGTCCAAATCTAGGCCGAGAGGCCTCGGCAGAAGTTGAACTTCGTTAGGATAGTACTGGGACACATGGAATGCAGGGTCTGGGACAAAGGAAGGCTTGAAGCAGCCAATGCAGACCCAGCGAGGAAAGGCCAACACTATAAAGAAAGCAGCCAGCCTCATTCCTCGCTAGATCTCCACTGGCTTCAATGCGTGGAAGTGTTGTTGTGCTTGTGCGCCAGTCAGTAGGAGCAGCGCTGGAGGAGAAGATGCGATAGACAAGAACTGTGCGCTGGAAGG
Organism: Chara braunii; assembly: GCA_003427395.1. Lineage (NCBI taxonomy): Eukaryota > Viridiplantae > Streptophyta > Charophyceae > Charales > Characeae > Chara > Chara braunii. The sequence continues at coordinate 2,225,228 of BFEA01000039.1, forward strand.
ATGCAGCCATAGCTGCCCARCGAGTTAGTAGTAGAGTAKAGGGTTAGTAGTTAGCTATGAGTAGCATTCAGAGTAGATCCTTGTGAGCGAAGAGTGTGTATGAAGGATACTTAYCTGAGTGGGACATGAGCTGCACAGGTGGCACTGATGAGTAGTGACSACATTGATGATCAGGATACAATYTGTAGAAGTATCGCTGATGTATGGAAGTCACAGTGATGAGTTGATGCTAGATTGGCATTGCGSTGATCAGCGMTGGACTCWGGGAGCATTGAAACTCTTTGTAATCATATATTTGATAATATAAGTTGTGCAACTCGGTTCTCTTCTCATCTACCTTTGTCTAATGTSTGAGACTCGTGGTCATTGTGTGTAAGGATGATGCGTGATATGTACACACTTGCGTGAGATGGTCTTCAGGACCCATGCAAATTTGGTATCAGAGCAGATGCTCGCTGCACTCATAGCGCTGGCATGATCAAGGCCGGCGAGAAGATGTGGTGATGGAGGAGTAGTGAAGGAGGGAGGAGGAGAAGAAATGTTCGATAGTGGGGGAAGCAGGCCGAAGAAGAAGAGGTGAGAGTTACTTACCTGGAGCGTGCGGAGCGTCGTGGAGCATCATCGACGGTATCTTCAAGAAGAGGGAAGCACCTCCTTTCCCTTAACCTGCATGTATGTGTGTGTCCCCTACGTTCTCTCTCTCTGACCCTCTGAAGGTGACTGTTGCTGGTCTGGTCTGGAGTCAAAGTCTGGATCTGGATCGTTCTAGTGAGTCAGAGTCTGAATTGTCAGAGTCTGGATGGTCCAAAGGCCATGTGTCAGGGCCTGGTCACACTAGAATAGGTGGTCCAGTGTTCTGCGAATAGGAGTAGATTTCTCTCCTACCCCTCTCGAGAGGCAGGTTGTGTGTCGTCATCAGGGACCAAGAATAGATGTGGGAAGTGGCTATATGCCACGTYAGAGTGCAAGTACCAGGCARCGCAAACATGATGATGAGCATTTACAGGGCCAATTAAGCCCGAAAGAAAGAAAAACGRAGCAAATTATTTMTGCCTGGTTGATTAAGTGATCCATTTGCATCCGACCTTTCTGCGCTGTRCTCCAGACCTGCATCAGACAACCAGCCAGTTAGATAAACCATCAAGCATAGGGGGGAGTATAGATACAAACAACCCATTGCAGAGGTTTGATCCAGGACAGCCAGACAATATTTTAAAAGGAGAAAAAAAGAGGTATATACATGTATTGAGTTCAGATTGAGTGAGTGTTTATTGTACGCAGCACCTTCTACACTCAAAAAAAAAAAAAAAAAAGTGTAGTACGCCATTCACCGCAAGATGAGACTGAAGTGATCCGGTTGGGATAGTGCCGTGGTGAGCTGGTGGAGGACCTCCTGTGCCGGGACTCACCATGGATGGCTACCCCATTCAGGGCCTGTTGGCCCTTTCTGTCCTGTTGGGGACGCTGTTCCGGTTAATGTTCCCTTTGGGGTTCGGACGGGTAGGTATGTCCCGCATGTTTATGCGGTCACGGACAGTGAATCCTGGCCCCACACCTGGCCACTGTGACAGACGCCGTCGAACGCAATCTGATGTTGGAAGAAAAAAGGGCGGAGTTGAAGAGTAAGTTGTTAGCAGCCAGACGCCAAGAAGTAAAAGAAAAAAAGAGGCTGCAGGCAGAAGGGGAAAAATTGCAGAAGGCTTTAGAAGCACAAAAAGAAAAACCCTCTGCGACAGAAGAACAACTTGCTCTACTTAAGGAGACCGTCCTCAATACAAGGCAGGACATGAACTTAATGCGGGAGACCTTGCAAAGGGTAGAAACACATCGGGTTGAGTTCGAAACTGTCTGGAACAACTTCCTAGAGAAGTCAGCTAAGGACGTCGACCAGCATGTGCAAACATACATCGGACCTTGGACGAACATGTCACTAAGACCTTCACTCCGGAGGTTATAGAGAAAATTGTTAAGGGAGCTGGAGGCGGAGGAGGAGATGGTGATAACGATGGCGATGATGATAAGAAGGGGAAAAGAAGGGGGGAACCAAAGGAGAAACTTCCATTGGAGACCGGGCAGGTTAGTAAAATGAAACTTAAACTGCCGTGGACCTATAATGGAAAGAAATAAGAAAGTGTTCTGCATTGGGCAGCAGCGATAAAAACTTATATATATGGACAACGAATCCCATATTGGGAGAGGGTGTTAATGGCAACTTCATGCATGGGAGGTGACGCCATGAGCTTCGCCATCTCGCGGCAAAAAGAGGCGGGATGCAGCTCGATGGTAGAGTTTTCACAACAAACACGAATTGAAGATTTCCTGAAAGCAATTAGAGAGAGATTTGAGGACAAGAATTTAGCACGTCGCACAGAGATGCTAATCCTCAACCTCCCTGACAGAAAATGGAAGAGCACCTTTGCCCTGAAAGCAACTATGGACGAGTTGTTGCAATGCCCTGATCATGGATTGACTCCTGCCCAGATCTTAAATAGCTTTCCACGAGCACTCCCGGACCCCCTAAGAACACAACTCTATCCCCGCGTCAAAGAAGAAGGGATGACGTATGAGAAGTTCGGCAAGATCGCCATAGATCACGTCGGCTTCCTCGCCGAAGCAAACTATTGCCATTATTGGAAGGATCTGCAAGCGGGAAAGAAATGACAAAACCGCACTATCTCAGGGTCTATACTTAGGAAAGATAGTCTCCACATAACCTTTGAGGAGGGAGGCGCCGAGACTATTTCTTGGGATCAAGTAGATTATGGTCGCGATGAACGCAGCGGACCGGTAACTCAGGAGGGGAGTTACGCGGCCGTTGTAGCCCGCGGGGGAGGGCGTCAAGGAAGAGGGTGTAGCCGAGGAAGAGGTCGTGGCCGTGGTGGACGAGGATTCGGCACCCAGAGGGGTGGTGGTGAAGGAAGCCACTACGTGGGAGGAAGGGGAAATGGTCCCTCACAAGGTGGTCGTGGTTCTTACTCCACCTGGGGAAGAGGAAGAGGCACATGGTATAACAAGTGGGACAAACCATACCCACCACATCCAGGCCTACCCGAAGGAGAGCCTTGGAAGGAATTAGGAATAACAGAAAAAGTTTGGCAAGAAAGAAAGAAAGCAGACCAATGCCTCAAGTGTGGGGACCCCGACCACATTGTCCCCTATTGCCTTGACTATAGGGGGGCAAAAGGGAACAGCCAGTAGAGGTGCTACTTGCCTCTACCAGCGCTTCGAATGTTGAAAAATCAGAATCCTCTCATTCGAAGGGCCCAATTGCAGAAACTGAAGAGGAAGACAGTCCCCATCTAGTGCACTGTCCAGAGACGGCAAACGTATGCGTCTCTCTAGATGGATCCCTCGCTGGCGTGGGTGATGAGTTGGCCGCTCGTCGCCAAGCCTGGATTGAAATACGGAAAAAGAAAGGACAACTAATAATTGCAGATCTTGAAGTAAACCGAACAAGAGTAGGAGGTATGATAGACAGCGGGTCTACACGCAGTTATATTAGTAAAAAAGGGTTACAAAAACTACGTCTTGGGCTTAAGGTTAGGAAGTTATGTGAGCCCATTGTAAGTACGTTAGCAAATAGTAGTGAAACCGTTATGGATCGATACGTCGAGGGAGTTCAGGTACACTTTCGGCTAGAGGCAGAGGGGAAGGTAGAACGTGTTCTCCACTCTCTGACCTTCTTGGTGGAGGATAACTTGCCCTTTGATGTGTTGTTAGGAATAGATCGGGGTGAGGCTGCACATGCGGATCTGAAGTTGAGAGAGCATGAATGTTGGCTCCCAAGTCCGCAAGGAGGTAAGAAGAAAATCCGTCTCTATCGTGAGTCTGGAAAGGAAAGCAGCCTAGCTCACTGTTGCATGAGTGCCCCAGCGTTCGCTCACCATGTAAAGAAACACAACTTGTATGACCAAGTCTTTGTTGCATATGTGCGCTCAGTAAAGGAAGGAAAAAGTAAGGAAGAAGTCAGGTCTTAAGAGATTAAGAGAATCCTAAAAGAGTTCGCAGATGTGGCTGAAGCCCCAAGCGGTAGGTGGAAAGACCAATCCGACACCGCATTGATATCATTCCAGGGAGTGCACCCCTGAAGGGGCCTATCTATCGTATGTCGCCTTAGGAGTTGGATGAGCTGCGAACCCAACTCGATGAGTTGTTGAAAAATAGATGCTCCTCACCCTATGGTGCGCCAGTGCTCTTTGTACCTAAGAAAGATGGTGGTTTTCGCATGTGTATAGATTATAGGCAATTAAATGATATAACGGTAAAGAATGTCGAACCATTACCGCGAATAAATGATTTGTTGGATCGCGTGGAGGGTAGCAAAGTATTTTCAAAGACTGATTTGAAATCCGGCTACCATCAGATTGAGGTTGAGTCGGAAAACCAACATAAGACTGCCTTCAGGACAAGGTATGGGCAGTATGAGTTTAAAGTTTTGTCCTTTGGTCTCACGAATGCCCCTGGCACTTTCCAAAGAACGATGAACGAACTATTTCGTGAATGGCTTGACAAGTTTGTTGTTATTTATCTCGATGATATTTTGGTTTTTAGTAAGGATGAAAAAGAACATGCTGAGCACCTTTGACTTGTGCTAAATCAACTACGAGAAGCAAAACTCAAGATAAACCCAAATAAGTGTGAATGGGCTAAGCGTCAGGTTCTATACCTGGGACATGTAATTGATGGAGATGGGGTCAAACCGGACGATGCAAAAATAGCAGCAATCAGAGATTGGCCGCACCCTCGCACCCTGACTGAGTTGCGGTTGTTTCTTGGATTAGCCAACTATTATCGCAAGTTTGTAAGACACTTTACGATAATAACTGCTCTCCTTCGCAGGTTCCTTAAGAAAGAAGTAATTTGGAAGTGGGATTCAGACTGCACAATGTCTTTCAAGCGTCTGAAAAAGTGTTTGATTAATTATCCGGTTCTTAAGGTGGCAGACCCTTCCTCACCTTTCGTGGTCACAACTGATGCTAGTCAATATGGTATAGGTGCTGTACTCTAGCAAGATGATGGGCATTGATACAGAGTTGTGGAGTTTATGTCTTGCCGATTACCTAATGAGAAAGTGACAGCCTCAACGTATGAAAGAGAGTTATATGCTCTTCGCGATGCTCTCAATCATTGGTGGCACTATCTTCTGGGAAAACATTTTAAGGTATACTGTGACCATGCGACACTTCGCTGGCTTAAAACGCAGGCTCGAATGACACCTAAGTTAACAAGGTGGGTTGCGGAGATTGATATGTTTGACTTTGAGCTAAAGCCAGTAAAGGGTAAGTATAACGTTGTTGCTGATGCACTAAGTCGTAGATCTGACTTTTTCAGTGTCATTGTGACATATCTAGATGTTGGTGCTGATTTGCAAGAAAAAATTAAGAATGCGTATCCCTCTGATCCTATCTATGGAACGATGATTAAGCGAGTACAAGAAAGGTCAGCAGAGTTTTCTGATCATAAAGTTACTCAGGGACTATTGTTTGAGAGAACTGATGTGAATGATAGGCTATGCATACCGAATAATGAAGAGATCAAAAGTTTGATCTTAGGGGAATGCCATGATACAGAAGGTCATTTTGGGTGGAAGAAGACCTATGGGAGTTTGTTGCGTTCCTACACCTGGTTTTCTGTCACCTGACTTTGTTGCGTTCCTACACTATGATAAAAATAAAAAGAAATAAAAAGAGAATTAAAATGAATGAGTGTGCCAGCACCTTTTCAACACTGCCATCTTTGCCGATTTTTATATATTTTTTGGCATTGCCAAATATCCTGAAAATTTACAGAGGTTTAGTCCCACCTACAACGTTGAGTTTTCTCAACGCTGAGCTTTCTATCACGTGTGGCATGGTGGGACGGAGCTCTGCAGTTGATGTATTGCGAATCTAGTGGTACCAAAATACAGGAGAATAACCTAGTAGATTTAGTTATTTTGTATAATTTTTCTTTGACGTGAAATTCGTTTTGTAGTATGCGTTGGCCCTTTTGGTTTTGGCGGGAAGCCGTTTTCCATTCAGAAAACTACCCTCCCGAGGGTAGGGTACATTTCTCAACTGCAGTGCCTTTCTTTTTTTTTGTTTTTTAAGACCTCGTTGCATCCTGAAATGGAGGAACTCTGACAACTTTGTTTGGTTGTCTGGCATCAAACTTGTTTCCTTCTTTGGGCAATGAATGCATTTGGCCATCCACGTCGTCCCTGTCCATTTTACAAATGGTGACCTCCTGTCCCCTCACCACGGGGAGTATCCCTTTTTCACGGAGAGGTTCACTCCGAGTGTTCCAGACATCTTTCATTTCTGCGAGTTACGTTATAAAAAATAAGGAGAAAAACTATTTCTAGTGTTTTTTTCAGTTTTTTTATTTCTTGTTTCGAATTTATTAATGTCGAAATGGCGTCACACTGTTGAGTTTTCTGAACTCAACAACGGTAGGTGGGACCAGACCCCAGATACGTAGTTTACATAATCAATAACTCATTAAAAATTTTTCAAAAAATAATAATTTTTTTTAGACCCCGAAATAAAATGAAAACAAAAAGTTAAAAATGAAAAAAAAACAAAATAGTGAGTGGGCGAGCACGTTTTGACACCCCCATCTTTGACGATCTGTAATGTTTTTTTGGCTTAGCAGAATGGCTTCAAAACTTATAGACATGTAGGTTACATCATAGAGAACTCACAAAAAAAGATTCAGAAAGAAAAACTTATTTTTAGGCCCCGAAATAGTTTTTGGCGGGGGCCGATCCTGGAGGTGTTCGGCCCCCGAACGGGACTCCGAACGCCTGAACGTTCGGGGGCCAGCCAGGAGGCCCCCGAACGTTCGGTCAGGTAACCCTGATATATATATATATATATATATTGTTACACACAGAACTACCCGGGAAACTGTAGGCAGAGAGAGAGAAGAGGACAACAAACGAGGGGCTGTGACAAACGGTTTCGTCGGAGTTTCACCGACTCATCAGGAGGCTGAACCCTCAATAGTCTGCAGAATCCCCTCACTGATAACAATGTAAATGATAATCTAACTTAACCAAAATCAAAGTAGACTATATATATATATATATATATATACATAACAAAAAAAAAAGACTTTACTCGATACAAGCCTTGTAAAAGTAAAACATCCTGAAGGGGTATCTGGCCAGGACCCAGAAACGTGAAAGCAGGTCAAAAGTCAAGTTCTCTAGCCAAGGGACACATCCTAAACTGAAGTAAAGTCATTGCAGCAAGCCATACCTGTTCACCAGGAGATGCACACATCATGTCTGTTCAGATAAGGGTATGTCCGTACGTGCAGTCGGTCTATCTGTTCGTGTAAAAGGAAGTGTCTATTCGCACAATGTGAGTGTCTGTTCAGGCACTAAATGTGTCTGTTCGTCTAAGTTGTGCCTGTCCGAACGTAAAGCCAAAAACAGAGTTCTTGTTCTGGTCTAAGTCTCAGGGACAATCCAGATCCAGACATCCAAGTCCAAATCTAGGCCGAGAGGCCTCAGCAGAAGTTGAACTTCGTTGGGACAGTATTAGGACACATGGAATGCAGGGTCTGGGACAAAGGAAGGCCTGAAGCAGCCAATGCAGACCCAGCGAGGAAAGGCCAGCACTATAAAGAAAGCAGCCAGCCTCATTCCTCGCTAGATCTCCACTGGCTTCAATGCGTGGAAGTGTTGTTGTGCTTGTGCGCCAGTTAGTAGGAGCAGCGCTGGAGGAGAAGATGCGCTAGACAAGAATTGTGCGCTGGAAGGATGCAGTCATAGCTGCCCAGCGAGTTAGTAGTAGAGTAGAGGGTTAGTAGTTAGCTATGAGTAGCATTCAGAGTAGATCCTTGTGAGCGAAGAGTGTGTATGAAGGATACTTACCTGAACGCCGGCAAATAGGAATTAAAAATCGATATGAGTAGCATTCGGGTATGTATCCTTCGCACACACTCTTCGCTCACAGGATCCTTGTGAGCGAGTTTTTAGCCCTTAACGTCATGAGAACTCACAAAACAAAATTCAGAAAAAAACAATTATGTTTAGGCCCCGAAATAATTTTTGGTGGGGGCTGAACGCCGCCGGGTTCGGACCCCGTACGAGACCCCGAGCGCCTGTACGACGAAGGTCGGCCCGGGGACCTTCGTACGTATGGGCTGGTGACCCTGTATATATATATATATATATATACAGTGTTACCTGACCGAACGTTTGGGGGCCCCCGGGCTGGCCCCCGAACGTTCGGGCGTTCGAGGGCTGAACACCTCTATGTTCGGCCCCCGCCAAAATTATTTTCGGGGCCTACAAATATGTTTTGTTTTCTGAAGTTTTTTTTATGAGTTCTGTATGATGTAACGTACACCCCTATACATTTTGAAGCCATTTTGTTACGCCTAAAAAACATTAAAAATAGTCAAAGATGGGGGTGTCAATATGTGCTCGCCCACCCACTACTTTATTTTTTTTCACGTTTAACTTTTTGTTTTCACTTTATTTTGGGGCCTAAGAAAAAATATTATTTTTTGAATTTTTTTTAATGAGTTACTGATTATGTAGATTACATATCGGTAAATTTTCAGGCATTTGTCAATGCCAAAAAATAATTAAAAATTGGCAAAGATGGTGGCGTCGAAAAG
>BFEA01000039.1:2237575-2258887 GCA_003427395.1 Chara braunii
TTTTTTTTTTTTTTTTTTTTTTTTTTTTTTTTTGGTCCACGTTCAGCCTGAACGGCCGAACGCCTTCCGAAGGGGTCCCGTACGTTTGGGCGTTCGGTTTCGGGCATTCGGCCCGTCCCGAACGCCGACAACCCTGTATATATTATATATATACGTGGTTGTAGATCTTTTTGAGGTCTTCAAACCCATATTCTTATTTTTGTTTTTTGAACTAAGTATATTTAAGAAAAATAAAAAACATAAATACAATGATAAAAACAAAAACAAAAAATAAAATGAGTGTTTGTTTTTTTGGGTTTCAAGGTGATTTTTTAAGGGCTAAAAACGAAAAACAGAAAAACAAATAAAAAATATAGGGTTGTATGTCTTTCAAAGATGTACCATCTCCATTTTTTATTTTTTTTTAATTGGATGTCTGAAATTCGTGTATTTAAAAAAAAAAAAAACCATAAAAATAAATAAAAAAAGAAAAAAAAACACGTTGTCGAGCGCATCGGCCCCCGCGCGAGCGAGGACCCTCCCGGCCGCGTCATGCAGGAGAAACTTAGGCTTTCAACCTCTTAGAGACAACTCGGGGACGACACAGTAACCCGCGTAGACCCTTCGCCGCTCCGACCGAGTGCGCCAGCTGTACATCTCGCGGTCCCCTACACCATGATAGATTCTCGCGGGGCACAACTTACCTTCCCTAACGGTCTGTCACCACCCTTAGAGGCGTATCCCCGCCGAGCTATCGACCCCAATGCGAAGGCTTTTATAATGCAATTGCAGAGGTGGGCCGACCGAGGGCATTTGCCCGTTCGCTGTACCATAGGTACACATGGCTAACGCCAAAGTGGACCCGAACGTCGTCCGTCCCTGGGGCGCTGATCTCCCAGGAATCGGAACGTACGCCGACCGATTAGGACGTGATATTCCAAGCATACGGAAAACTTCTAGCAATCCTAGTCCCTTCTTTCAAAGACAGTCATGAACTACTCAGATAAGCCCTTTTAAAAGAAGACTCATGTCGACGCTAGTTAACTTATTCACCTGTGTGTAATACAATAATGCACACAACATTGACTTCGCTTCAAACAACACTTATCGATAAAAAAACAAAACACGACCTATACACAATGTGACGCTTAAATGACGTCTGACTAAAGTATCACCACTCTACCTGCCAGACAGCAAGAATGTCACGACTTTTTCGATTTGATGAGATGCGTTCCCAAGTTCTTTCATTCCGCCCCATACTGATTGCTAGAAAAAAAACACAGACGAATCCCAATACTCAAGTAGAGCTAGGATGTCATTGCTTTAATAATGACTTCATTACTTTTCTAACTTTGGTGTGAATGCCATCTGCAAGTAATCTGCCCACCACTATGCAAGTCAATGATTGTCTTGAACAATCAAACACTCGATGCCCCATTAAGATCAAGGATCCACTTTCAAATTTTATTGGTTGCTTTGTCCTTTTGGACAATAATTACTCTTTTTGTTCCATAAATAATGAAGTATTCGCCTTCGACAGAAAGACATTCAAAGCAATGCTCTGGCCACATCTTACTGTCAACTAGCCTGATTGCCCCAGACTTGCATTTCTTATCATGCAAACCTATCCGCGAAGGTAGTGCCTACCCGCACTCCATCCGTAGCTAGTGAAACACAAACTGGGCTTCTTGTGAAGTCAGTTCCTCATTCGTATGTGACTCCTAAAACGGCCACGAGAAGGGTAAACTATGACAGTTCTCCTTAACGCGAGCCGCCAAGAACTTGAGGTCCTTCCGTGAGTAGGCGCATGTCCTTCTGCTAGGAGGTGGTTTTGGATACCCCTCGTCCTCGCCCGAGTGAACCTCAGATCTCAGAAGTCAGGCTGGCTCCACCACAACAGCATGATATCCCCCGCATAAGCGGTCCACTCCAAGTCGATAGCAGGGCCGGCCCCTAAGGCAACGAACCTCCGCCTCAGATGCCTCCTAGGAAAGGGAAAGACGTTTACCACGGCAGGCAAAAATGGTTCCTTGCCGCCCGACGTCAAGGGTAACTTAGACGAAAAAGGAAATCAGAATAGAAAATCATTCACACAAACGGGCATAGACAAAGAGGGTCATTCGGGAAAGAATGGGTAACCTTGGGAAAAATCTATGTGCAATTGATTTCTTCCTCCTTGAGTGATCAAATTCCTTTTCGTCGTCCACTGGTTGCCTTTCCCTTCAACATGCATGCAAGCGAGAAAATAGAAAACAATCACCCTTGCATTCACTTCCATTAACATGAATAAGTTCCTCTTTTTCAGACATCCTTCTACCTACCTGCACATCAGATCAGACAAGGAGTTAAAGAAAAAACAATGCAATTCAAACTCACGTCAGACTTTTATTCACACATGCGGACAAAACACAACTTCCTCTACCTCTTCAGTGAATCGTTCAAAGAACAGGGTCAAGCAAGTGTGGGTTCACACAGATGTGAAGAGTCTGAGTCAAACTAACTCACCTTGAGTGAAGTTGAAGAGACGGTCCACTCAAGAAGACCGTGTAAAATCGCACTGAGTCTCCAGAGAAGACAGTCATCACAACGAGTCGCCCTCAAAGCGATCCAGACTACTCCCTAAAGCGATCGCTTGCCGCGACAAACCTGGCGCTGTCGCTGCAAAATTTTGGCAGCGCTCCCGCACAACTACCGACAAAGGGCTGTCGTTGCCGCGCTAAACAGGGAGAGTCTCCCCTGTACCGCTAGCCGAACACCTGCCGCCGCCGTGCAAAACGGGCAGAGTTTCCCCTGCACCGCTTGCTGAAAAACCTGCCACGAACAGCAGCACCTCCAGCTGGCACCCCACAGCACTATGGCTATGGCAGCCTCTCCTCTCCTCACCTCGATGAGATGGAGGCTATGGCTGTGTTTCACAGCTATGGCCACCTCCAGCAATCCTTCCCCCTCATTTGCAGACCTCCACTCAGCTCCTTCTCAGTCCACCCGCAACTCCTCTAACAGCCAACATTTACTCTGAGAAATGCTAGCAGCACCAGCCACAAATGAATGCTGGTTGGATGACTGCGCGCTGTTTTATAGTTGGCTGGAGGCTGAAGGCAGCTGCTTTGCCCCCGGCCAAAACTCAGAGTGAGGCCTGACCCTTGATCTTAGACAAGATCAAGGGCTGAGAAACTTGATGTTCCCCTAAGGGAACCAAGTTCCAGGCCTTGGTAATGCATCTGGCCGCTACCCCCGACCAAATGCAGCCCTAACTGGCTGTATAGAGCCAAGTAGAGCAGATTGTTGAAATCCAACAGTCTGCTGTCAATCTTCAGGGTCTAGATGCTTCTACCCCTGGTCCCCCGCATCTGGCCCTGCGTCGCGATTAAATTCGCGACATTTGCTTTATCCTTTTTTTTTTTTTACTTTGTCCTTCCGTCTCGTTTCCCTCCCCCCCCCCATAAATAACGGGCCCAGTGCCCAAGGCTTATAATAACAACGAGAACAGAGGCCGGGGTCCTCACAGTCTACCCGGAAAAAGGAACCTTCTGGGAGCATTGCCCAGATTTGCTTACAGGGAGGAGCCCTGCAGGGGACCAACTCCTAAAGACCAGAGAAAGCAGAAAAGCAAAAGACGACTGAACTGAAAATGATATACCAAAAGGAAAGAAAACTCAAAAGCCTGAATCCTATGCACTAGACCTCTCAGCCCTTAGGCTATCTGAAAATAGTGGTCTGCTAGCCTGAATGCTAGGACTCAAATTTGCCGTATAAAAACATGCGCTTCAGCGTCAACAGCTGAAGCCTTGTATACAACGGCTAATCTTGTAAGCTCTGTCCCTAGTTGGGCCGAAATTCAGATTGGGTCTACACCGTATTGCAACCAAGGCTGGGAGAGCACCCAGCGATTCCTTTATATCCGAAGTATTGGTGAGAATAGGGAGAGATACCACCTCTCTCAGAGTTGAGAAAGGCTTCAAGTAGGCTTCAGAGTTAGCCACGGGGAGAGTTCGAGTCTCCCATTACCACCCAGCTTTGCCAGACATTGTCTCTTGCCCCAGGTGTTCCAGAACCAGGCCGTGCCCTTTCTAGCCACTCCGCCCTTAGCCTTCTGGAACCAGTCTGCTCAGATGCACTGTCGGCTTGATGCGCGAATTATAGTCTTGAGCTGCACATCGACACAACTCTCTTGTCGAAACACAAGTGAGTTTCTTTCGCTCCAGATGGTTGTCATCAGAATGCCCCTGAAGGTTTGTGCCACATAACATGCTGCTGAGTCGTCCCCGCTGGCTGCTGAAGGAATACCAGACGAAACGAACTTTTTTGACCACTTGAAAGTTGCCCAGGGGAGTTTCGACCAGTGCTTGCGCCACCAAGACCAGATCCGTTTTCAGAAAGGACAGTCTATCCACAAATGTTTGTTGGTTTCCCATGCCCACCGACAACGCGCACAACTTGTAGGTACATCCATGCCTCTTGATGCCAGAAAAGCAGCTAAAGCGATTATCAGGAGAGATTGTTGCCATAATAGGCTCCCCATTTTTACTGAGGGCAGAGATTTGAGCAGTTGCCAATTTTTCACCTGTGTGTCCTTCTCATAAGAGATAAGTGTATGTTCCTGTCTGCGTTTTCTCACCAGTTCGAAAGGGTTGTTTGGTGAATGCTCCCTGAGGATAACTTTGCCAATTTTGGATGTGTACTGATGCATTGAGATTACGGACTGTCCATGTAGAGCCGAGGAGCGCTAGTGCCACCTCGTGGGATCTAACTTCAGATCGGCCAGGGGAGTGCCTCTAAATTTAACTAGAGGATGGGCTATTCCATGCTGGTCCGGATTTAGTTCAACTTTGCATTCTACCAAATGCCCATTTTGGACGGAAAAGACTTCTAAGTCGAAATGAAGTGGGAGATCATCTGTTGCACCACAAACTGCAGACCAGGTCTAATACAGAGGACGATCCTGGGAAATCCCTTTGATTTTCCTGTAATACTTATGCTCTGGGTTGTCCCCAGGAGGGCGATACCATCTGTCAAATTCCAATTGTTGATCCGAATTAAGCATGTCTATCCAATGGGAGGGGATGGCCTCCAACAGGCTACGCAGTTTAGCTCCAGCATCCCTCAGGTAAGGGAAGCGACTTCTCAGCTCCCATTCTGTCAACCATCTTGAGTTGTCCGTGTGTCTGATATCTCTGATACGAAGGATGCCTCTCTCAATCCATCTACGTGCAAATAGGCCAGATCTGTCTGTTGGTGAGAAGGGTTCCCCCTTCTCGTCTAGAATGAACTTGTTCTCGAAAAGAAGCTCTTCCAAAACCTCTATCTTAGAGGCCGGTTCTATGTGCTCTGTCGGTTTTAGCTGTTTTCATGCATAAAGAACTGCATTCCAGAATTTTGATTTAGGGCGTCGATTGGCAAAAGATTCCAACATGAGGCATCGCCATACGTCCGCGTGGTTACTCAGGTTCCATTCTTTTCCTAATATGTATTCCCCCATGGCGATCCAAAATCTGTTGGAGGTTTCAGAGAGGGCTCGAACTGGCCATTTGGCCAGTAAGGCCAAGTTCTGCCGTCTCGGGTCCAGTATGCCTAATCTGCCTTCATCCCTAGGGAAGGACATTGCTTCCCAGGTTACTTTGGCTAAATAGCCCTGGTCCACCGTTGCTGATGGTTTCCATACTACCTTCCTTGCCTTGGCTTTGATGGCCTTGTAGGCTTTGTCCCCCAGCAGGTGGATGGCTAATACGAACCAGAGGGTTGAGAACACAGCTGCAGTTAGAAGGAGGGATCTTCCGAACAGAGAGGAGAGGTACGGGCGGTTCCATTTGGCAATGCGTGAAGTTACTTTTTCTACTAGTAGTTGATCTTGTAATTCTGAGCAGTCTGAAACAGCTACTTGGACTCCTAGAAAACGTTCGGATGAGTCTCCTGGTATCTCTTTCATGCCCCAGTCCACGCACAACTGGTGAGGTGGGGGCAGCAGATATGAGGTTTTAGACCAATTAACCGATCCTTCTAACAGTTCACAGTAAGTCGCTAGGACATTCTGAACTTCAGCAAGTACCCTCGGGTCGTTTTTCGCGCAAACTGTGAGATCGTCCGCAATAGCTCCAACTTTCCACTCGAGTCCCATGCTGATCCTGAGGCCTGAGATCTGCGAGTTGAATCTCAAGTTGTCCAACAAGACTTTGAGGTGAACTTCGAAGAGTAAGGGAGCCAATGGGCATCCCTGACGCAGTGATCGGGTGAGGCGGAAGGAATTCGATTGTTGACCAGTAAGGCCAAGTTCTACCGTCTCGGGTCCAGTATGCCTAATCCGCCTTCATCCCTAGGGAAGGACATTGCTTCCCAGGTTACTTTGGCTAAATAGCCCTGGTCCTCTGTTGCTGATGGTTTTCATACTACCTTCCTTGTGTTGGCTTTGATAGCCTTGTAGGCTTTGTCCCCCAGCAGGTGGATGGCTAATACGAACCAGAGGGTTGAGAACACAGAACAGAGAGGAGAGGTACGGGCGGTTCCATTTGGCAATGAGTGAAGTTACTTTTTCTACTAGTAGTTGATCTTGAAATTCTGAGCAGTCTGAAACAGCTACTTGGACTCCTAGAAAACGTTCGGATGAGTCTCCTGGTATCTCTTTCATGCCCCAGTCCACGCACAACTGGTGAGGTGGGGGCAGCAGATATGAGGTTTTAGACCAATTAACCGATCCTTCTGACAGTCCACAGTAAGTCGCTAGGACATTCTGAACTTCAGCAAGTACCCTCGGGTCGTTTTCCGCGCAAACTGTGAGATTGTCCGCAATAGCTCCAACTTTCCACTCGAGTCATGTGTCTTAGAGTAGTTTGGACGAATGTCCAGCCTAACAACGGTGTCTCTTCTCTCTTTGGCTATGATTTTGATAGCCTGCAGCATAGTGACTATGTTATCGTGGATTGACCCGCCTTTCACAAAGGCTCCTTGTTCTTGGCCCGTTAGGAAGGGCAAGTAGTTAGCCAACCTTAGGGCAATGGTCTTAGCCAGTAGCTTGTAGGCAGTGTTCAGCAGAGAGATAGGCCGCCAGTTACGTATGTCCTTTTTACTACCCTTCTTGTTAAGTTGCGAAATAACTCTTGCAACCATGGAATTGGGAAGGGGGTGACCCTCGAGTACTTTGTTGAAGATTTCCATGAGTAATGGACCGAAGAAGCTCCAGAGGGTTATAATGAATTCAATTGGCAGCCCTTCCGGGCCTGGGGCTTTGCCCTTGGCCATAGCGTGGGCCGCCACTTCGAGTTCCTCGACGGTAAGGAGCCTATCTAAGTCCAGGGCCGAGTGTAGCGGCAGATGTCTGTCAGAGAGGTTCCAAAAATTGGAGTGGTCCCTTAAATTCGTGTCGGGGGTGTCGAAAGGGCGACAAGTAGTAAGTATATCGCTGAAGTAATCCGTCGCATATTGACACATTTGGACCGACGTTTCAGCAATGGGCGCAGTTAGCGAGAAGGGATGTTCAAGCTCCTTCATGAGCGGCCTGGCCACCGATTTCATCAAGGCTCTGAATGACTCTTTGGTCATTCTATCATAGTGGGTCATGCCTTTAATCCGCAACCACTCTTTGCGCTGTTCCTCGGCTTGGACTTCTTGTGCCTCCAAGTTCTGGAGGGCCCTACTCCGCTTCTATAGCCACTAACGGTCTGAGACCGGGTGCTGGCCTAGTCGATTTTCTGCTTGTGTAACATCGGATTTCCACTGTTTCATTTGTCTGTTCAATTTGCCATTTTTAATTCTCGAATACGTACTGCAGGCTTCCTGCAGTGCTTCCATTACACCATCGTACCACAGTTGGGGTGTTTCACAAAGATCTGTTAATTTCTCCCAATTTTTGACTATCCTGTTCAACCATTCTAGGAGAGGTGGGTCCTCCAGGTGAGTGACGTTTAGTCTAAATAGACCGGGGCCTCTATCTAGATCCCCCCCGGAGTGAGTCTCAAAAATAACTGGGGAGTGATCCGATAAGGGTGATATTCCGACTTTGGCATCCTAGCAATTATCCCAAGGTGTGCCCCGTAACAGGGCAAAGTCCAAGCGTCGGGCCGATGCAGCCCCTTGCGCTGGGTTTAGAACTCTGAAAGCGTCGACCAAGTCCTTTGTTTCAATCAGTTCATGTAGTAGGCACGAGTCCCGTCGAAGCGGCCTGACTACTGGCGAATCTAGGCGTGGGTTCAGGATGGTATTCTAGTCTTCCCCCAGGACCAGATTGTGGGAATCCGGTAAAATCTCAGGGAGTTTAGCAATAAATCTCAGTCGCTCGTTGTAGTAGACTGGTAGGTACAGTGACATAAAGGTCCATGGCTCAGAATCAATCTCAACCTTCACCCAGCACCAGCGGCCCCATACACCAAAGGCTGAATCAATGATTCCTACTAGAAAATCCTGTCGAAAGAGAATGGTTGTACCCCCTCTGGTACCCATTGCTGGGGCCCAGAGCTGGAAGCCAGGCCACCATTGTCGCATTTCCCTCAGCTTCTCCTCATTAAGTTTTGTTTCTTGGAGAAGGAGGATCTTGACATCGTTTTCGAACATCCATGATTTTAAGCGTGCTCTTTTGTTCCTGTTGTTGGTATCGCAGAGGCCGTGAATGTTCCATGTAGCGAACAACAGTCTATTTCGCATTGGCCCCTACTCGACCGGTTGCAGGCTGGATCCGGTCTGATGCTCCCCTTGTGACCGTCTGATTTTCGCCGCCTGGTCTCTTTGCCTGCATTTTCGGGCTTTGGCGAGGACCAGTTCAGTCTGAGTGTAGCATTCAATTGTGGAGAAAACAGGATGTTTCTGTTCGAAGATTGTTTCAGGCAACGTGCCAAGGTGACCACGTTCACACCCTCTACCATGTGGAGGTCTTGTAAAGTTGCGTTCTCGTGGTTGGCCAGTAGGGAAAGGGGAATGTAGGAAATGTCAAGCTCCTTGAGCTGGTCTTTGCTCAGGGGCCGTGCGTCCATGAATGTGTCGTCCTGGTGCGTTCAACAGTATGTGTCGAGTGAGTTTCAGTCCGGGAATTAGCCGACTTCTGAACTTGTTCTGCACTGTCTGCTTAGCTGTGGCTGCGACTGACTGTTCTGTAGGATCATCTGTAGAGACAGGTCCTTGGTTAGATGGAACACAGAATATAGATACGAGATGTTTAAAAACTGAGTCTCCTTTCTCTAGTGTCGTAACCCCTGGACCCTCGCTCAGGTCCAGGGTCTTGGGGATGGTGTCAACTTCTGCGTTTGAGGTAAAGACTGGTTCTTCCAGCAAGCGGTCTGCTTCAGAGACCTCTGAGGAGTTGCGGCGTGTGTGGGGTTCATCATCGGTCTCCAAACGTTGGGCTCGTTTGAAAGATTTTTTTCGCTTCCCCTCTTTGAGTGAAACTGAGCGATCCTGGCCTGTAAAAACGGAGAGTGCAAGGGGATTGTTTTCCTCTATGGTGGCCACATCCATTGCATCCTCGTTTAGATCCACGTTGTTGCCAGTGGGCTCATTCTGGGCGAATTCAATTTCGACAGGCTCTTTACCCAGGGAACTGCGCATCTTAACCAGTGCTTCCGGCGCAGTCTTTTCTACTTGCTCATCCACTCCTGAACGAGCTTCAGTTTTGCCCGTTGGGTGCCAGGCTTGGCCCGGATGGGGAGCAGCATCGTACAACTTTTTGTTGAAGTACGTAGTGTAGGACTGGCTAGGCGGGAAGGAGCGAGAGTCCTCGCTCCTGCGCTGGGAATTACGACTGTCCCGGGCTATCCTTCCATCTGGTTTCGTCGCTGCTGGCGCCAGCGGCGCTCCAGCAGTTGACCATCATCGCCAGCGTGAACCGGGTTTCTGGGCCGAAACTAGGCATCCTCTCCCATCTGTCCACGATTCCTGGACCGATTCCTGCATTCATCATCTGTGTGGAACCACCATCGACAGTGGGAGCAGTAAGGGGTAAATGCGTTTACCACATCCTCTACCACTGATTCCTGCTCCGACAGTTCGATTGTGAGGGAGGGATGAAAGGAGAAACGTGCCCAAGATTCTAGATCAAACCGAATGTTCGCAATTGAAGGCTCATCTTTGTCTGGCTGATAATCGTGCATTTTGAGGATTTTTTCAATAAAATTCTCAATTTGAAACCGCAGGTGAAACACAACCATAACAGGGACATTAAGACAGCGAATCCAGAAGAATTTGTATTTCATTATTTCCTTTAGCTGTTCCATTTCATTTGGATAGAGGTAAGGACGAAAATCAACTCGGTAGTTCTCATTCCCGAAGTCAATTTTGTCGTAACCTACGCTTTTCATCCAATCAGCGTGTTGCCTGGAACCTGTGATGTAAGTTGCCAGGTTCCTGCCCTCATGAATAAAGCACCCTTTTTTGTGATTCTCCTGCAGTAGTCCTGCCTTAACTCAAGCGGACTCATAAACCCTCACCATCTGTTTTTTAACCGGGACTTACAACACTCCCGATTCATTTTCGAATACCAACAAAACTTGAACGACACGTTCCATCATCCATTCATCTTGAATCAATTTGATTTGCGGATCCACTCTTTGTTTGGAATGGTAGGGACCGTTGTCTATCTCGCCATGGTGGAGGCCTTCCGGAAGTTGGCCATCCAGGAAACACGCCTCCAACATGTCACGGACCCGCTCTCTAAATGCCGGGTCCGGGGGGAGGGGAACCGAATCTTCCGTTGCAACTCCGTCCTCCATGGTGGGACCGTGCTTGGGCAGAAGCGAAAACGGGGAAGATTGAGTGACCGAACTGCTTCTCTCATGCTAATGCAATATTCAAAGTGAGAGTTGGGGCAGGGAGCAAGAATTGCAAAATTAAATTATTTGAAAGGTGCGTCTTATACCTTTGGACGCACGCTGGTTTGCTAAGGTTGATCTTCGCGAAAGTGATCGTTATCACCAGATGCTTTGCATGATCAGAACGTACCAAGCAACTGAGGTAGATAGACTTCGATCTCGATTGGAAGGTTCGAGCTGATTGCAAGTGGCGAGATCCCGCCACGCAGGAGAGGTAGGCGATACCCAGTAGGATTACTACGTTGAACTTCATGGTAATGGTCACTAAAGCGAGGTACCTTGCGTGAGCTGAACGTAACGAGCGACTGCGGAGGATAGGCTCTCGAAATCGGACGGGAGATTCCCGCTTGTTGCAGCCAGGCGCTTAGCTCGCCAGGCAAATTTTCAGGCAGATTGATTGTCCCAGGTGTGGAGACTGTTCCGAAATGTTATCAAGAAGGCGAGATGAAATCAAAAACTGAGCGAGAACTATCCTAATCCTCCATGTTGTCGGTGGGGCTTGGGCCTGGAATAGCGAGATGGGAGGGAGGACGGGAAAGGAGGGAAAACAAAAGAGACAGGACGTTAAACCCGAGGATTCGAGAAGCAAAACGAAAAGGAAGAACTGACAATCCGGATGGAAACACTAAAGGGAGGAAGGAAGGAAGGTCGCGAAGGCAAGCTTCTTGAATGTCTTTGATGTAACGGACTGGAGCACTGGGTTAGATCTTTCCGATATCTCAACGCTGCCGATGGGTTTTAGACTCAGGGTAGCAAAACGGGAGGGGAGGCGAATAGCAGGAAGGAGAGCAAGAAGAAGAAGCATGAAGAAAGAGGAAAGGAAATTGGTCCCGAAGACGGGTTGTCTGGTTGTCTACGATGTGACTAGACAAACCCTGAGGTAGATCTCTCCGGAAACGCGTTATTCAGAACTCAGGACTCCGCTTTCTCAATCGTTAAAGGACCTGAGGTGAGAGTATACCGGAGCAGAGGCTATACCGTTGCGATGATGAACCTTACTTCTTCAGCCTGACGCTAGTACGCCAGGCGGAGGTGTCGAGGGGCTTGCGTATCTTCGAGGTATCAGCGGCTCGTCGTCGTCCTCCTGAGTGCTTGGTAGCGAGATGTCGAATGCGGGGAAGTTACTTCCGAACCGAGTGGGAGAGCTAACTAAACTTAGGTGCTGGAAGGTGATGGCCTCATCCCAGCATTGATGCTGAAGGGAGAGCGTCCACACCAAGGATACTAGTGTACATGGCAGAGGAGAATCCAGGATTTTCCTTCTGCCCGGCGGGGATCCGCCAGGAAAAGTTACCGGAAATCGACGGCGTCATGGCTAAGCTCTCGGAGTAGAAAGGCTAGGACGAGTATCCCAGGTAGAGTAGGCAGGCCGAGGTATGCAGACCGAGGTATGGGGACAGGACGCTCAACCACTCGTTACTCACGAGTGGGAACACCACCTAGCGATGACGCGAGCGTAGCCTGCTGAAAGAGAGCGTAGAAGACCGTTGGCTGGCAGCGAAGCCAGTGTAGGTGTCAACAAGAAAGCATGGCGCTAACTAGGGTTAGCGCCGCCGGAATTGGAAATAGCGCTAATTCTACCTCCGCCGCCTCTCCCTTGAACTGTCGTCCCCAGTCTCGTTTTTCTGTGCAGGGGGCAGCTCGTTTTTCAAAACAAGCAGCCACCCCTTAGTCACTTCACAGGCTGAACTAGAGTCAAGTTCAGCAGGGGTTTTCATCCCCCTGCCCAACTCATGACTGCACCCGGCTGCCATCGGCGCCAGGTGCAGGCGCTGCTCTGCAGCCCATTCACTAGTGAACGGGTGGAGAGCAGCATAGTGGATGAGTCACCTGTCTCCCCCGTCTCTCTCTCTCTCTCTCTCTCTCTCTCTCTCTCTCTCTCTCTCTCTCTCTCTCTCTCTCTCTCTGTGTGCATCCAACGGTCACGACCCGTAGAGCACCCGAAGCGTGTGTAGAGACCACTCGTAACACAAGTACAAGATCCCAAAACCCACGCCCGAACGTAGCCGCATACTGTGTCAGTGTACACTCATTCACTCTACACCAAAATGGCAGCCCGTTCGTCAAAAACGAACGGGCACAAAGGGAGAATTAAGAATCTAAAAAACAAAAGAAATGAGAAAACAATCACACTCACCTTTTGCAGAAAACGGTCACTGGGGATCCTGCGGCTTAGCTCAGTTGGTAAGGCACGCAAGTGGCATTCAGGAGGTCTTGGGTTCAATCCCCATTGGCCTCATGCACCTTCCTGGGCAAGCTTGGATATACCGTTGGTCCCCCCGAGTGGCATTGCGCAGAGACTGCTGATCTTCATAATGGGAGGGGACCGGAGGGGAGGCACAGTGATTGGCCCATCGAAGAAGCTCCGTCCTGATGCTACCGGGGCCGAGGTCCCACTAGCAAAAGGGAAGGATCGAGCTCTTGAATCTGGATGTGTTTTACGCACAGATGCAGAAAAGCAGTTCAATCTCGATTACCTGCACATCTCCATAAACTCGTCCAGATTCAGGCATTCGATCCGATCCTCTTTGCTAGTGGGACCACGCCCCGGCCTGACCCCCGGCCAGTATCGCCCAAAAAAAAAAAAACGGTCACCGGTTTCTACGGGTGACTACCAGATCCACTGGGGCTGAAGTGCCCCAGGCAGTTCTAAAAGCGCCAAGTGGCGCTCTAGTTTTTCCTTCTCTTTTTTTTTTGGAAGGCTTTTCAAAGACTTTTCAAAGCACCAAGGCCGAGGTCCTACTAGCAAAAAGATAGGATCGAACCCCTGAATCTGGTTGTGTTTCATGCAGAGATGCATAAAAGCAGTTCAATCTCGAATTCATGCACATCTCCATAAACTCGTCCAGATTCAGGCATTTTATCCGATCCTCTTTGCTAGTGGGACCACGCCCCAGGAAAGAAAAAAAAAACAAAATCCAAAAAAAAATCTAACACAAAATCTAGCACAGGGAAAAACTCCTTTCGGCCACTATTGGAATACAGACCAAGCACAGGTGTATCCATTCAAAGACATAAAGCACAAAGAAAACCAGTAACTGTTGCAGTTGAGCGCTGGCAGACGAAGTACCCTCAGTTATCTACAGAGGAGAATTTTCTGAGATACTGGAAAGACCTCAAGATGATGCTAGAACAAAGGGTCGCCAGTCTACTATGGCTACAAACTCTTGATGTCATACCATCAGCAGAATAGCTAATTTCGAGGAAAATGGAAGTTCCCAGAGCATGCCTCAGATGCAGGTGGGTCTGGGAATCAACCACCCACGTTTGGACTGATTGCCCTTTCTCCCTCAGAATATGGCAATGGTGGAGAAAGCACTGGAAAACTTTCTCATCTGACGCCTTTTCTTGGTCAGACGAATGGATTCAAACAGGAATGAGTACTCACATAATAGATTGTTCTTCGGGATGGGGCTACGTGGGGCAGACGTGCCTAGGTTTAATCATGAGTGTCATTTGGCAATCGCGGAACAAGGCTCTATTCAACGGTGAACTTCCAGGTAAAGGTCAACTACAAGCTCTGATTCGGAAACGAATGAGATATACAATTTTTGTGGACACGAAACGGAAGGGTCCTATTTGGTTCCTAAAGACATGGGCGATCAACAATCAGCTGGTTACCTTGGATGAGGCTCACAGGGCAATTTTTGGGCCCTGGTTATGTAGGAAAATGTAAAAGTAGCAGGCGCAGACTACAATATAGGATAGCAGGTATAAAGTGACTCTGAGTTTGCTTCCATTTTTGGTCTCCTTTTATGTATTTCCTCAGTCCACAGTTAGTCTTGAGAGGCTAAAACTTCATTTAGACCAGACGGCCACAGGGCTGAGAGGTCTCAATAGACTTTAATTGTTATTTGAACGGATGGGGAACTAGATGGCTGAAAAGATGACATAACGAGTGGCTGTTGGTGCATTCCATTGTTCAGCATAAGTAAATAGAATAATAGTGGGAAACCGGATTCCGCCTCCGGTACTGTTGGCTGTCTCTTCGGGTAGACTGTGGGGACCCCGGCCCCGAAGTTTGATTCCAATGGTTCTTTGTATTATAAGGGACGCTGGGCCCGGTTCCCAGCTTGTGTTGCTCCCCACAAATAGATCAGAGCCTTGTTTTTGGAAAAAAAATAAAAAAATAAAATAAAAATTAAGGAAAAAAACGAGTTACCATTCTTGCTGAGCAGTCACCCGTTTCTTCGAGCGCTGTCGAGCATACTGTGGCTGAAAATGCCCAACGCCCTAGTTCCTTCATACTGCGCCACGAGGCGCTTCTTGTGGGCTAGATTTTAGTTTTAGTTTTAGTTTTTTTTTTTTTTTTTTTTTTTTGTCTTTCCCGTTGGCTTATGCCAACGGTCGCATCCGTTCGTGAAACACCCACGAACCGTTGACATACAGGCCTAGGTTCGAGTCCTCAAGGGCTTAGGGGAAGAAAAAAAAAAATGCCATCCTCGCGCTGGGCCATGCTGGTTTCCGTGCGGCTGTTTTCAGCCGTGCGATCCTGATGATCGCGCCGTCGGAATCAGCTGCGCCCGACCGCCTGGGCTGCTCCAAAAGGAGCCAGCCCGAAGTCACGGGCAGATTCGATCCCCGCATTTGCGGGGCAATAGTTTAGCATACTTACCTGTCGAGSTGGATCCCACTACAGCTGTAGTAGGGGCAACCCTACTATATGTACGYTGTCGTTGCGCAGAGCCATGCAGATCTTCATGCGGCTGTTTTTTGCCGTGCGATCTCACCGATCGCACGGCCCAAAACGGCCGCGCCAAAAGGCTGGGCTGCTCCAAAAGGAGCTAGCCCAGTGGTGCTATCATCGAGGTTCAACCCCGGTATCTGCTGGGCAAGAGCCTTGTGTAATATCCCACCGGGCTAGCTCCTATTCTACATTGGAAAAAGAGCAACTCTTCCTTATGAAGAGCTTGGCTCAGGGCGGGGTATCGCACATGGCCTCACGCAGGCTACGCCCACGTACGCCAGAAGCCCCAGCCGCTGGCCAGCCGCGTTGCCGCCAATACGGCGACCATCTGGCAGCACGGTACGCATGTCGTGGGCACATATTTGGCCTACTAAGGCCTTGAATCGCGCGGCCGCTACCTTATTTTAGGCTGACTAAGCCTAGCTTTAGTATGACCGCGCACCCCTGCAAGCCTTGTCGGGAACCGCGGACGACAAGTCGTACCGTTGACTTCCGCTGTCTCGCACGAACGTTGATGACGTCACACGTCAACGACGTCATATGTCATCGACGTCAGGCTTTAGGTCTCTCAGTTATAAGGTTGGTCTGAATAACTTAGGCAACGTCAATCTCATCAAGTCTTTCAGTCCAAGAAAGGGTCGGGCAGTGTCTAACCTTGAAAAACTCGGGCAGAAACCCTTACAGGTGTTTCTGTCCCGACAGCCTTCCCCACCCCCATTAAGCGACGTCCCTGTCGCTTATCATAAACAATACAAGGGGAAGTCTTTATAATACCTCAGCAAATATATCATTGGTATCAATCCAGATTTTACATACTGATACGTGACGAGCAATATTTCCGTCGTTCGTCTTTCTTTCCTTTTATAATCTTTTGGACACTCTTTATGAAATACTTCGTGCAAACTCCATTACCATCAACGAGAAGGGCTTACTTTCAAGCCCTTAATAAACAACCACTTACTTTTAAGCCCTTAACACAGAGGCTTACTTTCAAGCCTCATAATTCTTTCGAAGCTTCCTTCGAAAACACTTCCATTCAGTCACGAGTTGGAATGGAGCCAGAAATAACCTCTCGCGGGTCTTTCCCCAGAATCTGGGATCCACTGTTAGCTTTACCCAACCTGAGGAATTACAAGAACATTTTAGGAGAATGATCCTAACATCATCCCACTGGCGGCCACTCATACTTTCTTTTGTCTCTCATAGATGGGTCAGAATTATTACCCTGATGGGACTCTCTTCAAGCTATAACCCCCTGTCTAGGTCTCGTCAGGCTTAACCCCCTGCGGGTCTTTCATCCGTACAACACATATTGCCAGGAATTCAACCTGGGTCTCTCGTGTTCGTGGGGATGCAAGCATGTCTCTCGCTGCCAGGAGTTTAACCTGGGCATCCCACGAAACACAAGGATACTTATACTATAGTACAGCGTGTGCCGTCACCATCCGAGAGAGAAATTACCTTTTCAAAAGTCCTTGTCTTATCCGGCTAACTCCCACTCCAACTTAATTATCACACATGATTTATCTCCTACATGTCTCGTTAATGCGTCGAGGAGTGGTGTAATTCATAAAGGATAACATCTCGACGTCAATCCCCACTTTAGACTCGAGCGTCACCACTTTCCCTCTGATTTCAGTGTCATACATCGAGAGAAGGTTAACAACAGTCATATTTTTCATCACCACTTCAGGACACCCTTCACCACTTCAGGATGCAGCCTGCCTAAACAGGTGGTTTTCAGGGTCTTCGGACCTTTCACCACTCCAGGACCATTCAAGTCTAAAAATTTTGAATGGCTCTGAAGTGGTGAAAACTCTGAAGACCCTGAAAACCACCTGTTTAGGCAGGTTTCATCCTCAAGTGGTGAAGGGTGGTTTTCATGGTCTTCGGACCTTTCACCACTTCAGGACCATTCAGGATTTTAAGACTGCCCAAAACTCTCACTTGACCACTTGAGGACAGCGTTCACCACTTCAGGATGAAGCCTGCATAAACAAGTGGTTTTCAAGGTCTTCGGACTTTTCACCACTTCATGACTTTTCAGGATTTTCAGACTGCCAAAAACTCTCACTTCAGAATTTTCATTCCTGAATTTTCAGCCACCCGATAACAGCTTGTGCATACATCTGTTAGTACCCTACCCGCAAGGTTGAACTACCCCTCCCTTATGACCTGAGCTGATCAGACCCGGCCATAAAGTCGAGGCGACCCCATTTACCACAAAAGAAAAGGTGATCAATCTTTCCCTCGTGGCGAACGGTAGTAATCGCCACCCTCACAAGCAAGGTTCCAACAAACATATTATCACCTTCCTCCCTTTCGACGATAGGGTAGCCACCCTCCTCGCAAGGAAAGACGACAACATCCTGCTATGGACCAGGAACAAAGTTCCGGCGCAAGCCTCACTTCCGTCTACGGGGCTCACAACATTAGGATTCCTCATTGCATGACAATTGAAACCATACCAAATCGTAAAGCATGACAAGCAATTGAATCATATGTTCGACGAAAAACACATATGTTAACCAAGTCAGGCATATGACCCAAGTACACGTCATCTCTTTAGACATGCACTCACAAAATCTTGCATTCATAACCACATACACGGAATTTCACAGGAGTTACAGGTCTTTTAATCCTTTGGTACCACTCATTTACTTTACAAACAATTTTCAATACCTCTCATGCATAGCAACAATTGTGAGAAGGATATCACAGTCATCTTACACTCGTCTATGACAGTAAGGTACAAATTCATTATTACTTCCTTACAACAGGAGTCACAATCCCATTGATAACCTTTCAATCTCAATACTTTTATTAATAGTTTACAATTAATCACGAACTGAAATCACAAATACTCCACTTGTCCTCACAAGTTGTGATTGCAGTTATTACCAAAAAAATAATTCCTTGGTTAGCCTAAGACAAAAGTTAGAACCAACTGAACCACAATACAAAAGCAAAAGAGTTACCACAATTAATGCCATCAATTACCTTCTCCCTTTCCTTTTTTTACTAAAAGTCTTGACTAAACTCTTGGAATGAACTTCCGTAGATGTGCACCTGATACCCAATTCCTACTACGAGATCCATCCAATTCTTCTATTTCATATGCCCCATGCTCTGTTTTCTTAGTGATTCGATATTGTCCTAGCCACCGACTGTCTAGTTTTCTGGACCACTGCGTTTCTAGCGACATATTATACAACAGGACGATGTCCTCAACTTCCAACAGCTCTTTTCGTATGAGTGGCCTCTTATCTCATCTTTCCTTGTCAGCCTGCCTGCTTTCAGAAGTAGACACCGTCGCATCCTCAATCCGTTCTTCAGTTACCATGATCTGTCTTCCCCTCAATTCCAACAACTCTTCCGTCAAAAGTTTCGTTCCCACGTCCTATTTCTGCTAAGTGGTCAGAAAACTCTCAATTGGAAAGGTCGCATGCCATCCAAGCCATAATGTGACAGGAGCATACCCAGTTGTTCGCTTGATGGTAAMATTCTCAACAAAAAAAMCCGCTCTCAAATAAATTGGTCATCTTAATGGCGCCCCCTTGCACCATTTAGCCGACAAGTTAGACAAGGTGGCATGTCCTCGTTCCACTTGTGCATTGGCCTGGGGATGCGCTCTCGTCGTATAACTGAAACTCACCCCAAGTCTTTTCAAAAGCGTTTACACCTCCTTTGATCGAAACTCACCTCCTCGATCCATAACAATCTCCTGAACAAATGGATAACGGAGATAATATTCCTCGATGCATTCTGCCAAGACTGACCCTGTACGTTCGCGAATGGCACGACCATCAACGAACCCAGTGAAATTGTCCCTAACATCGAAGATATAACAGTATCCATTTATCCCAGGTGGCATTACCAAGAGATCCAAATGCAGCACCGCACCCGGCTCTGCCACATAACGTGGATTTAGGGGCTCGATGTCGGTGCGAATACCCTTACAAGGGTATCCGCCCTGTTTTTTGCAAGCGACAAGAAATAAGTTTGGTATAAAATTTAGGTATACCGCGCGAGGCCCGACTGTGTCTGTAAGTTACGTTGGCTGAATGATTGACTAGAATAAAGAGTGTGGGCGCACATATTTAAGGCGCGCGTGATTTCTTTCGCTTGCTAATGATTGTAAAGCCGGCACGGAGGCCGGTCGCCTTGTTTCACTATTATTATTTATTTATTCTCGATTAAACCAGGATTTGAGGATATTTTTCCTTTTTGATTGCCACGGTTGACCGAGACAATTGCGTGTGCGTGGAGGACGGGGTCGACGGCGACAGTGCGACTTTGTGCGGTAAGCGGAGTATGCGAGGAAATAGAAACGCGGGCTAGGTTTCCGCGTGTTTCACTGTGGGAGTTTTGGCGGGCGTGGAGTGTCGACGGCGAGGTGCGGCCGGCAAAGGCCTAGGCTTGCGAGGCGTCAAGGTTTGATTGTTGTCCTTATTATTATTTTTGTTGTGTTTGTCGTCTTTGGGCCGAGCGTGGCGCTGGTTTTCAGCGGGGCCATCGGCGGGGGCACCAGTCAAGAACCTTGAGCTCGCGCCTCGTTTGATGGTTCAGTCGGGTCACGACGTGTCTTGGATGCTGGCGAAACTTCTCTATTAGCGCTCGTCTCGAAAAACGGTCAGAGGAGTTCATCGCTCATGCAAGCCGGTGGGTGATGAGCCTATGAGGCGGAAGAAAACCGAGCGGCGGGGCCCTTTGGTAGGTGGGCCGCCCGCAGCCCACGGTCTACTATGAGAGGTTTTGAGCGTGAGCATGTCCGCTCGCCCCGCCAGATGGTGAGCTAGGCTTGGGTAAGGGCCCAGAGGCACTATGGTGTGGGGTTGTCCACATAGGACCCCTCTCCGGCTCGATCCTCAAAGTTCCCATTTGAATAATTGCTACCACCACTAGGATCGGCACCTGGGCATGCGCCCCGACCCCAAGGCAGTCTACGTGTGGGTTGCCCGTTGGGAACCCGAACAGTGGTCCGCTCGGCTTGAGTAGAGCGGAGGAGGCTCCCTGTGAGGAGGAAGGCGATGGATGTACAAACCGTTCGACGGAATTGGTTATAGGGGCAAAAGACTTACCGAACCGGCTGGTAGCCGGATCATTCCAGAGTTTCTCCTCGGGCCTGGCCGGAGCAGTCGGGAAGACCGCTGCGTTAAAGGGCTGACGAGCCGGCGTCGGGGGATGCAACGGGCAACGGGGATGACAAGGGGGGAATGAGGAAAGAAACCGGTACACATTTCGCTCCAGATGCATTCGGAGCAGGAGAGAAGGAGGTGCGCTGGCCAGGGAAAACGAGCCGGGTAGCCGAAGGGGTAAGACAAGCGCAGAAAGGGAGGAACCCGACGGAGAATAGCGCCGGGTGCAGACTGAGTCAGTATAGGCAGGAGGGGCGAGAAGACGAATCGAACCGCCTAGTAGTTTGGACATAATGGAAAACTCGGGCACGATGGCTAGGGCGGACTGCATTAGGCACTGTGGGACCATCGCGGCCAAGGGGTGCGACGACTACTAAGGGAGACGGGGCGCGGAGGCAGCAAAGCAAAACGAAGGGGATGAACCCGACGCAGTTTCACGCTAGAAACGTGTGAGGAAGAAGATGACGATGATGGACATGGCGGATGAAAAAGAGGTTTGTGCACCCGATACTGAACGGAATCGGGTTAGGAAAAATGATAGGTGGGGTTTTTTTGATGCGGCGAGAGCAATGGCAGGGTTAGATTGACAGGAGAGTGGGTGTTTAGGGAGAACGAGTAGAAAAACCGTGCGTGGAGGGATGGCGGGGACGAAGGAAAAGAGAAGCCAAATACACGGATCCCACCCGTTTCTTAGTGAAAACGGGCGATTGAAGGCACGTCT
>BFEA01000039.1:2292593-2306922 GCA_003427395.1 Chara braunii
GGGGGGGAAGGCGCGGGAAGGCAGGGGGAAGGTGAAGAAAGTCGAGGGTCTAGTAAATCAAGTGTTGGACGGCGTGGAGTGTGAGGGCAATAAGTCAAATCGATCAATCAATCAATCAATCAATCAATCAATCAATCAACGAATCAATCAATCAATCAATTAAGAAGGAAAGGGAATCCTTAGCGGATGCTGGGCACCCTACCGTCTCAACCCGAAAACAAGGTACGTACCTTTTTTTTTTTTTTTCTTTTTTTTTTTGGGAAATATTCAGTATTTCATTACAGCGAAAACCTAGGACGAGGCTGGGGACCTCACAATTCAACCCGGAGTTACCCTGGCAGCATCAGCCCGTTTTGCTTACAATCCAAGCTCGCTGACCTACCTCTATTCTAGGTCCATCCCGACTACTGTTTGAAAACTGGGTCCAACATCCCATGCTAAGACCAAAGTCTTTCCAAAAATCAAACCTCGAAGCACCGGGAAAAAGGGGGCCGCCACACACACAAAGGCACAAACATACACTCACAGGGATGCACATAAGAACACAGACACACAGAAATACACAGACATGGAGACATAGACACAAACACGCACAAACAGTCGTGTTTACACAACACACACAGACACGCAGACACAGACAAACACACAAACAAAGATACACATAGACGCACACTGGTAGACACACACACAAGAACGCAGGCACACAGACACACACAAACATAAAGACACAGGCTTGTAGTGACAAAAAGTTCCCCCAGAACCAATCACTTTCGCCTGCACCACTCGTGTTTACACACAGACACACGCACACAAGGACACAGTGAGACACACAGATACACGGACAACGACACACACAACGACAAAGATACGCACAGACACACGCACAAACTCACGGCCACACACGGACAAAGGCACACACGGACGCACTGACACAGTCTGTGTCTTTGTTTGTATGTCTTTTTGTGCACCGCACAGGAACACAGACTCAGCCCATGTCCGTGTTTTAATGCGCATGTGTTTATGTGTGTTTGTGTCTGTTTCTGTGCCTATGTATGTCTGTGCACAGTGGCACAGACTAACGCAAGCACGTTCCCAAAATTGTTATAAGCCTATAACCACTTTCATTTGTAGCAGTCGAGTTCACACACAGACAGACGCACACAAGGACACAGTTAGACACACACAGACAAACACAACCACAAACACAACCAAACACACACAGGCACAAACGCACACAACCAGACACACAAGAACACACAGATACACACACACACACACGCACACACACACACACGCAAACACAGGTACATGCACACACAGATACACACACACTCACAGACAGCCACACACACAAACACAGACACACTGACAAACAGACACACAGACACACATAAAGACAAAGGCCTGAAAGCGGTCCCCAAAGTGTTTAAGGCCTACAAGCACCTTCGCATATTTTTCTGCTCGAGGCCGCCACACACACAAAGGCACAAACATACACTCACAGGCACGCACACAAGAACACAAGCACAGAGACAT
Source organism: Chara braunii (assembly GCA_003427395.1). Taxonomy (NCBI): domain Eukaryota; kingdom Viridiplantae; phylum Streptophyta; class Charophyceae; order Charales; family Characeae; genus Chara; species Chara braunii. The sequence continues at coordinate 2,294,130 of BFEA01000039.1, forward strand.
ACACAAACATTCAGACATAGACACGCACATACACAAATAGAGACACACACAAAAACACACACAAAAACACAAGCTTAAAATGCTGAAAAGTTTCCCCAAGAAAATTACAGGCCTATAATCACTGTTAGGCACACACACAAGAACACAGGCACACAGACACACAGACACACATAGACATAAAGACACTGGCTTGTATTGTCAAAAAGTTTCCCCATAACCAGTACAGGCATTTAATAACTTTCGCCTAAAGACACAGGCTTGTATTGTCAATCAGTTTCCTCATACGCACACAGACACACACAGACACACACAGACATAAAGACATAAAGACACAGGCTTGTATTGTCAATCAGTTTCCCCATACGCACACAACCATACACACAAGAACACACAAATACACAAACACACAGACACGCACACACACACACACACGCAAACACAGGTACACATACACACAGACACACACACGCAAAAACAACATTACACACAAATAGAGATACACAGACACACATAAGGACAGAGGCCTGAAAGTGGTCCCAAAAGTGTTTAAGGCCGACAAGCACCTTTGCCTTGCCTGCCACACACAGAGGCACACATACAGACACAAACAATGACGCGCACACAGGCACAGACGCACACACACGAAGAGAGACACACAGACACGAAGAGAGAGACACACACAGACACACACACAAAAAGACACCTTTGTCAGTTGTGTTTGCACATAGACACACGCACACAAGGACACAGGGAGACACACACAGACACACGAACACTGACACACACACAGACATACACGGGTATAGAGACATACAGGCAAAACAAGCCGGGGTGTTAGGGCCCTGTAACCAGTCTTGCCGTGCTTGACATTTGTTTTGGATGCCTCTTTGCGTGCAGTCCATTCGTGACGATGAAGACATCCCGAGGTGTGAGGGGTGCGAGCAAGGGGAGGAGTGCAAGAACAACCAGCACAGTGTTTTCCCGGGAGCAGCCGGCGTGCTCCGGAAGGGTTGTGCAGCAAAGGCAACCACCGGAGCAGAACGCCGTTCAAGACGCATGGGGAGAGGATGATTTTCCCCAAATGGGAGAAGGAGATAAGGAAGAATATGTTCTAGAAGAAGGAGAGTTCGAGGAAGGAGGAGGCGTAGGAGAGGGAGAGGAAGGAGAGGGAGAGGAAGGAGAGGGAGAGGAAGCAGAGAAAGAGGAAGAGGAAGGAGGAGGCGAGGGAGAAGAAGATGATGATGAAGAAGAAGAAGAACAAGAAGAAGAAGAAATAGAGGACGAGGATGGAGGAGAAGAAGATCCAATGGAGGAGGACGACAGTTGGCAGAGAGAGTTCCTTGAGTCGAGGCCTGTTCGCAGCGACTTCAAGTACTTCTTTTGGGCCGTGTATGTCGCAGCTGGATTAACTTTTCTTCACGTCGAGAGCACCGGCAACGGTGTCTATCTAGAAATTGGCGAAATTTTATTTGCACTGCACGTGATGGAGAAATATCTCATCACGGAGTTGTGGGTCGTTATCAAGGGCAAACTCCCAAAATGTCTGTTGAAGGGGGATAAATTAATGCCCATGCAGATGCCCATCCAAAACAGGAAATTGTTGACATTAAATAAGATTGGTTGCAAGGTAAATGCTCTCATCTCCCCTAAAATTCCCACTGCATCTCTCTTTGCAGGAAGTTGCAGAGTTGCAAGTTTCACTCCGCTTCTTTGAAGTCGCAGATCTTCAGTTTCAGGCCTATAACTTCCACGGCGTATCCGAGAGTTATAGGCCTATAACTTCCATGGCGTAACCGAAAGTCATAGGCCTACAACTTCTACGTCGTACCCGAAGTTGCAGGCCTTTAACTTCCACGTCTTGTCCGCGTCTTACTCGCTTCCGGGGAGTTATAGGCCTATAACTTTCACTGCGTCTTCCTTGCTTCCGGCAAGTTATAGGCCTATAACATTCATTGCGTCTTCCTCGCTTCCAGAAGTTTGACTCTTTGAGGTTGCAGGCCTGGAATGTGTTACTCACATTTGTGTTGTTCTATTGCACTTGTCGTACGCATGTTGCTCTAAGTGTGTGTTATAGGCATATAAGTTTCTCTGACACACTTGGTCGACTGTTGTTTTTTTGTTTGCTTCCAATGTGTTGCGCAACCTTCCGTGGAAGGACTTTCTGACTTCTTGCGACCAAATTTGGATGTGAAACTTCTTCCTTCTAAGTACGCAGAGCAAGCAGAAAAATCACAAACTCCAACGACGACGACCACGAGGGGTGGCTCGAAAGCGAGGTCACAACGCCCCAGAGATGTGATTTCTCCTCAAACCATTGTCGGGTCTTCCGGTAGTTTGGAAAGGGGATCGGGCACAAAGATGGTTCTTGGGAAGATTCGCGGGAAGAAAACAGTCACAGAGGGTCCGCCTCGTCTGGAAGGGCAACGGGAGGGGAAGACGAGGGAAGAGGAAATCCAGGTACCCCAAGGTTTCGTGCCGAACGAGTGCACGGAAGATTTGATACAAACTTGGGAGGAGTTGAAGAGTTTGAAGGAGAAGAAGCTTTCACACGAGTTTTTTTAATTGCCAATGAGATGTTTGAAGAGGTCACCCCTAGTGAATGGGAAAAAACCAATGGAGGTGAGAGAGTCGAACGAGGACCATGTGAAGTTCATCATGGACTCCATGCTGAAGCAGCCAACTGGAGATCATCTTCCCTTCGTTGGCCTCGTCGACCCTGCCCAGGCCGGGCGCAAAGAAGACGTGAGCTTGATGAAACTGAGAGCCAGCGACTACGACATTTTTGTGCTTGGTGCTGGCCACAGTCTGGAAGCGAGGGAGCGGTTAGCACGCACGAATCCCGACAACGAGGAGTACCAGTACAATATCTGCTATGTTTACGTTGGCCTCACGATCGGTGAGGCGAGGCAGGTTGCCCACAGGCATAACCTTGCGGCGGGTTACCACAGGGACTTGAACTTCATCGAGAAGCTCAGGTGTTGACGCCAAGTCTTTGAGAACAGAGGGTGCATTAAGTCGCAAGAAGTGAAGCTCGCTTGCCTGAAAGAAGCAGGGATTCTGAATGAGGCTAAGAAATTGAACGCCCAAGACCCGTTGCTGCAGTATGCTTTCAAGCCCCAAGAGATTTGGAAGCTCATGTGTAAGATCATGAGCATGTGGCAGAAGGGCGAGGTCAAAGGCCAGAAACTGAAGCTGGTTGCGAGGAGCTTCTTGAAAGCGGACCAGGATCTAGAAACGAGCGAGTTCGAGGGCGCGAAGAAAAGCCAGCGTGGGAAGAGGCTTGATAGGGCAGCTGCGAAGGAACAAGAAATGACGTTTTTTTATCCTCGGGTGCAACTGCAGGGTAACAGGGTCCGCATGGTTGTCGAGGACATGCCAGCACAACACTGGATAGTCATGGGTAGTATGGCTCCAGAGAACGCCGTCCCTATCCTCCTTGAGGTCATTGCGAAGCAGATCTCGCTCAAGGAGATGGAGAAGAAGTTCCAGCTTGTCAAACAAATTGCCTACGTCTGCAAGGCATTCGCAGTAGGGGTGGGTGCTGCTGACTTCAAGAGGGCCAAAAAGGAGTATCCTCTCCACACGAAGAAAGAGATTTTGGAGAAGTTCGTTGGTGGCATCAGAAGGGGTGAGACGAGTATCCCCGCACTAGATGGCCATATTAAACGGGCTTTAGAATGAAAGAACAAGGAAAGGAGACTGCAAGCAAAGAAGGTTATTCACGTGTTCCGTTCGAAACCTCTTGTGGGACCGTTCGTCGACTGGACGGAGGTGACACACGACAACGACTCGGCGGAAGTGAAAATTATSAATGGCGACATGCGCTTGTTGTCGAAGCTGCAGGCAGAAAAGTTGYCGATATCTCTGGCTATTTTCAACTTCCCTTACGGGTTCGCGCACGAGGGTCACGCATCTGATAATGAGTTGTTTCCAGAGTCGGACGTTRTGGAGGTTCTTCACAATCTGAAGGACGTTTCCAGTGCCCCGTTGTGGACAGTTGCGGGATTCTRTTCGGTGGACATGCTTCCTTCCATCCGCTCCKCRTTCCGGGAAGTTTGCAATGCAGGGCAGGAGCTTTTGACGTGGTGCAATCCTAATGTGACAAATCTAGGTGGGCCTCGGCTTGTGAGTGCGACCAAATTCTGCGTGCTGGGCTATTACAGCGAGACTGGGCAACGCGAGATGGCGCACTACAATTTTGATCCCACTGATATGCGTCACAATTTCCAGCTCTTCAACGTTGTGATGCAGAAGTACCAGCACCCTGGTGGCGGTGTCCTCTGCCCATACCACAAGCCGTATACTTTGTACTCCTGGCTTGTGAACAAATTCTCTCCCACAGGGGCCTGCGTTCTAGATGGTTTTTCCGGTTCCCACACAGGCACCATAGCGTGCGTCAAGGCAAATCGGGAATTGCCTTTTGGTGCAGATAAACACCAAGTGCGCTAAGGTAATCGCCACGAGGCTTCTGACAGACATCGGCGACACACTTGCTCGCGAAACGCCAAAGCGGAAAGAAAAGGTCGCACAAGGCAGCCCGACCTCTAAGTTGTCTGAGGATACGAAGTCTGCCGAAAATGAACTCGTGCCCGCTGAAGACACGGGCACTCCTGCTGGAGTGGCGGACAGCGTTGAGGCTGTCGTTATCGGGCCGTCAGGTGCGAGTTTGCCCACTGCCGTGGCAGCTGCCGGCCCGTCCGGTGTGGAGTAAACTGTTACCGGTGCTGAGCCCGCTATCATTGTGCCTCTTCCCGGTGAGGGTAGACCTGTGCCTGCTTCCATGCCTGCTCCCAACGTTGTTCCCGAAGTTAGACCAGAGGCTGAGACGCAACCTGCGTCCGGGCTTGTTCAGCAGAGTGTCTTGAGCCTCGCCATAAGCCAGGAATCGAGGAGGACCACGACTGGCGGCAGGAAGAGGCGCAAACGAAAGGCAGGCGGTGAAGAGGTGTCGAGCCCGCTAGGTGGGGTAACGATTGGCCTCAAGGCCAACACTCGCTCACGGACTGCGAAGTGATTGAGGCCACAATGTATCCTTTGGATATAGGCCTATATGTCATGTGTGGACACACACTTTCGATATAGGCCTATATTACATGTGTGACCTCAAACCACACATGCAATATAGGCCTATATTGCATGTGTAGACACGCACTTTCGATATAGGCCTATATTGTATGTGTGGCCTCAAACCACACATGCAATATAGGCCTATATTGCATGTGTGGACACGCACTTTCTATATAGGCCTATATTGCATGTGTGGCCTCAAGTCACTTTCGTGTTCTGCCGACTCTCGTCTTCTCCTTCCGCTTGTTCTTTTCAAACCACGGATCGCCCGCGATAATGACAGAAGGTCCACGAGCTGCCGTTTGTTGGCGTCAAATAATGATTTGCTTGGTACATTCCGGTCAAGGAGCCAAAGCAAGATCGAAAACGATCCATGTAGCAAGGATTGCACCTCTCGCAATTGGTGCGAGAGGAGAAACCAAGCTTTATTCGTTCACGAGTCTTCAGTTAGCATCACATGGTCAAAATGAGGATTCCTGTGGTTTGTGGTCTAGGAGTTGCTATTTGTTGATGTCGAATAATGATTTGCTTGGTGCGTTTCGGTCAAAGAGTTGAAGCAGGATCGACAACGGTCCATGTACCAAGGATTGCGCCTCTCGCAATTGGTGCGAGAAGAGAAACCAAGCCTTATTCGTACACGAGCCTCCTCTGGTGAGTGTTGCTTTGCCTGGATCCCTCCCATGATTGATCGTCGCCCCTACGTCGTCGGAGTGTGTGCTGCTTTGCCTGGATGTCGCTCCCAAGATTGGTTGTCGTCCCTTCATGGTTGGAGTTGTGTGGTTTGGCACATGACTTTGTTTTCTGCAGAATTGTTATTGTGTAGAGTAGGCTAGCTTTTTGTTTTTTAGGTCGTGGAAGTGGGAACCAGGCGCACTCGGTTCGTGGTTCAGACCGCAGTAGGTCGACAATTTTGAGAGTGTCATCACTACTGGGAATTATGTGTTCTGTCGTGCATTGTAGCCATTTAGAGGAACGAGGCCTGGGGAGGTCGACCCAGTGGTACTCACCACAGGTGTGGTAGTTTTCGGGGACAGGAGGTACTTTAGTTTGCCTTTCCCATGATTGGTCGTCGTTCCTTCGTCGTTGGAGTTGTGTGGTTTGACACATGGCTTTGTTTTTTGCAGAATTTTTATTGCGTGGAGTAGGCTAGCTCTTTCCTTTTTAGGTCGTGGAAGTGGGAACCAGGCGCACTCGGTTCGTGGGTCAGACCGCAATAGGTCGACAATTTTGAGAGTGTCATCATTACTGAGAACCTTGTGTTCCGTTGTACATTGTAGGCATTTCGAGGAACGAGGCCTGGGGAGGTCCACCCAGGGGCACTCGGCACAAGTGTGGTAGGTTTGGTTACATTGTGGTACTTTAGTTTACACGTGGAATGACTTAGTGGAGCATTTATGGTTTACTTCTTTTGTCGGGTTTGGTTCAGTTCTTTTGTTGGACTTTTCTTTTTTTCTAAAGGTTAATTTTTATAACCCTCTATTTTTTTTTCTAAAGGTTGTTTCTGATAACCCTCTCATTTTCATTCGTGAGTTCTTGTTCACTTACCTTTGGGTGGACGACCTCTCTCTCTCTCTCTCTGTGCCAGCCGAGTTTACAGACAAACACACGCACACAAGGACACAGTTAGACACACACAGACAGACACAACCACACACACACAACCAAACGCACACAGGCACAGACGCACACAACCACACACACGAGAATGCACAGATACACACACACAGACACGAACACAGGTGCTCACAAACACATACACACACACACTCACAGACACCACCACGCACACACAGACAGCCGCACACATAGATATAGACACACACACAAACACGCACACAAACACACATAAAGACATGGGCCTGCAGGTGCTCCCAAAAGTGTTGTAGGTCTGCAAGCAGTTTTGCCTTGCCTGCCACACACGCACAGAGGCACACACAGACACAAACAACCACGCGCACACAGACACACACAAACACAGACGCACACTCAAAGACTCACACACAAGAACACAGGCACACAGACACACACACAGACACGCAAGCACACACACACACAAAAAAAGAGATACACACACAGATACACACACACACACACACACACACACACATATAGACACAGGCTTGAAGTTTTAAAAAGTATTCCCAGAACCGTTTCAGGCTGATTTGTTTGTTATCTCAAAAAAACATGTTTACAGTCCTGCAAGATGTATGACACGATAAACGTATTCGGGGGGTTTTCGAACGCCCAAACATGTTCTTGAACATATTCTCTCAAACCAGAGCGAACATATTGTTTTCTACTGTTTTTTTGTTTTTTCTCTTAATAAATTTTGAACTGGTGTACCTCCCTGGCAAAAGTTAATTGCACTTTTACTTTAAACAACCACGCACGTGGTTAGATGCATCAGCCTCAAGTACGCAAACACAGAGACACAGATACACGGACACAGACACACACAACAACACACGCACACGGACACACACACAGACACATACACACACAGATACATACAACGACACACGCACACAGACACATACGGACACACTGACACAGTCCGTGTCTGTGTTTGTATGTTTTTTGTGTACCACACACGAACATAGACTCAGCCCGTGTCCATGTTTTCATGTGCATGTGTTTATGTGTGTTTGTGTTTATTTCCGTGTGTGTGTCTTTGAGTGTGTACACTAGCATAGACTAACACAAGCACACACACACAAAGTAACATTCTCTTGAACTTTTATAGGCCTATAATCACTTTCGTATGTGCCAGTCGAGTTTACACACAGACACACACACAGAAGGACACAGTTAGACACACATAGACAGACACAACCACACACACACAACCAAACACACAAAGGCACAGACGCATACAACCACACACACAAGAACAGACAGACACACGCACACATATGTACACATACACACAGCCAGACACACACAACTACGCACACACAGACAACCACACACACAAACACAGACATACAAACAAACACATAAAGATAGAGGCCTGGAAGTGGTCCCAAAAGTGTTTAAGGCCTACAAGCACCTTTGCCTTGCCTGCCACACACACAGAGGCACACACACAGACACAAACAACCATGCCCACACAAACACAGACGCACACACAAACATACGCATTTAATCACTTTCGCTTGTGCCAGTCGTGTTTACACACAGACAGACGCATGCAACAACACAGTTAGACACACACACACACACACACACACACACACACACACACACACACACACACACACACACACACACACATACACAGACACAGACACACACACATACACACGGATAAATTGGCACATACACACACAAGCACACACAGACAAAGTCACAAACACACACAACCACACATCGAAAAGTGTTCCCAAAACTGTTAAAGGCCAAGAAGCACCTTTGCCCGAGGTTGCCCACGTTCATTGTGTGCGCATGCATTTAATCCATGCACATGCACACACATGATTGGTTGATTGGTTGGTTGGTTTTTTGATTGATTGATCCACGCACATGCACACACGCACAAACTTGATTGGTTGATTGGTTGATTGATTGGTTGGTTGCATGCCTGCAATCAATCAATCAATCGATCAACCAATCAGTCCAAAAAAAGGTCCTACAAAATTGCTTTAGAGAGTCTCTAAAATCTTGAAAATAGTTGAAGTCTTGTAAATAATGTTTGTTTTAGACACAGACACACATACAGTGTCACACAAACAGAGATACACACAGACACACACACACACACATCTAGACACAGGCTTGAAGTTCTGAAAACTATTCCCAAAACCGTTTCAGGCTCATTTGTTTGTTATCTCAAAAAAACATGTCTATAGTCCTGCAAGATGTATGACACGATAAACGTATTCGGGGTTTTTTCAAACGTTCAAACATGTTCTCAAACATATTCTCTCAAACCTGAGCGAACATATTGTTTTCTACTGTTTTTTTGTTTTTTTTTAAATTAATTTTGAACTGGTGTACCTCCCTGGCAAAAGTTGATTGTATTCTTACTTTAAATAACAAATATTTTTTGCTAAGGGTATTTTTGTTAACTCAAAATTTATTTATAGTCCTGAAAATTAGTTTTCGCAAATCTTGGTTTTCACCTAACTGCTAAACAGGGCCGCCTGCGGCACACTTAGTGCCAATGGACTGTGATAGCCCTTTGGATACCGCTGATTGGTATTAACGGGGTCTATGACCAACACGGGTGTGAGTGTGAGCGCGAGTGGGTTGTGCGTGGTGTGTGGGAGAGTGTTGGTCATAGCATCTGCTGCTACTTGATGAAGGGTGGGGGACGATGAGAAAGGGCGACACAGCTACTGGCAGATGTAGGTCAGCCTTTGCTGCTACTCGATGAAGGGTGGGGGACGATGAGAAAGGGAGGCACAACTACTGGCAGGTCTCGGTCTTTGTGTTAGGGACGATGAGCTAACGACAAGTGTTTGTGGTCTGTTACAAAGAATACCAAAAGTGTGGGGACCAACTACTCGAGGTCTTCGCCCTTACAAAGAAAGGAAAACAAGAAGGAAAAAAAGAACTCACCAGATGCACACACGCACACATACGCATGTGCACATACACACACATGATTGGTTGATTGGTTGATTGATGGATTGGTTAGATGCACCAGCCTCAAGTACGCAAACACAGACACGCAGACACAGACACGCACACAAACAGAGGTACACAAAGACGCACACTGGGAGTCACACACGCAAGAATGCAGGCACACAGACACACACAGACACACAGACATAAAGACACAAGCTTGAAGTGTCGAAGAATTTCCCCATAACTATTATAGATCTTTAATTACTTTCGCCTGCGCCAGTCGTGTTCGTACACAGACACACGCACACAAGGACACAATTAGACACACACAGACACACGGACACGGACACACACAACGACACACGCACACAGACACACACATGGACATGCACACAGACACAAACACACACAGACACATTCAATGACACACGCACACAGACACATACGGACACACTGACACAGTCTGTATCTATGTTTGTATGCTTTTTGTGTACCACACACGAACACAGACTCAGCCCATGTCTGTTTTTTCATGTGCATGTGTTTCTGTGTGTTTGTGTTTGTGTCTGTTTCCGTGTGTGTGTCTTTGAGTGTGTACACTGGTACAGACTAACACAAGCACACACACACAAAGTAATATTCCCCGTGTGTGTGTCTTTGAGTGTGTACACTGGTACAAACTAACACAAACACACACACACAAAGTAACATTCCCCAGAACTGTTATAGGCCTATAATCATTTTCGTCTGTGCCAGTCGAGTTTACACACAGACACACGCACAGAAGGACGTAGTTAGACACACACAGACAGACACAACCACACACACACAACCAAACACATACAGGCACAGACGCACACAACCACACAGATACACACATACACACACGCGCACAGATACACACACACATACACACACACACAGATACACACACACACACACAGACACACACATACACACACACACACACACACACACACACACACACACACACACACACACACACACACACACACACACACACACACACACACACGGACACAGGTAAACATACACACAGACAGACACACACAACCACGCACATACAAACAGCCACACACACATACAAACACATAAAGACAGAGGTCTGAAAGTGGTCCCAAAAGTGTTTAAGGCCTGCAAGCACCTTTGCCTTGCCTGCCACACACACACACAGGCACACACACAAACACAAACAACCACGCACACACAGGCAGACGAATTTAATCACTTTCGCCTGCGCCAGTCGTGTTTACACACAGACGGACGCATGCAAGAACACAGTTAGACACACAGACACACACAAACACACGCATACATTGGCACAGACACACGCAAGCACACATAGACAAAGTCACAGACACACACAACCACACATCGAAAAGTGTTCCCAAAACTGTTAAAGGCCAAGAAGCACCGTTGTTCGAGGTTGCCTGTGTGCATGCATTCAATCCATGCACATGCACACACATGATTGGTTGATTGGTTGGTTGGTTGATTGATTGATTGATCCACGCACATGCACACACGCACACACGCACACACTTGATTGGTTGATTGGTTGATTGATTGGTTGTTTGCATGTCTGCAATCATTCAACCAACCAAGCACACACTTGGACAGAAGTTGCTCAGGTAAGCTATTGAAATTTGGAAAGAGGATAAAAGTTCCTCTCCGCAGGTCTGTGCCTGTAAGCTAAGCTGGCTGATACTATCAGATACCCCGGGTTGAATTGTGAGGTCCCCGCGCTCGATCTTTTGTTGGGAATGATATGAATGCTTTGAGTGAAAAAAAAACAAAAAAAATGAAACTACAGGGAGTGCGTGTCTGTGTTTGTGTGAGACACACACACAGCTACAGAGAGAGAGAGAGAGAGAGAGAGAGAGAGAGAGAGAGAGATCTTTGACTCACATACATTCAATCCACGCACATGCACACACGCACAGACACGCTAATGCACATACAGATACACATCATTGGTTAATTGGTTAATTGATTGATTGATTGATTAATTGTCAATCAATCAATCAAGAGATTAACCAAACAGTCCATCAAACGGTCCTAGTGAATTCTAGCATAGAGGCCTATAAATTCAAAATTGGTTGCTAATGGACATACAGACGCACATGATTGGTTGATTGGTTGATTGGTTGATTGATTGATTGATTGATTGATTGCATGTCAATCAATCAATCAATCTTTCAACCAATCAGTCCAGCAAACGGTCCTTGTGAATTCTGGCTTATAGGACTATAACTTCAAAATTGGTTTAGAGAGTCTCTTAAATCTTTGAAATAGTTTAATCCTTGTAAATAATCTTTGCACAAACAACTTTTATCTCACAGACATCTTGAATTCTTAGTCAAAACGCAAGTTCAAAATGAAACAGAGAGAGAGAGAAAGAGAGAGAGCGGGAGAGAGAGAGAGTAGGACCATAACTTCAAAATTGGTTTAGAGAGTTTCTTAAATCTTGGAAATAGTAAAATCCTTGTAAATAATCTTTGCACAAACAATTTTTATCTCACGGACATCTTGAATTCTTAGTCAAAACGTAAGTTCAAAATGAAACAGAGAGAGAGAGAGAAAGAGAGAGAGTGGGGCAGAGAGAGAGTAAAGATCTATGTGGAGTGTTGTGACCCTCATACATTCGAAATGTTTGTTGTCCATGCACATCGACACACACACATGTGTGACTGATTGATTGATTGATTGGTTAGATGTCAATCAACCAATACATTGATTGGTTGGTGGGCGGGTGCACATCATCCCTCCTCTCTCTAAACTCTCTAACCGCACACACACACAATCCACATATCACACACACACAAATACATAATCCACATGACATTGTCATACACACGGACACAGACACACACACTTTCCCTCTCTCTTTCTCCATTTTCTCGTGGCTTTCTCGTCGCTTTCTTTCTCCCTCTCTCTCTCTCCCTCTATCTATCTATCTTTGTCCCTATCTCTCATCGCCTTTTCAATCCCCACGCCGACCCCGATCGATCAATCAATCGACTGGATAAATTAATAATTCCATTGATCATTCAATCAATCAATCGTGTCTCTCTCTCTCTCTCTCTCTCTCTCTCTCTCTCTCTCTCTCTCTCTCTCTCTCTCTCTCTCTCTCTCT
>BFEA01000039.1:2339849-2352654 GCA_003427395.1 Chara braunii
TCTCTCTCTCTCTCTCTCTCTCTCTCTCTCTCTCTATCTCTCTCTCTCTCTCTCTCTCTCTCTCTCCCCTCTATCTTTGACGATGAGTCTTGATGACTGTCCCTCTCATGAATGGGAATGAATTTGTGTGCTCTCCTGCGTGAAGGAACTTCTTTCGGAACTCTTCCATTAGTTTCCTAGGTAATTTCCGGATGTCGAGGAATTGATTCTCTTGTCTTGTGAACGGTGGATGCGTGTGTACAATTTCCTCGGTTGATTCCCGACCTATGTACCCTTGTCATTTCCGCACCTTTCACAGTGAATGTATGTATGGAGATACTTGCCTTTTTGTATTGATTAGACGTCGCACTCGGCAGGATTTTGTTCGAGAATGCAAGAGTGTTTAGATTTGTAGTTCTGAATACCCTGCGCATGCCATCTGCCTTATGTTGCACGACATCTGCAACCAATCTACAGGGCACCCTCGAGAAACCAGGCGCTCGGAGATCAACGTCGCGGTGGCTTACAAAACCTGAGTCACGGGTCGGTCCCTTAGTTACATGCATTATCAAGTTGACGAGTGTTTTCTCTCTCTCGTGTTGAAAAGGATTGATTGGTGGTTGCGCGAGTGTTTTTTTTCTTGATGACGTCTCGGGATCTTTGCAATTGATTGATATGTGGACTGACAAGCATCCTTCGATCAGGCGCCAACCTCCCGTATCTCCCGTCTCAACACGACCTTTTCCCTACAATGAGGAAAGGACACGTGTATGCGAGTGGGACGTACGAGAAGCTGTGGCACAGATCGGCGAACGATACTACTTCCCTCAGGCAAACCGTTGTTCAGGGTTCGTAGAGGCCGAGTTCGTCATTATCGATACACACTTTCCACCTTACTCGATATTGTTGCCATTTAACGAGTTGATCGTTATCCCGTGGACGGCAATAGAACCCCACTGGCCTCGCACTCTATGCACCGAATGCCAACGCTTTGAGCGCTACGAATCCAAGGTTTTCCACTACCGTGTACGGAGTGAAGACGAACACAGAGAAAGAGCCACACGACTGCGACCCTCCACGTCGGACTCACAACGGACCGGTGAACAACGCCGGGAATTAATACGAAGACGAGACACGCGAAGCGTGCCGAAGCCTTTTTGCTCTAAACGAAGGGCTGTAGCACGGTGGGAAGTCCGACAATACTTTTTGGATTGGATTTATCTTTCTCTCTCCTTTCGCGCTGAACTCCCTCGTGCATTTTGCGACGCGCGAAAAACGGTCGGCTTACCTCATCGGACCAACACGGGGGATTTCAGTTTCGTCTGTGTCCCCACACTCAATTTCTAAAAATCCTTGGCACACCCCATCTTGCTGTTTTTCCGGGCCCCTTTTCCGCACCTCTAGCACTCCGAACGAAATACAGCACAGGGCGTGAGGTTGCGCATCACACTTCGGCGCCTACGGTGTCTGGACCTAGGGCCTACAGACTCTTGGGGTGACTGGGGGGATCTAGTCACTGGGTGGGGTCTCGTATCTGTAGTAGGTACAGGTAAGGGTCTCCAGAGTCCCCCTGATATTCGAGCTTACCCCGTTCTTGCTTCAAGCACACATGATGCTACATTGATCACAAAGCACACACACAGCCTTCGGGCATATTATAAGGCTCAGACCCTAGGGTAAGGGCAGGACGGAAATAAGTCGCTTCGGCGCCTACGGTGTCTGGACCTAGGGTCTAGAGTCTCTTTGGGGGGTCTAAGGTAACGGTCACCAGAGTCCCGCCTGATATTCGGATAGAACTGTCTGGTGGCTATATAAGGCTTAGACCCTAGGGGAAGGGCAGGACGAAAATAAGTCGCTTCGACGCCTACGATGTCTGAACTTAGGGTCTAGAGTCTCTTGGGGCGTGTAGCAGATTGTCTGGGCTTGGCGTCCGAAGTTCCCGTTCGACAAGGCTCGTTCGACTCCGCTTCCACCATGGTTGGGTAACCTATCAGCCCTGGTGCCTATCACTGCTGTTCGGTCCAAGTTACCTGCCCATTGGTAGGGTAATGGTCCTGAGTGCTGGTCACACTGAGGTAGGATAGTGGGATAGCGGGTGCGCTAGGAGCATTAACGTAAGGATGGGATGGGAGGTGGTCCCATATTCCTGGACACCGATGGCCTACTACTCCAGGTGATCAATGTGTACTCAGTGAGTGGCCTCTACAACACCATGGACTTTAARAAAAAAAAAAAAAAAAAAGGGAGATTGACATGGCAAAAGTTATAGATCGAGAGGTTGAAGGGCTTTGAATCAGTAAAATGTGGTTCCCTCTTCCAATTCGATAGGGTTTCAGGGTTAGGTCGGCTTGTGAAAGAAGAGGTTATGACGGTGGGACATTTGGGAGGGTGTAGAAGCCAAGGCAACGAGGAAGTTTGCTCACCGAGGGGAGGTCGGTTAGGGCAGCAGGCGGAAGATGAATGGTGCGTCTCTACCTAAGAATTTTGGAGCGTCAGGAAGTGGGAGGAAGTCAAAGCTGTTGATGTCACCCAACAAAAGGGCGACAAGAGGTGAGAATAGGGGACAATGAGGAGTGGGAAAGAAAGACTAAGATCAGGATCCTACCCTCAATTCGGCAGGGAATTGGGGAGTAGTGGGACTAGCTGGGGGCTAAGGGTTTCTTAGAACCATGGTCCGCTGACTGCCTTCTCTCCATTTCGAAGGAGACTCAACAGGCGGGAGATGCGAAGGAAAATGAATTAAGGGAGAATCCGGAGTCTCAGGAAAGGGAGTCAACGATAGAGGAAGTTTGACCTGTTTTTCTTTGCACCCGGAAAGGTGTTAGGATTCACGGCAGTGTTCGGTGGTTAATTCAGAATTTAAAGTTCCCTGAGGGCAGACATGGAAGGGGACAGAGCAGGAAGAGAGGGGGGAGGTCGGAGGTTACCCCCTCCTCGCCCTCCGGAAATTGATTTTTGGGTGGAGGAGGACAGAACAAAGGCATTCTATCGGGCAGTGTTATGATGAGGGAGTTGTCCAGTTAGTGGAGAACGTGGTGATTGATGAGAAGGGAAAGAGGTCCAACGTTAATGAATCGGATTCCTTCGATGCAATTAAGGAAAGGTGGTTAAAGGAAAGAACGGTGATTTTTATTTTTCAAGATGACACCCGGGACCTAACCAAAAGTGTAAAAGAAGATTTGATTAGGGCTCATGAAGACGGGTGGATGACGAGACGCCTATTTGACCCCGAGTATTGGAAGAGGGCGGATTAAGTTCGAAAGCCCAAATGTAGTCTCGTATGTGGCGAAGGTCATGAAGGTTGCAACTTGGTTGATTCAGAGAGGAATACTAAGGTTAAGCCTGAGAGGAAACGACTACCCGGCGTTGGTGAAGCCCTGGATGACGAAACCAAAGTTAAAGAAGTTGAAATTGAGAGAAGCGGAGATGGATTTTTGGATAATTGCCCTCTGAGTCCCGTTAGATGCAATGCGCTATTTGCCCTCAGCAGCGGAGGGGCTGATCGGGGGAGTTCTTTGCATGCACCCACCAGAAGCAGACAGGTCTAAACCGAAACTAATAAATATTAAGTTACATATGGATCCGCAAGCAAGATTTAGAGTGGAAAATACCCTGACCATAAAGTCCCCGAAAGGTGAGTTATGGTCTGTCGAATTAGCTACTCTATATTTTTAGTGGTGTGGGAAGTGTCAGTGGTACTTCCACTCAGAAGAATCATGCCCGAGACAGATGAGCACAGGGCAAGGCCGAAGGTGGGCAAATTCAAGACTCCCCACTCAGCATCGTCAAACGGGCCAGCGGCAGGGCCAAGGACAAAATCAGCAGGGTCAGGCATGCCAAGGACAGAATCAGCAGGACCCGACACCAAACCCGATTAATCAAGCGTTGTCGCAGTTTCGGTCCCACCAAGTGTCTGCACCGGTTCAGGCCAGATCAGGTTCAAAAACGCTTCTTCATCGTCAGCAAGGGCAACAGTCGCCGAGGTTTCATCCAAGCCCTCAAGTGGGCTATTCAGGCGGAGCTGGTCAGCCAATGGGCACACTGTGACGCCCAACCTCACCCCCAGCGCGAGTTCCTGATCGGAGTGGGATGGGGACCCGGAAGTGCGAAAAAGGGGCTGTGTCAAGGATTTTAAGAAAGTGGCGTGGAGTCCCAGGACAAAACTGAGATCTCCTGTGGCAAGTTTCGGAGGTAAAGTGCAAGAGGGCAAGTGCGGGCTGGGCGCGGTGTTTCAGGTTTTGTGAGCAAATAAACCAGACTGTGTAAAGAAATGAAAGTTGCAGGTGTTGCGCAACATAAGGCAGATGGTATGCATAGTGTATCCCACGGATAAGAGTCCCGATGTAATCACGTGGTTAACAGATCTAGACACTCTCTCAATCTTCGAAAAGAATCCCCCACAACGTTGCCCCTTTCATCGACCTCAAGCACGTTTCATATACCTTAGGCCTGAGAGATGGGAATCACCATCTCCTCTGGTTTCGCCTTTGCGGTCGGTCGTGGACCTGATGGACAGGGTGCACGCTATGGGTATCGCGCTGTCTGATCAACTGCTGTCATCGATCGCTGCAAACTTCGGAATCAGACGACGAGGGTCTCAGTCGGAGGTTGCGTGCCCGTCGTCCAGATTCCATCCGGGTTCGGCGGATGAACCCCGAGGCTCGGTACTTGCTGTCTCGCTGGCACTCAGAACAAAGGGTTCGAGGCCAGTAGGGAGCAATAACGTGTCACGGGATAACGGTGAGGTAGTGGAAGGGAAGCACCACTCGGTACGGTGGACAGTGAGTTACTAGGACGACGACCCCAGGTTCGGAGAAGACGTGGTTCGTGTGGGACTCGGGGAATTGGGCGGTGTAAGGAACAGCGTCCAATGCCCTTCCTATATCCCAATCACACACACGTTCGTCTCCTCGCTGTTAAGGGAATCTCGGAGGATCGGGGCGGGGCTGAGCGAGGAAGTACGTGTTCTTTCATTCCCAATATTTTCGATATTCGGGGTCCCGCAAACTTTCTCGGTCCGTGATGCGAAACATCCTGTCAATCCGACGTAAACGCCGTCATGGCCCGTGCGCAGATCTTGCATGCACGCGTGTAGGCACCGTCCCGTCCAGGCAAGTTTACACGTGCATGCCCAGGATCTGTTGACGGCTATATGAGGGGCTGGCTCCCGATTAGTAGGAGTGGGCGTAAGCAATGGTCGATCAGAAGATACGATCCCGGTTAGCTTAATTTAAATTTCGTCAATTTTTAGTACCCATCATCATTGCCCTCCCCTTTCCTAAGGCCCATGTATCCGCGCGCCACCCCTCAGCCCCTCCCGAATAGTCAATCGTGAACAACCGATCACGGGTCCGTTGAATCACAACTCCCGCTCACACATATCTGCTCTACCGTTACGCCCCAAGTTCTCACCCGTGCATTCATCAAAGCAACAAATTGTCATCAGACTCGTTCATGTTTAGCGACAGTGAGGAATCAACAAGCATGCGCATCTTAGATCGGAAGGAAAGACAACATACATTCAAACAGAAACCACCGACCTTGCAAGAAATTGAGAATGGCAATTACGCCGCAAACGGAGAGTGAGGAAGTACAAGCATCCATCGGATTGTCAAACATGCAAGATCTAATAAAGCCGAGAATAAATGATGACGCACACCGAAATTCCAGATAATTCACAAGGAAAATCCGAAGTTGCCGCAACAAAATTGGCCAAGACGAAAATCCAAAATTTATACAAGAAGGTTGGAAGAAGAAGAAACAAAAGGAAAAGACACCATCCCGATCCGTCTCCTCTCCTCTCTCTCTCTCTCTTTCCACGTCACCTCCGATGCGGGAAGTCCGTCGCCGCGCACCAACACCGAGTCGTCACCCCGCTTAGACCAAGCAGGCCCGTCAAGTTCGCCCGTGCGCCACAGTCTGTCGTGGCGCGCACCTCAACCCCGCTTACTTGGCATCAGCCCGTCGGATCGCCCGACCCAATCTACTCACCTGCAACTTACTCGTTAGCCGATCCTCACTGACCACGCTAACCTTCCAAGTTCAGAGAGAGCAACTAATCGCGCTTTGGAAAATTTATAGCATGCCTGCGTGCGAGATGGATTCGGGATTATGCCTAAGCAAAGGAAGAGAGGAAGTGCCTACGTCTGCATGTCCAGGTCGTGGCGTAGGGGACGGAGCCACTCTCCGCTCATCGATTTGGGCGTGCAAACGTGGGAACCGCTTAGAACAAAGGAAGAAAGTGTGCATGCGAAGACGAGGCAGGAAAGAAGGAAACACAAAGGTCATCAAGAACAAGAAGATTACAGTTGCGATTGCGCCCGCCAAAAGCTACAGTTACACACAGGATTGAGGAGCGGATGAAAATCAGAGCCCAGACCCTGTCGAGGCACGACGAGTGCGAGCAAGAAGCGCCGTGCAGCCAAATGGCAAGGTGCCTAAATTCCTAGTCTAAATCCTAATTGCAAAAAGGAAATTCCGAAAGAAAAACAATCTCGAGAGCCTACGAGGGCTTGACATTAGTTCGAATTTTAAAAACAAAAATTCTTGCACGCTAATCGCACCAAAATTCCTAGTGCTCAAAGCAGAACAAGAAAGGAGTTATGGCAACCGTTATTTCTCGCGCTCGCTAAGGCACGGTCACTCAATCATTGGTGCGGGACTTTCCCAACACTGGCCCAACGAATTCCAACAAAACGAAAAAGAAACAAGGACATCCATGCAACTTGTCCTAAACGATCCCTGCTTACGCCCCTCGCCCATCAAAGCCCTCCTGTTTCCCCACAACAACTTCATGCAGGAAGTTGTGCGGTTACAGACCCTAGTAGACAAACATTACTCTCCATATTTCTTCAAAAAATTCAAACTGTACCCACACTCATTAACCGTGCAGGTCCGCCATAGAAATCATAGTACATATATCGAGATCCTTCAAGTTATGGAACAAGATACCCACCTCCCCTCTGGTACCACGTGCGGGTGACCAAAATGGGGGCCCATTCCACCAGTTGCTCCCTTTGACTCGCTTTTCGTCCAATTTGGTTTCTTGAAGACACATTATGCGTATTTTCTTTTTGTGCATCCATGTTTTGAGTCTTTCTTTTTTCTTCTTAGTGCTCGTGTCACATAGACCATAAACATTCCTGGTGTTTATGTTAATTTTGTGCTTTAGGGGCATTTACCCCTGTGGCACAACCATTTTTTTGGATTCGGTTCACGGACTCCTCCTAGTGCTTGTGTCACATAGACCGCAAACATTCCAGGTGGTAATGTTAATTTTGTGCTTTAGGGGCATTTACCCCTGTGGCACAACCATTTTTTTGGATTCGGTTCACGATCAATGTCGAACTCTTAGTCTTGGGGTCCTTCCCTGCGCTTCCCTTGCTTTTATTAACATCGAGTTCCCATGGGAGGCATAAGTAACTGAAAAAGGAGGACCCCAAGAGCATTTCCCTTTAGGATGCAGTTTGTAGCCATTCCGATATCACAATGACGGGAATCTCTCCTGTAATGTTGATTATAGGCAAGTTCTTATTTATCGGTGACGACAGATGAACCAACGGTATCCATGTAAATTCTGCCTCTTCCATAATCGAAATCTAGGCATCATTCACTT
Organism: Chara braunii; assembly: GCA_003427395.1. NCBI lineage: Eukaryota > Viridiplantae > Streptophyta > Charophyceae > Charales > Characeae > Chara > Chara braunii. Next base: position 2,347,444 of record BFEA01000039.1, read on the forward strand.
TCCCTCTCATGCATGCCACATATAAACGGGCAGCTGGTTCGTTGTTCCTTTCCACTATATATATGCTCATATTCATATTTGGAATCATTCTAATAGTCAATCTATTATGCACTAAGCCTTTCACCTTACTGGAGATGAACGATTCAGTCAGACAATCGTTCGTTTCCGGTGGGGTGGACGACAAAGATATTGTCTCAGATTCATTTGTTCTGGTTAGAAAAACCACTTGATTATTTTTTGTCACTGAGATCACAGAGACGAAGATTCTAGGAATAACCATCTACTCTTTGGTTAGCGAGCGTATCGGCCTGCTGCGAGCAATGTGGTCGAGTTTTTAAGATAGGTACCTCCCTTCTCTAGGGACTCCCTGCTTGAATTCCGACTGCAATTGGACTCCTCTTACCTTTTTTTGCTATGTTCCCGTGACCCTGATTGCATCATTATACGAGATCTCTTCAGGAGGGATGAGTTGGGGCCTTTTTTAATCGTGGCCATGATGTCCCCCCCCATATCCTCCCAGACTCTGGATGCATCTGCGTCAGTTGGGTCAATATTAATTTTGTTCACCGGGCTCTTATGAGCATCCTTCATTACTTTGTCTGAATTTTTCGATTTCTCGGATGATCCCGATATGGATGATGCAGACTTCTCTTGGCGTGTTTTCTGCCTAGACGATAGCTTGCTTGATTGGGATACTTTCTCTGATTTGCTTGTCGAGCTTTTCTCCTTCACTACTCCGTGCTGGTTCCCTTTGGTGGGTTTCTTCGGGTCCTTTTTGGTACCCGAGAGTCCCACTGTTGAGCTCTGTGTTGCTCCCCCTACCTTTCCCCCTGCGCGTTTTTTATATCTATTCCATCCGGCTGTTGGTACTGTCTGGCCCAGAGGCACGAATCCAGAGAAAGGTGGGAGGGGGAGTGGCTCCTTCGTAGAAGGGTCAATGAAAGGGTCTGACTCCATCACCAGACAGCAGGTGTCTGATTTGGTATGGTAGTGCATGCGACATGTGTTGCACCACGGTGTGGCTGTTGATATTACTTCAACATGACACTCCCCTTTTTGAGGATTCCCATAATTATTTTCTTTTTAACTCGCAGTTCAACCAGTGGATCCAAGTCAAACCGAATGTTGCCTAATTCTGGCTCATCGACAAATTCCTCAAACGCGTGAAGCTTAATTACCTTGCCGAAATTGCGTTCCACAACAATATGAAGTGCTGCCATTAATTGCATCGGGACATTCAAACATCAAATCCGGAAGATCTTGGGTTCACCCATGCTTTTGAAGAATTTCATTTCACCTAGGTCCATCCAAGATAGGGAGGAAACGTCGTAGGTCTTGCCTTGCAATTCAATGGACACTCCCCCGTCTTGTTTCAACCAGTCATCGATCTCCCTAGTACTAGTCACATATGTGGCAAGATTCTTCCCTTCGTTTTGATAATGACCTCGTTTTGTGTCCAAGTCGATATCCCCGTTGTCGTACAAGGAATTTTCGTAAACCCGTACCGGTTGCTTTTTAATGTCATTCGATAGACTTCCGGCTTCTTGGTGAAACTGAATGGTGACTGTGTGTTCCCTTAACCATTCAGTTTGAGAGTCAGAGAAATCCTCATCAAGATTTAGGCTAGCAAAATTTTCTCCCAATTGAGTAGTCTCGATATACAGTCCCGATAGGAGGAGTCCGTCGTGAAAACATGCGTCGAGTAGTTCTTTGATATAAGCTTTCTCTTCGTCAGTATAATTTCGTTTTATCCTTTGATCTGAAACAGTTTCCCTCACCGCATGTAGGTTGGGAGGGCATGGTTCCATAGCTGTTTTCCTTCAATTAGGATTTTACAATTGTATTATACCGAATTCACGAACAGGTACAGATAGACTTCGATACCAACATACCAATATTTGATTATATGTGAGGCCTCCATAAATATGAGCAAAGTTCAGGGTTCTCACGCAACACAGATGTGATTGCTTACCCACGGATCTTCCATGCATCTTAGCTATACTTGGGTTGACCGTTCTTCTTCCTTCCGCAACTTCGAATAGGACGGAGCTCGAAAACTTTGAGCCCCCTAGGAGAAACTTTCGCCCTATTCACGGTTGAACAGTTGCTTCCCTGGAAGAGGTAGCGGTGGAATTCTCCTAACCACCATAGATTAACTATGAGAGGCGGGAGGCGTCCTAGTTACCTGAGAAATGATGAAACGACGCCGTAGCATGATAATGACAACTTCTTTGAGCAGTGCGTTAGCGCTGCCAAAATAACGCTCGGAGTTTTCCGTCTCTGTGAGCTAATCAGAGCACCCGGAAACCAATAACACGAAACTTATTAGCTATACATGCTCTTGAATAGTTCGGTTTGTCTCTTAGCAAGACCAGGTTCCTGATCCGGTAGGAAAGGTCGTCATACGTATGCAGACAGACCTCACAAGATACTGCGATCTCCATCCGTCTTTCTGCGCACCATGTTGCCGTGGGCACACAGCTGTGTAGGTGGAGCCATTGTAGTCCTACCATCTTGATCTCTACTACTCCCAGGATTAAACAGATGTAGAACTCTACCCAGTTTAGATCTGGTCGTTTAATCTATGGATTGGCAGAGCGTCTTGTCCATGTCTCCCAGATTCCGAATTGCATAGTCGCCGCCTTGGAGTGGAGTGTAACCCACCTGGTAGGAATATTCTGGGAGTAGTATGAAGGTTACTTCTAAGGATTCAGCTATAAGCTTCCACCCTAGATTTTGTTCGTCCACCTTCTAGTCGCAGAATGGGGTTCTGTTCCGAGTTGGTTTGAGGGGGGTTCTTCCTTTATGATCTGTTGAAGTCTTGATCTTTACCGCTGAGCAGCTTGTGAGATCTGTGATCTGAGTGGTTGGATCCCTACGAGTGAGTATATCCTTGGTGTATTTCCAGGTAGAGACCTCCGCTGCTTCCACACCACTCTTCTTCTCAACTTGGTAAAATATCTTTGGATCTGTCGAATCTCTCCACCATGAGTTCGAGGGCACCAATCGAGTGCCAGCTGCTAAAATCTAGTACCAGGTGTTCGGTAGGGTTGCTAGCAGTGACCTCCCGTGTGGCCCCACGTTGCGTTAGCCTCTCAATTTTTCTCTCAAAAATTCTTTTGTGTGCCAATCCGATGCTTGAACGTCCCACAGGTGGAACACCTTCCATATCCCTCTCTGTAGCCACTTCGTAGCAAGGTTGCCTGGAGACTTGGCCAGTGAAAAAACGTATCCGGATGTGTCCAATATAGTCAGGTTTTCGAACAGGGAGGAGGATAGGACTTCAGCAAGAGTAGTAGGAGGTCTTAAGGTGGAAGGGAGAATTTTGGACAACGTCTTAAGGATCGGACCCCATGTAGGGGACTTGACTGACTTGACTAGCGGATAGTATAAGAGAGCTTGCCAGACTGCCTCGTAATCAGTGAGTTCCCACTCTTGTGTTAGCGAAGTCTGGGCCAGCTGCATCCAGGGTTGATACTCGGTAGAGGTTAAAAGTCTCACCGACCATTTGGCGAGGAGGGCCGCATTCTGGGTCTCAAGATCTAGGATCCCTAGACCCCCGTCTTTCTTTTTCTATGTCAGTTTCCACCATGCCCCTTTACTTATACACGAGGGGGTGTTGGAATCCCCCTTCCATATGAATTTGGTAATTAGTTGTTTCATTAGTTTGGCTGAGGAGGCAGATATTTGTCGAAAGGCCAATATGAACTATACAGTAGACAAAATGGAGCAATTGACAACTAGTGCCCTTCCCATGAGAGAAAGGCACTTCCGGCCCGACCATTTGGCACAGGTGTCTCATATCCTTTCTCAATGACTGATGATTGGACGTTCATGCAGTCTCCGAAGGAGACCATGATGTCGAGATACCTTTATGAATTCGTTGCGGGGATCATTTTGATTCTGAAGTCTAATGCCAATGGTGAGTTGTCGTTGGTGAGGGCGACAGACTTATTCCAACTCACCTTTATCTCTGACGCGTACTCATAAATGGTAATACAGTCGTGGAGCGTGGTTAGTGAGGACCCTGAGTTTTCTGAAATGGTTGAGAAGTCATCAGGCAGGGGCGACCCTTAAACCTCTAGGTTTGAGAGAACCTTCGGACCTTTGTAGTTTTCGTGTGTTCTAATCATATTCATCAAGACTTCCAATTGGATAACAACGAGGAAACGGGCCAACGGGCTGTGACGAACTGCTTTCTGTAAGCGTGCGAGGGAGTTGATCGGGAAGGGCCCGCCCAGTTGCATGAATGTCCTCGTCTTTTGGAAAAAGGGTGGTCCCACGACGGTTGGTAATTGATCAAGCCTTAGCGAGTGTGTGAAAATAACCATTGCCGTAGCTTCTTTCTTGTTTTGTTGTGAGGTTGGGGAATTTTGGCGCGATCATCGCATGGGGAAATCTATTTGAATTCTTAATAACTTATGCCGAGCCCACACAGGTTCTCGGAATTTCTTTTCTCGGAATTTCTTTTTGTTATTAGGACTTAAATTAGGCTAGGAACTTGGGTGCATCGTAATTCTGCCTGCAACTGCACGATCCCTCTTGCTTTGCGCACTTTGCTGCACCAGGGTCTGTGCTCTGGTTTCTCCGTGCCTTAATCCCGCGTGTAACTGTAACCTTCTTGGCAAGCGCAAATGTAACTGTAATCTTCTCTTTCTTGATATCTTCGTTGCACCCCTGCGTGAGCATGCTTTTCTTGATCTTATTGGCCTGAACCGTGCATGACTGGATCGATACTTGGAAAGTGGTTATGCCCCCCACGCCCCGGCCTGACCATGCAACCGTAGGCACTTCCTCTCTTCTTCTTCCCTCCCACTCAGGCACAATCCCCGTTATCTCGCGTGGATGTTAATACTATAAATCTCGTAGGCGCGATTAACTCGGTCTCTAATCAACTTTGGAGTTAGCGAGGTAGAGAGGAGCGGCTAATGGGCAGGAGCAAGACGGTGCGTAGGGAGTTGGGCGATCCGACGGGCTGGTGCTGGGTATGCGGGGTTGACGTGTGGCTGCGAAGGACTGTGTCACACGGACGAACCTGGTTTGCATGTTCAGACTAAGCGGGTTGACAACTCTATGTGAGTAGTAGGTGGCAAGGTGCGAGGCGACGGACTGCCCACATCAGGGTGGTGGAGAGAGAGAGAGAGAGAGAGAGAGAGAGAGAGAGAGAGAGAGAGAGAGAGAGAGAGAGAGAGAGAGAGAGAGAGAGAGAGA
>BFEA01000039.1:2357077-2368537 GCA_003427395.1 Chara braunii
AGAGAGAGAGAGAGAGAGAGAGAGAGAGAGAGAGAGAGAGAGAGAGAGAGAGAGAGAGAGAGACGGAGAGACATTCGTTAAACTTTTTCCCCTGTGGCAGATATATCCGTTACATATTATTGTCTGTGGCGCATACATCCAGTACATATTCTCGCCTGTGGCAGATAAATCTGCTATATATTCTTTCGAAATGAGATGTCCGAGCCTGTGGCGGGTACATCCGCTACATATGTCTAATATATATACTCGCCTGTGGCGGATACATCTGCTACATATTCTTTCAAAATGAGAACATGACAGAGAGATGTGTTCGAGTAATGCATAACTCAGGAACCACATACAAATGTCCCCATACACATCTGCAATGACAGACACCTCAACTGGAAATACATCTAATTGCTGGAATGTCAAAATCCGGAAAGCGAAAAGGCGGGCGAAATACCCGTGCAAGAAAGGAAGCGAACATCAACATGAATATCCCACAAAGCGACCCATCAACCTCGCAAATAAAGTGACACCTAATATCTGAAGAAGAGCAATATACAAGAATTCTCAAATAGCACAAGGGATYTCTGATCCTATAGGCCGGATACATCCGCTACACAATCCCAACCTGGAGAASTGRCCACACKTACTCAAACTTGTCTYTGATCCTATAGGCCGGATACATCCGCTACACAATCCCAACCTGGAGAACTGGCCACACGTACTCAAACTTGTCGTAAACTTTCAAGGCTACTTTTGAAAGAATTCTCAAATAGCACAAGGGATTTATAATCCTATAGGCCGGATACATCCGCTGCACAATCCCGACTCGGAGAACTCACAACACATACTCAAACTTGTCCTACAGAACATATGATCAATGCCATTTTGCATCTGATTGCTGGAATGTCAAAATTCGAAAAGCGGAAAGGCGGGCGCAAACCCCGCACAAGAAAGGAAGCGAACATCAACATGAACACCCCACAACTCGAGCCATCAACCTGCCTAGGCACTCCCTTAACGAGCACTTCAAATCTCATGTTATTGTACCTTTTGRGCAACCCTCGCRCGRTTGCCTCTTTATTCAGATAGTCCACAACCGCCTTAAATGCACTAGAAGCGAATGRCGCGTCACAGACCGGGTTATAAAACGAATYGACGAAGTTTACAACGTGCTTTCTGAAATCTACTGAAAGAAGGACCCAGTGTTCGCAATCCTTATGAATGGGGATGAGCAATATATCGTATTCGAAAAGAAGGACATTTTGCGTCCACCTGCTGATCCCTCTAAAACCTTGCGGCTGCAACTTCGTAAAGAAAAAGGAAAGGGAGTTATACACTTTGAACGAAGATCGACAACAGTCCCTGGTGAGGTGAGCTAAGTAAAAATTCACGACCTCGTCGTTAAGCTCGCCGCCTCTATCCAATAATGTCACCATGTCTTTTACCCTAACCACCAAATTGTCAGCCGGGAGCCGAGCAATAACCATCATCGACGGTAGGCAACACCGAACAAGTTTGTCCATCAACTTGGACGACTCTTCCTGATTTCCTCCAATGCCTGGCATGCATACGTCTGTTGCACAGTCCAACCAAGCAACACGCATGAGCATGAGACGGATGACACCCTAACTGTTCGAGTCGTTCGGTTCTTTGCTTTGCGCTTTTAAATTATTATAAATTTGAACCCCTCTACTTGTACTCCTAGAAAAGTATGGTGCGGTTCCAGGAAGCGGAGAAATGGCGCATTTCTTGCAAACTTTGATGTGCAACTTCGCAAATGTGTCAGAACTCATACCCGCCGCTTCTACAATCTGAAAATCCCTTCTCGACAATCGCGGCATATTCGTCTTTGTGAGAGACTCTTCCGAGTTTCTCCACACGACACATGAAGGAGATGGCCGACCTGTACAACAAGTAAAGAAAAGGAGATTATGAATATAACATATTGCCGCATTGCACAACCAACGGGCAACCAGCAATTACCCACATATCCAAACATATCGTCGCTCGCTACATCGAAAAGTAAACTCCAGATGCTCATACAGTAGTGGGACCCAAACACTCATGTAAGTGAATTAACTCTAAGTGCTCATACACTACGTAGACCCAAATGTGAGCAACACATGCCACTGCTTACCAGCCATGGTTTCGTGCTGGAGATGTTCCTTAGTATTCTTCTCGTCTAGAACTTTCGGTTGTGGCAAGTTTTTTTTCAGACATGTCGAGCTTAGACCCAATACGAACTCTTCAGTCTGCGCCGATGCCATAATGCGATCTAACTGGGATGGAAGTCGGAACAAGTCCTTAATGTCCGCATCGATGAGGCAAACAACTTTTTCCGGAGCATCGGGGCACAACTCTAAAGGACGACCAGCTGTCCCACCACTCCCACGGATGGCAAAAACTTCATCTTGAGGAGTCAATAATTGTGAAGAGGGAGATATGACAATGGGGGAATTGTGGAAGAGTGTCTTGACAAGATCATCTTCGATCGGACGACGGACAGACAACTCTTCCACTTCGAGCATGGTGACGTCCTCGTCCTCATTGCAGTCGCCCGACACGACTGTGGCCATATGGATTTTGGAGGGCCGTATGTCAGGAAACCCTGAACATAACTGCAAGACATACTTGCCCTGGGAACCGCCACAACGTGTATCAGGTGGTGGAGTCACCTGGTCTTCCACATCCACGGCAAGGGTGTTATCCTTGCTACGTGGCTGCTCCATCGAGGAGCCGATAGATCCGCCGCTGGTGGAAACGGGTCTGACAACTAACTCCTCCTTCTGCTCTGCACTGACACGAAGCCCTGGACGGCGGATACATCCGGCGCCAGCTAAAAAAACTCCATCACGCAGCCCGCGCCCCTTGTATGACCCGTGTGCATGTTCCTCCGGTGCATTTGTCAGAGGGACATGTCTGCCCTCGGAACCACCGTAATGTGTGTCAAAGGGTGCAGTCTCCTGGTCTTCCATACCCAGGGCAAGGATGTCGTCGGTGCTGCTGAGTTGATGTGTCGAGGAGCGGATATATCCGCCACCGGCTGAAATGCTTCCGACAGCTAAGTCCTCATTCTGCTCCACACTGACGCGCCCGCTTGGATGGCGGATACATCCGGGGCTGGCAGAAAAAAGGCCAACCTGCCCCTTATCCACCTCAGACCCAGTTGCACAAGGACTCGCAAGAGAATCTGTCCTTCTGGGGGAGTATGATCCGCCTACAGTTTCTTCCACCACATTCTCTCCACGAAGGAAAGTGGCATCCGTAACAACTTCGCACTTCCGAGTGTCGCGTCCTGGATCCTTGGTGGAAGCCACGTCAACCGACTCCGCATCTGCCATGAAATTCGATCCGGTAGAAACTGTACCGCGGATACATCCGCTGCCGGGAAATGAGCGATTTCCTTGCCCAACGACTTTAGCACCGAGCGGATACATTGTCGGCGGTGGAGATTCAACCTGCGGTGATCCCTGCCCAGTTTGTCAGCTCGCACCTTCTACTGAAGCCATGACACCTATTCCACCATCGGTCGTGACTGTGCCGCGGATACATCCGCTGCCGGGAAATGAGCCATGTACTTGCCCAACGAGTTGAGCAGCTTGCAGCGCATGGGTCGGCAGTGGAGATTCAACCTGCGGTGATCCCTGCCCAGTTTGTGAGCTCACACCTTCTACTGAAGCCATAGCACCCTTACCGCTTGCGATCGTGACCCCTCCCGGGCTCGTAGCATTTCCGCGCCGTGCGCCGCCCCCTCTGTTGTCACCCGTAACCGCCGCCGCGGGTCGTCCGTAACCGCCGCCGCAGGTTCTATCCTCACCTCCTTCGTCCCCTCCTTCGTCATCTCCTCCACGGCCGCCCCGTCCAGCTCCCTCTCCTCGTGTTGGGGCAGGCGGCGGAATATGCCAGTCAATTTTGCTTTCATAACTTGGACTTGTTTCGAGGTAATAAAAGTCACGACAGAGCTCCAACATGTTGTGCTCCTGAAGAATCTCGAATGTCTGCTCTCCGAACATTCTGACSACAAGGTCGTCTGGTTGACGACARTTTACCTCTGCGACATGGTCGATAACCGCTTGGAGGGCGGCCTCTTCAAATACCTTTTTGGACAAACRGGGTTCTGATTTCCATTCGCCCTTATCATTGAACGCCATAACCCATTCGCCATCAAGAACTGCCGGTTGGAAAATGTCTGGATGCCAAATTACATGGTGACCCCAATCGGACTCGKCGGTACTCCTGTGCGTCRTCMCGAAGAAATAGAGTTGACCTTTCTGCAACCTCAATGTGTGCGTCGGCGGAAGAGGACGTCCAGGCTTGACAGTGGGGCTCAGAGGTTTGCTTCTCATGGAGGAAAGAAATACTCTTGAAAACCCGAGGTTGGCGTTGCGACAGGAATGGCGACAGCAGTGACGACAGTCGAACTCGCAGCATGCTTGGAACTGGAAGGCATTGAAGAGGACGCCATACCTGCAGTATATTTCTGATATACCGTCTCTAAATCCAAAGGCTCCTCACCCTCGCTGACTTCTTCCTCATCGTTTGCGTTGAAATTGTCCTCTTCAGTGAACTGAGCCTTGTAATAATTTAATGTAAGTTCCACCTTGCCATTGTCGAAATAACATTCCTCAAGTTTCTCCACGAAGTTGGCCGCAGCCTCCCTAGAAGCACCATGAAAGCCATCCAATGCACCAATCACGACATCTCGGCGGCACTTGTAGTCGTCCTCGAATCTTAGTTTCGGTCTTGTGTCGAGGAACAGAAACTTGTATACATTCGCCCTTTTCTCAGCTGACAGCTTGAGCCACATGTTCCTGTGTGGATCATGGTCGACCTCTTTCTGCACTTGGTAGAATTCACAGTTGTCCACACCCGTGTGCACCTCGTGCGCAACAAATGTCATCAAGAAGTTGAGGAGCTTTGTGTCTCCCTCGATGGCCACAACATGGCGCCCGCTTTTGAGGAGATGCCACACAACCTGGGCGTGTGCTTTGCCGATGAACATAACTGCATTCTCGACTGGGCAGAAGAACTCCATGTGACCCGATAACATACCCGGGTTGCGCTCCATTTTCTTATAGACGAACCCCTTCAGGTGGTGCACGCCTGCCGATGCATACGTCGTGGCCGTGAACTGTGTTTCGGCAATGTCCGAGGGTGTCACCTTTTGCCTTTTCCCAAGAGCTGCAGCGTCATCGTTCGGCAATCGTCCCTCATATGTCGGCGGGGTGTTAAGCTTCAGATCATCCCCGTGGAAAAAAACAAACATCCTGTCCTCGTCGGCCCACACACTGTTCCCGATTTGGTAGTGCTTCTTAACTTGACTCCTCCAAACCCATTTTCCTGCACAACCATTCGTGACAAGAAGAATGTGGAGAAGACCCATGAAGGAAAGGTCCCACTGCCTGGGAACAAAAGCAATTAAAGTCCAAAAATCAGGACACACAGCTTCAAGGAATGCCGCCAATGATCGGAAAGCCTCGTCATTCCAACGTGGTCGGTCGACGGGATCGCAAAAGTCAATGATGCAAGTGTGGCATCGCAGCTGCGTCACAACTTTCCTCATCTCATCTTTTCTTAGAAAAGCCGTGAAGGCGTCGTAAGCAAATGGTGCGAGGGTTGTCACTTGCTTGGTTTGCTTCCATTTGATGGTGGTGCATTCTCCCAGTGCTTGCGGCCCCTCTTCTGTCTTGCCACGTTCGCCTTTAAGCACGGACAACACAACCCGCTTCCATTCAATAGGAAACTTCTCGTGATTAACCAACTTCATCGTTGCCGCCACGTCCTTATCACTCGGACAGCCGAGATACTGGGGGCATTCCTTGAGGTACGAGTGATATGTGACCCATTTCTTGCAGCCCGCCCACAATTTCTCGTCCAGTCCCTTGGAGGCGTACTCTGCCATCAATTGCTCCTTTGTCCGAAAAAAGGAGGCATTCCAATCATCGTTGTCGCGGCCCTCATGCTGGAATTGCACAATATGCCACAGCCGGAGCAACATCCGATCTTGCTTGACCATTTCACAAGCATCTTTCATCCCAACCTTTCCCTGCTCAATCAGCTTCTTGCTTCCTTGCTGCACCCAGACAATATCCAAGTCCAGCAACCCTCGCAGGATCTGACGTTTCTCCGCGTCTGTAAAATCCCCCAAGTCTTTCCAACAATGCACGTCGGGTTCATTCACCTGGACGAAAAAGTCGAGGTCCTCCTGTTTCCTTTTCTTCTTGCCTTTCCGCATCTCCGGATCAGTCACACGCACATTATACAGAACTCTCTTATGGCCAAGGTTGTCCCTTCTCCCACTCGTCGTAGAATTTCATGTCAAGCATCCACGTTTCATCGTTCGTCATCACTAGAGGTAAGTAGTACCTCAGTCTCTCCGTCCATTCCTTTCTCTTTGATTTCTCATCAGCCAACCCCCAAAGGTTGAAGTAAGGCGTTTTCCTCAAGGCGGCTTTCTGAAACTCTTCATATTTACTGACCAAATCCTTCTTGAACTTTATATTGCCGGAGACAGCACAAGGACGCTTCAAGTTATTCCACTCCTGACGAATGTCTATCATTGACAGCCGCTGAGCCCGAGGAGGGGCTAACTTGTCCTTCCTATTCTCGTTCACGCTTATCTGCGTATAACCGTCAAAGTCCTCGTCGGCGAAGTACAAAGGCTTGAAGGGCCAGTCGTAGAAGGTATGTTTCTCCCAAATCTCGTGGTTTCTCAACTCCAGCGCAACCTTGACATTGTGTTGCCCGCTGACAGCGTAGTACCAGTGTTCGTTCGGGTTCTCCACATTGAATTTGTCCGGGGTCACACGAACAACCTTCCGTCCGGGGCTAGGAAGCCCTGCGATTGGCGCCAATTTCAAAATTGGCTTCTCGTACGTCTTTCCTTTCTTCTTGAAGGCATCCATCATAGACCGCAATATATATGTCGTGTGTGTTGGGTCGATCGAACGATGATTGTACGGCCTTTCCCACGCCGGCAACTGCAATACCCTCTCCGGGTTGATAGAAAGAGTGACATCTTTCTTTATACCCTCTTTCCATTCCAGAAAGTACCCGGCGTCCAGATCGACAACCTTTTCCTTGTCGTCCTCACTGTCATTTTCATCTGCTCCTGCCCGCTTGCCTTTCGATGACCCTTCCCCCGATCCACCTCCCCGTCTCGCCTTCGGTGTTTCCGGGTTCTTTCCCGCCGATTTTCTTTTCTTGTCAGATGTCTGGCGAGGGGTACTTGTTCTCCTTTTCTTCTGTGAAGATAAACGAGGGGTGTCTTCGTCTCCAGCCCCCTCGCTGCCAGATTCTTTTCCACTTCTCTTTTCTCCCACCGCAAAAGGTCGTTTACCCGTCTCCCCAACCCTTTGCTGCTCCGCAACCACAGGATGTCCAATAGTAGTACTAACTCTAGTCGTCTTCGCCCTAGTCGACGGCTCATCTGTAGCACTTACTGGAGCCTCAGCCATGTCGGCGACCTCTCCCTCGTGGGGCGACGGCTCATTTATAGCACTTACTGGAGCCAGAGCCACCTCGGCGACCGCCCCCTCCACATGTCTGCGTTCGACAGCTTCACCTTCTGGCTCGGATTCTTCATAAGCATCTGAGGGGTCTTGCTGCTCAGGAACGTAGTTAGGGTCAAGCCCTCCAGTCGCACCCTCCGTAGAAACATCTGTCGACAATTCTGAAGTTTGAGTGCGGTCCTCCTTATCGCCAACATACGCTATTGGCATCGAAATACGATGCTCCCGCGGCACATCTTAACACCTGGCTGGCGGCACCAATCTCTCCCAGTCATCGAAGAAGCTCCGCAAGAGAACAGACGGTTCTAAATCTGATGTTATTGCCGTGTAAAATGTGTAAAACGGAAGCATGGTGGCTTGCTTGCCAAAACCTCGGAACTTTTTTCAAGCCAGTCTGACACCCTGGGCGTCATCATCAGGATGACCGTTCTTCCCATACGCCGTCTGAAGGGTGAATGTACGAATTCCCTCTGAACAATCTTCCCATCCTCTCACAGCCCCGACGACTCGAAAATTATTACGGTCTTTCACGAAGACGACTACACCGTAAGGTGGACTCGTCAACAGAAACCCAATCAAGAAACCAGTGGCAGTTGTCATACTTGTAGTATAAAGGATTTCTCTTTGTCCCACCGCTGTGCCTGCCACCAGAAGGACCGCGCCGACCACGCTCCGCTATTGGCCCACTGATAGAAGTCGAGGCAGGCCCACCACGATTTCCACTGAACTCGGGCAACTCTCCCTCGACAGCCGTTCCTACAGAGTCAGCTCGTTTGCCAGCACCAACGGATGCCATTTTATCTGCATTTGCCAAGCACGAAGAAGAACACGCTACTCAGCATGATAGTAAGCAGAACGACGTTGATTCGTCCTCAGCGTGTGAAGGGCACGGTCATCATCATCGAAGGCAGATATATCCGTTGTCGAAGATAGTCCATGCGGCGGATACATCCGGTGTTCAACTTTAGCATCGTAAAAGTCATGTGGCTACCTTCACACGCGCACGACAAGGGCAGAGTCCTCATCCTCAGCGGCGGATGAACACCAGATGTATCCGCTGCATGGACTATGACCTCATCCTCAGCGGCGGATGAACACCGGATGTATCCGCTGCATGGACAACGACCTCGAAGTCGTGCTGCTTCTGCAGCGGATACATCCGCCGCTGAGGATAACGGATACATCCGCCGCGGCCCGTCGAACACATCCTCAGCGGCGGATGTATCCGCTGTAGAAGCAGCACGACTTCGAGGTCGTAGTCCATGCAGCGGATACATCCGGTGTTCATCCGCCGCTAACGATGAGGTCGTAGTCCATGTAGCGGATACATCCGGTGTTCATCCGCCGCCGAGAATGAGGACTCTCCCCTTGTAGTGCGCGTGTGAAGGTAGACACATGACTTTTACGATGCTAAAGCTGAACACCGGATGTATCCGCTGCATGGACTACGACCTCGAAGTTGTGCTGCTTCTACAGCGAATACATCCGCCGCTGAGGATCTATTCGACGTGCAGCGGATACATCCGCCGCTGAGGATCTATTCGACGTGCAGCGGATACATCCGCCGCTGAGGATGAGGACTCTTCCCTTGTCGAGCGCACAACACTAGCACACTCATTTTGAGCAATGCCTAAGTCGTGCTGGTTCCTCCAATAGCGGATACATCCGCCGCTGAGGACCAGGTCAGGGTAAGGTCGTGGTCCCCAGCGGCGGTGTGCGCGTGTGAAGGGCACGATCATCATTCTCAAATAGCGGATACATCCGCACCACGTTCGACGGCCTCGATAGCGGATACAACCTCAGCAACGGCCTCGATAGCGGATACATCCGCCGCTCAGGATCATAATCCATGCGGCGGACACATCCGTACCACAAATGAGGACGGAGAGCTCGAAATGTCATGTGCTATTTTGGCTGGGTAAGTCGTGATGCTTTCTACTCTAGCGCATACATCCGCCGCTGCGGATCAAGACCCTGCCTTGACGAGCGCTCAATTCTTTGAGGTCGTCGTCAATTACGCGGATTCGGTGTCCACACATGTGTGGCGGATATATCCGTCGCAGCTACTAAGCGGAAACGTACGTTTTTGTGTGGCGGATATATCCGATGTACACCAAGCGGGGGGAGACCTCCTCGAGGAAATGTCGGAGTACAAAACAGAGAACCAACATGCTCAGTTACTCGGTGGCGGATATATCCGCCACACAGACGTGGACATCAAGCGCGGGTGTTAAACTTGATGGCGAACATGACATTCGACGTCCTTGTCTGTGCACCGGATATATCCGCCATACAGCAAGCGGACGGAAACCTCGAACAGTATGAACCCGCGTATATAACACAGGAACCACACCATGCGCAATTAATACCACGTAACATCACAAAATTGTGTGTTGTTTCTGCGACACAGAGAAAGTTGTTTCCAGCTGGCAACCGACACTCTGCGCCCTCCGCCGTTGGGTGAGCGCGGATCTTTCCCGGGCAACAATTGACTACTGGGCGGATGTGTTCGGCGTGGAGCGGATGTATCCGCCGCATGGAAGATGACCTCGAACTCCTGTGCACCCGTTGGAGGCACAGTCTTCATCCTCAGCGGCGGATGTATCCGCTATCGAGACCATCATCCTCAGGATGGAAACCAACGTTTTGCGCCTTCGGTGTCCTCGCATGTGTGGCGGGTATATCCGCCGCAGCAACTGAGCGGGAACGTAGTGGAGAAAACACTCCGTCTTGAAACATCATTGGCCAGGATCGACGTGTGTGTTTGTGTGGCGGATATATTCGTTGCACACCGAGCGGGCGGATACCTCTTAGAGGAGATGTCAGAGTACAAACCAAAGAAACAACACCCGCGCTTGGTGTCCACGTCTGTGTGGTGGATATATCCGCCACAGAGCATGTTTGTACTCCGACATCTCCTCGTAGAGGTCTCTGCACCCTTGGTGTACAGCGGATATATCCGTCACACAAACAAGCACGTCGATCCTCGGCTGTGTGGCGGATGTACCCACCATATGGCAAGGGCGGATGTTTCCCGAGCAAGAGCTGACCTGAATTCTTTCCGTCGTGGTTTGTGTGGCGGATGTACCCGCCATAGGGTAAGGGCGGATGTTTCCCGAGAAAGAGCTAACCTCAAACCAGAGAAACAACACTCGCTTCGTACTCTGACATCTCCTCTTAGAGGTCTCCGCCCTCTTGGTGTACAACGGATATATCCGCCACACAAACAAGTACGTCGATCCTCGGCTGTGTCTCGAAACATCAATAGCCAGGATCGACGTGCGTGTTTGTGTGGCGGATATATCCGCTGCACACCGAGCGGGCGGATGTCGGAGTACAAACCAGAGAAACAACACCCGCGCTTGGTGTCCACGTCTGTGTGGCGTATATATCCGCCACAGAGTATGTTTGTACTCCGACATCTCCTCTTAGAGGTCTCTGCCCTCTTGGTGTACAGCGGATATATCCACCACACAAACAAGCACGTCGATCCTCGGCTGTGTGGCGGATGTACCCGCCATAGGGTAAGGGCGGATGTTTCCCGAGCAACAACTGACCTGAATTCTTTCCGTCGTCGGCTGTGTGGCGGATGTACCCGCCATAGGGTAAGGGCGGATGTTTCCCGAGCAAGAGCTAACCTCAAACCAGAGAAACAACAACCACGCTTGGTGTCCACGTCTGTGTGGCGGATATATCCGCCACAGAGCATGTTTGTACTATGACATCTCCTCTTAGAGGTCTCCACCCCCTTGGTGTATAGCAGATATATCGCCACACAAACAAGTACTTCGATCCTCGGCTGTGTGGCGGATGTACCCGCCATAGGGTAAGGGCGGATGTTTCCCGAGCAAGAGCTGACCTAAATTCTTTCCGTCGTGGGCTGTGTGGCGGATGTACCCGCCATAGGGTAAGGGCGGATGTTTCCCGAGCAAGAGCTAACCTAAATTCTTTCCGTCGTGAT
>BFEA01000039.1:2371132-2387882 GCA_003427395.1 Chara braunii
GAGAGAGAGAGAGAGAGAGAGAGAGAGAGAGAGAGAGAGAGAGAGAGAGAGAGAGAGCGAGAGAGAGAGAGAGAGCGTACCTTACTGCTGATTGAATGGCTACCTCCCTCGTTCAACGACGGGTCTCAACAGGCCGTGGTCCCGCTGTGCTCAAGAGGCCTTGATGATGACGGCCACACACAAGCAAGGTGGCAATCGGTACAGGGACGGCGCGAGACCGGGACAAGGACGGAGCGAGGAAGGTGGCGATCAAGGAAAATGGCAAACAAGGAAGATGGCGGTTGAGATCGAGATCGCGCGCGAGAGAGAGAGAGAGAAAGAGAGAGAGAGTAACGGGAGAAGAACGCGATGGCGCGAGAGACAGCAACGAGAGAACAAGGCGATAGGGGCAAAGACGATGCGAGGGACAGGAATGTGCTAAGAACACGGCAGGAACGACGATGGCGGGTGGGATGGATGAGCGTTGTGAAGGCGGCAGCGCGAAAGGAGAAGCCTAGCAAGGAAATGTGCGGGAACTCGAAAAGTCGCAATACGATCCTGTTTCTTGCAAAACGGTAGCGCAGCCTGGTGCCCTCGTTTTCGTTGCGCCACAAAATGATCCAATAACTGATATACCGCCACGAGCAGGCGGGAAATTCTCGAAATTTTTGGCGCCTACCTGAAGTTTCCAGTTGGACCCGCAATCGGCCCTGCGTGTGTCGACCTCCGAAATCGCGCGGAGGTGGACGAAAATCTTTCATCCAACGGCCGAGATACGTCGGCGCGCCACTAGCCTCGACTTCAGACCCTGTTCCAATACAGCTACCTCGCGGGCACAAATGGTCCTCTCCAAACGACAACCCGTTTAGAATTTTCATTCATCGCACGGTTCGCGTCGTGCATCTGCCCATTCAACGGTCAGGATTGTCGAACCGCAATTGGGCATTTTCGCCTGGGGTACGTCGGTCGCACATGCCCATTCTGCCCGTCATCAACAGGGTTCAACTTGACAGAGGGAGCTCATCGACGTCATTCAGCGATCGCAATCTTGGACGCGGCGCGCTCGCTCGAAGCCGGCGACAGCTCAGACATCGCCACGCCAAGGTGAGTAAGGTCGTGCTGCTTGCGCCAGCGACCATGCTTCCGTCTAAGTATTGATGTAGATGAGACCTTACTCCTGGAGAGTCCTGTGTGTCCGTCTGCAAAGAAACAACAAATGTCGTGAGTGGAACTGGGATGACGTCAACGACTCTCTGAATTATGTCAACCACTATCTGAGTGACGTCAACGACTCTGTGAATGGCGTCAGACCTAAAGGACTCTCCAAGTGGACATGTTGACGAGGTGAAACTACAAACGTCGACGGAGTGAAACTGCGGAAGTCGAAGGAGAGAAACTGCAGAGATTGACGTCAACGACTCTCGGAATGACGCCACCCATCACGTCTCGACAAGGCGCTTGGAGCACTATCACCCTTACTTCTTCTTGCCCGCCATCAATCTCTCAACGGAATGCCCAAACCGTGGAGAGTTGCAACCTACAACACATCTAGCATTCCAAGGCGGCATGTTCGTGGGACACCCAAAGCGTTTGCACGACCCTCGCCACACCAACGCTTTGCTCGATCCACACCGAAGACAACCCTCGTAGGATAACAAGCACCACCTCCCTGTACATGGACCAATCGAACACCACCTCCCTAAACCAGTCAGTCATCAGCGTGGACTCCATCCTCGTATCTTCTCGAACAGCGCCTACCGAGAAATGAACCAATCGAACAGCACCTCCCTGAACCACTTTTACACCGTGGACTCCATCCTCGTGCCTTATCGAACACCACCTCCCTAGTGTCTTGTTCCAACTACTTCAACCACTTCCACAGCGTGGACTCCATCCTCKTGCGTTATCGAACACCACCTCCCTCGTATCTTATCGAACACCACCACCACGTCCCTAGACATGTACCAAATCGAGCTCCAACTACTTGAACCACTTCCAYAGCRTGVACTCATCCTCGTGCCTTRTCGAASACCACCTCCCTCRGACCTTATCGAACATTATCGTTCCAAATCGAATGCATGGTCGTGCAACGAATAAATCCGCTATTAGATCTCTCGYTTTTACTGGCGAGGGAACCAGCACGTYARGCGTGCGCAAAMGCTCCATATCATATGTGGCRKACRTATCCGCTGCACAGTTTCGATCCTGCGAGCTAGCAAAACGCCCGCCTTATCTGTTTAGCGGATATATCCGCTGTACAGATATGGAATCACTTCCTCGAACTTGCGCACTAAGCGTGTGCAAATTAAGGGCTTCGCGACAAATTAAGGGCTTTGCGGTCGGGTTTACGTATGGTCCATGTCGTGTGTGGCGGATGTATCCGCTGCACGGCTTTGTCGAGCAAGCTAGCAAAAAGCCCGCCTTATTCGTTCAGCGCATATATCCGTCGACTGCACGGTCGGGTTTACGTAAGGACCATCTCATCTGTGGCGGATGTATCCGCTGCACGACTTCGCGGTGCGAACTAGCAAATCGCCAGCCTTATGTGTTCTGCGGATGTATCCGCTGCCGGCAAAGAAGTCAGTCCCTGGTTTCGCGGCAAATTAAGGGCTTCGTGGTCGGGTGTGGCGGATGTATCCGCTGCACAGCTTTGTCGAGCAAGCTAGCAAAAAGCCCACCTTATTCGTTCAGCGCATATATCCGTCGACTGCACGGTCGCGTTTACATAAGGACCATCTCATCTGTGGCGGACATATCCGCTGCACGACTTTGCGGTGCGAACTAGCAAATCGCCAGCGTTATGTGTTCTGCGGATGTATCCGATGCCGACAAAGAAGTCAGTCCCTCGAACTCGAACGTGAGGGACTTGAACGCCAGGCGTGTGCAAATCAAGGGTTTCACGGTCGGATTATCCGTCGACTGCAAAGTGGGGTTTACGTAAGGACCATGTCATTTGTGGCGGATGTATCCGCTACACGGCTACGATCGTGCGAGCTGGCAAGGCGCCTGCCATATTTGTTCTGCGCATGTATCCGGTGTCGGCAAAGAAGCCCGTCCCTCGAACTCGAACACGAGGAACTTGAACACCTGGCGTCTGCAAATTAAGGGCTTCACGGTCGGATTGACGTATAGTCCATGTGATATGTGGTGGATGTATCCGCTACACGGATGCGATCGTGCGAGCTGGCAAGGCGCCTGCCTTATTTGTTTGGCGGATATATCCGGCGTACAGAATGGAATCAGTGCCTCAAACTCGCACACCAGACATGCGTAAATTAGGAGTTGTACGGTCGGGTTCACGAATGGTCCTTGTCCTCTGAAGCGGATGTATCTGATGCGCGCCTTTGTCATGCACTGCACGCATCCCATGCATTGGCTGCTCATTGGTCTGTATGGCAAAACACCTGCCTAAGGTGATCAGCGGATATATCCGACGTTGAAAACGGCGCTGCATGGTCCGGTTCACAAATGGACGATGTCCTCTGAGGCGGATGTATCTGATGCACGTCTTTGCCGTGCACTGCACGCGTCCCATGCGCCGGCTGCTCGTTAGTTTGTAGCGAAACACATGTCTAAGGTGATTAGAGGATATATCCAGCATCGGAAACGGCGCTACATGGTCCGGTTCGCGAATGGTCGATGTCCTCTGAGGCGGATGTATCTGCTGCACGCCTTTGCCGTGCACTGCTCGCATCCCATGGTACTGGCTCTTTTGGAATGGACTCGCGAGGGAACTGGCACACCCAGGGTGCGCAAATCAAGGGCTGCATGGTCCCATTTACGTGTTGTCCATGTTATCTGCGACGGATGTGTGCGCTGCAGGACATTTTCTTGCGCTCCACACATTGGACGGCTCCTCCTACCGGAATGAACATAAATCTCTCGGTTGCGCTGACTTCTCGTTGTTCTATATAGCAAAACCTTAGGTGATCAGCGGATACCTTCCAGCATATCATCGACGTTACTCATGTGCAGGACTCAGCCACTGTTGCAAAAACCTATCTTTGGCCAGCCGGCATCTACATCCTACCTTTTCGGCAGCCGCCATCTAAGACCTATCTTTGGGCTGCCGCCGTCTAAAACCTATCTTTGGGCAGCCGCCATCTACATCCTACCTTTCAGTAGCCGCCATCTAAGACCTGTCTTTAGGCAGCCGCCATCTAAACCTACTTTTGGGCGGCCGCCATCTGCACCCTACCTTTCGACAGTCGCCATCTAAGACCTATCTTTAGGCAGCCGCCATCTAAAACCTATCTTTGGGTTGGCCCGAACATGGAAGAAGGTATAATTACTCTTCTGTATAAGAAAGGTGAAAAGAACGACGTCCGTAACTATAGACCAATCTCTCTACTAAGCATGCATGGCAAAATCCTAGCCAAAGTACTAGCACGGCGGATAAAACCTTACCTTAACAAACTGATACACCCAGACGAATCAGGCTTTATACCAGGTAGAAAGGTACTAGACAATGTGATGACAATATCCCAATCTATTGACTGGATTAATCAACACAACCTGAATAAAACAGTTATACTCATAGATTTTCAAAAAGCCTATGATAGAGTCAATTGGGACTTCACACAAGCCGCCCTCGAAAAGGCAGGTGTGGGTCCCAACTTCAGAAGTTTTGTCAAAGCACTGTACGGAGCATCTTCTGGTAGAGTCCTAGTCAATGGGCATCCGTCCTCTTCCTTTAAAGTCACTAGATCCCTCCGCCAATGCTGCCCCCTCGCCCCCTCTCTCTTCGTAATCCAACTAGAAGTGCTGGTAAACATGGTAAGACATCATCCAAACTTCAATGGTCTACAGTTATCCCCATCCTACCCGATCAAAGTCTTAGCATTGGCTGATGACTTCTCGGCTATATCGGAGAACTCGATGGCCTCACTCTCCGCTTTGAAGGAATATCTCTCTACCTATGAACTCGCATCAAAGATGAGGGTGAGCTGGCAGAAATTTGTTGCCCTCACCCCCAAAGGAGAACCACTAGCACTAGATCTAAGGATAAAGGTGAAACCACGGACGGCAGTTGAAAGATATCAAGGGATTCAAGTCTCGTTCAAGAATTCAGCTGACATTCAAAACTCAATACTGGAAAACACAGTCACAGACGCATGAGCGAGTTGATCCAAAACAATTTTTTTTTCTCTTTTCGGAAGAGCGATGGTAATCAACACCTTCATCACTTCCAAACTCTGGTTTATCCTTTCCTTTCACGCTCTCCCCACAGGCTCAACTACCAACATCAGACGCCTCCTTACCCGTTTTCTTTGGAAAGGGGACTCGGAGGCCCAATCAGCACTGTCCAAAGTCAGTTGGTCGAAGATCATAGAAAAAAAGAAAGTCGGAGGCTTGGGGGTTCTCGACCCGAAAATACAGAACAGGTTGTTGCTAGCAAAATGGCCCGTCAGAGCCCTGTTAGCCACAAAAGATCAACCCTGGATCATCTTAGCCCAACTCTGTCTCGCAAGACAATGGCAAGTGTCTGGTCCTAAGGCAGTATGGCATGCCTTACTAATGAAACCCTTCACCTCCAGACCTTCGACAACAACATGGGAAGGGATACTCAGAGCATGGGGGAAAATGCTTCCCCCGAGGCTAGAGGATCCCTCCACTGTAGAAGAAGTCCTTAACACATGCTTATAATTTGAGAACACAGGAATCTGTAATAGGGCTGGACTTCCATTCTTAGTAGCCAAACAGCAAGGTAACTTTGGAATGAAATGGATGCAGCAGGGTATCTGGCTGATTAAGCACATATGGGATGCGGAGAACAAGAACTGGAAGACTGCAGCTGATCTCAGACATCAACTTCCGGGACTTCATCAAGTGGACATTCACCTGGAGAAAATCATCACAACAATTCCCAGCAAGTGGATAGCAATCTGATCTCAATCCACTAGCAGTTACAAAGAACACCAATGGTTCAACCTACCACATCAACAAACCGATTCTACAAAGTGGATGAAGTACAGGCTGATGGATCGGTGGAAGCCTCAGAATGGTCACTAAGAGATTCGAAACTCCAACAGGTCAAAGATTCCCAGCCCGTCCGCTTGGATGGCATGCAGGAGATAAGAGTCCGACAAGTATGTTCATCTAGCGGACCCAGTACATTTCAGCTCATCATGCAAGGCATCCCTTACACAGATTGGAAGGTGGACACATGCAAGTTAGGGTGGATAATATCCACACCTAATAAAGAGGAGATCAGAATCCCTCGTCACGACTACACATCCAAGGTGGGCTACAACGCCCACTCGGATACCCAATCCCTACAAGTTGGACTTACTTTCAACTGGCAACGCAGGGCGGCGGCCCTAAAGCTGCATCTCGCAGAAGTGGATCTGTTTCTTCATACAATTGTTACTGTCATCCCTGGAAACAAAGGTAGGGGGTCTACAATGGCTACACTTGCATTTCTGTGTCCCTACCGCTCTCTAGTGTGCAGAGAAAGGGATGGACATAGCAGTAGATTACGATGCATATTCACATCCATCCCTGGAAGATTGGCTGCACCTATGGTGGGAATGCATCATCGCAAGGGGCTTCTGGGACTTTTTAAATAAGTTATGGGCACAAACATACACTGTCACAAACGTTTGGAACTTAGATCTCGTAATCACGGATAGGGTACCCCAGCCTTTCCAGAAGCATCAAGCGGGAACAGTGACACATATTTTTAGAAGAAGAGCCTTCTGGTCGCTCTAGTTAGCCAGAAGGGATAGACGTTTTCTCAATACCAAACAGCCTATACCCTCTCTGCTTACCAAGTTCCAACATTCTATAAGGCTGGAAATCACAGCAGATTGGATTAGAACCAAAAAGCAGTCTCATTCCATAGACGCAGCAAGGGATAGCTTCAGAAAGAAATAGTCATCCCCATACAAATGGGCAGGTTTCTCTGCAGACAATAAGTTATTCTACTCAGATCTCATATGGGATCACTCACCTATCTCCAAGTAACTAGAGTTCCGGTTGTAAATTTCAATACCGTAGATTTTTTTATTTTTATTTTTTTCAAAAGCGATTGTTTTTGTTAACCTTGTGATTTCGCTGAAGTTTTGATCAATCGATCAAGTTGATAAAGCACGCAATAGATTATTTTGTTATGCAATATTTTTTCTATGCAAAAAATCGATTGAAATTTGATTCGGCTTCAGCTTTAATGGGCTTTGTTTATCAAAAATGGAGTTATGTTCGCTCCGTGCCTGGTTGTACTTTTATTTTGCTTTTTTGCAATCTTTATTGTCTAGTCAAGCACAAACTCATACAGTGATTAGGCCGTTGAGGGTAGCTTCTGTTTATCAAAGTTAAAGCGTTTCCGATGGACCACCT
This sequence comes from Chara braunii, assembly GCA_003427395.1. Classification (NCBI taxonomy): domain Eukaryota; kingdom Viridiplantae; phylum Streptophyta; class Charophyceae; order Charales; family Characeae; genus Chara; species Chara braunii. The sequence goes on from BFEA01000039.1 coordinate 2,378,450, forward strand.
GTTTCTCTTACCAGGCATTCCTTAATTGTCTGCCATTCCTAGCTTCACGTTCCACATCTCGAGGAATATCAACAAGTACTCCTGGAGGAATATAAAAAAGCACACCTTGAGGAATGTCGAAGAGTATGCACTGTTCTCTGAATTGATCATATCCATTAATCTTCTTCCCACACCGATAGTAGAAGCAAGTTCTACAGTTGGTGTAGGTCATCTTATTGCAACCTTCTAGCTTCTCAATGACCATCTTGCACGTCGGGCATTTCTTTGCCTTCTCCTGCAAATACTTGAGGTTGAGCTGCTCATTGACTAGCGCTTGCTGTTTCCTGAATTGATCCTCCGACGCCTGCGTGCCTTCCGTCCTTGCTTAACATCTGGGTAACTCGGTTGTTGGCGATGAGCATGGCTGTGCCGTATGCCACGGTCCCTTGCACAGACCACAGAACCTGAAGAAGCAGTTTTGGCACTGGGCCAGATGATCGTTAGCCTCCAGACAAGCTGTGCCACCATGGGGACAATAAACCAAGTCTTCCATAGAATCCAGTGTCCTCTGAAGTAGAACATCCTCCCATCTCCTAAAATGTTTCTCATCAAGCAGCTCCTTGATGATGGGATGAGGGATCGATTCTTTGCACCCTGGGCAGTTGAGCCTGGTGACCATTCCCTCGTCAACAAGTGCAGTTGCATACTGTCGCATGGAAGCCCAGCAGAAGAAATGACCACATGAGAGCCTTAGGAAGTCGGCGCCTGGGTGTTCTTTATAACAGATGTCACATTGTTGCAGTCCCCTTTGAAATGTGTCGAGATTGCGTTCCTCATTATACTTGAGCAGCCTTGCAACGTCTTGTTCTAAGATTCCACCCTCTGCTTTGGCACCTTGGTCTCTGTTGGGGACTTCCTTGCATGTCCGCAACACAATAGCCTCCACTAACCCGAGAAAAGAAAGGCACTCTCGCTCAATCCATGACACCCACTCGAAAATAGTAACTTCTCCCACTCTCCCAATCCATATCTTGTCTAACTCCTTGCAGAGCCGGGAGAGTTGATCATCATCCAGCCAACTGCAGGAAAGGGTGAAGGACGGAACACTCCTTGATGGATAAGATCTTGATAGTGTGAAGAACAGCCGCAATGGCGGCAGGTGCTCCAATGGGAAACTCGTTCTGTAGGTCTCGGAAAGATGTGAACCATCAATGATTACATTTTGCTCATGTACGCTCGAAGAGGATGATGCGTCTGCTCCACCACACGACTGTGCAGAACTACTGTCTGCCCCAGTTCTTCTGGCTTTATCCTCCAAATTTTGGCACCCCTCAGTAGAAAAGTCGACAATTCTGCTTCCCACAGCATCCGTTGCCCGAATAAGGGGTCCTTGACAGGTGGTCCAAGTATTCTTATCAGCAGTACCTAAGAGAGAGTAGTTGGGTCCTCGTCCCATGCACTGCACAGGGAAATAGATATTTTTGACGGAAACGGGGCGCTTTTCAAGGGCAAGGACTCCGGGGAAAGTGTTGATGATGAAGACCCGGTTGTCGATGGAGGACCAAGGAATTTAGTGACAAGGCGTAAGCCACCCTCAAGTATTGCTATATGGATTATCACCTCCAAGTGTTCTGCACATTCTCCATCATCTCCCGTCCTTATGACTGAAAACTTTGTGAAAAGTCTTCCCCATATATGGACCTCAAAGTTGTAGCCTCATTCTTCTATAGTGGCTCATTCACTTCTCATTCATCCTTGGTAAGTCTGTTGTCCTCGTTTCTCCAAATGGCTGTTGCCACACAACCCAGAGGAAACAACCCTTTATGGTATATACTCCTGCCCCTCCCTCTCCCTGGTTTTCAACCAGCCCATCGACCACCCCTCAGATGGCCCCATCCTGTTGAACTCACTCTCCCTGCAGCTTCTAATGGGCCATATTGTCGACCTTCCAGCGGACCACTTGAGAAGCCCCACCCTGTTAATCCCAATCTTTCTGCTGCTTCCCATGGACTATATATTCCCGATGAGCCTAATGGTTCCCCCTTCCGAATTGGTGTGGGAGACCCTGAAAACCCCGAGGGATCCCCCCTCCCTGCCGGTCGCCACAGACCCCTTGAGCAGCCCCATCCTGCCGATCCCAATCTTCCTGCCGCTTCCGGTGGACAAGACATCCCCTCTGGGCCTGATGAACTCGATCTCTCTGCAGCTTCTAATGAACTATCCTGGTTATCTTCCTTCTCACCCCTTGACAAGGCCCATCCTATTGATCCCGATCTTTCCGCTGCTTCCAATGGAACATATGCTCTCTCTGCGCCAGAGGGTTCCCTCTTCCACATCGTTGTGGGAGACCGTGAAAACCCCGATGGATTCCCCCTCCCTGGGGTCGCAAGAAACCCCTTGAGCAGCCCCATCCTGTCGATCCCAATCTTCATGCAGTTTCCAATGGACCAGATATCCCCACTGGGCCTGACGAACTCGATCTGTCTGCGGCTTCTAATGGACCATGCTGTTCATCTTCCTGCCAACTTCTCGAGGGACCCCATCCTTGATATTGGGATGGAGCCCTTCCTCCCACTGATCTTCATGCACCCGTTGAGCGGTCCCATCCTGAGAATCCCGCTCTTCCTTCACCTTGAGATGGACTGGATGTCCCCGCAGATGTCTGTGCATCTGCCCTGCCTCCCGTTCCAGACCCACACACAAACCCAAATGATGCAACAGGTCTCCGCAACCATGAACCTGCTCGCGGTTCTCCTTTCCCTCAATGCCTAAATTCATCATTTTCCGACGGAGCTGCATGTTGCACCAATCTTCCTGTCGATCCTCCATAGTTGGATGATGCATAGGGTGGCTGTTCATTTTCAGACCTGTCTGCCATTATTGACACTGGGACCCAGCACGCTTTTGGGGTGAGACCAACAACAGTGACGTCCACCAAGTCTGTACAGATCCCTTACTCTCCCTCATCTGCTGCAGATTAACATTGAAAACGGTAGACAACCGGTACGTTTTAAAGGTGCAAAACCATCGCTATCCTTGTTGAACGTAGTCAACCGCTTGCTCCAATGGCGTTGAGGTCAGAGCACGATTCAAACAAGAAGTTAAGGCACTGCCGTATCCAAGAGGCCAAGATTCACAGTGCAAGCCTCCACAACAACATTGGTGCATCCAACCTGGTGTGAACTGACAGTTGGTTCAAAATCCTCTTCTTTTTAGCGTAGAATACTATTCTTTTTTTGCCGCCTCACTCCGCTGTTCTTGAATAGAGGCCCCTGCTAGTTTTGACAATTTGCTCAGCTTGGCCAAGACTCTTTCTTCCTGAATCTCGCTGGCCTGGCTTTTGGAATTCTGAAGACCCACCTACACTCCTAAGAATCTTTCACACTCGTTAGCAGATAAGCATTTCAAGCCCCAGTTCACACTCAGGGTTTCCTCTTGTTTCAGCACAACCACTGATTTTGACCAGTTTACCAAAGCCTCAGATAATTGTGAGTACAAGTCCAGACAAGTTTTTAAGGCGCCCAATGAAGTCCCTGATTGGTTGAACCTTGAGTTCTGAGGGATCAGCATGGCGTTCGTAGAGCACTCTTCTCAAAGTCTTCTCCCCCTGCTTCTCCTCTTACACCTCAGCTTTTCGGTCGCCTTCTCCCCCTTCTATCTCCGTTGTCGCAACTATAAAACCCGCAAGTGCGTCCGCAAATCTCTCTTACGTTCTCGACTCCCAAGCCATCTTCCGGTAAGCAGTGGCTAGGCAGAGTGTTTTGAAGCGAGTCGGAAAGTCCTGTCGGGCTGACGATAGGCTGGCCGGTTGCGCGCTGGATCGCCATGATGGATTGTGGGATCTGGGTGAACCGTGTCGAGTTTATGACTGCGGGGTGACGATAGCATTGGTGGGAGTTAGCACACGACGACTGGGATCGCCGGTGTGGGTATGAGGATCGATGTTCGGAGTTGAGTTGATTGGCCCGGGGCCATATTGGAATTAACAGCGAATGCGCCTTTGTTGCGGATTGTTATCTTTGGCATGAGTGTACGGCGGCAACGCCGAGCTTTTCTCTCTCCAGACCTTATCATCTTCTATTTTGATTTTCTTTCCCTCGACTCTCACTCTCTATCCCTCTTTCTATTTCTTTCTCTTCCTCTTTGTGAATGATGATGCGTCCGAATGATTGTCCCTTTCCCGGACGGGAATGAGTTTGCATCCTGTTTCTGTATGAAAGAACTCCTTCCGGAACTCGTCTATTAGTTTCCTGGGTAATCCTCCTATGCAAGGACCCTGTCTTCTTGTCTTGTGAACGGTGGATGCGTATGAATTGTGCAATGCGATCTATCCTTTCCTGTGCATATCTCATTTTCGCACCTTCCACAGTGGATGCATGCATGGAGACGTGTGATTTTTTTTATTTTTTTTTGGTTAGACGATTGTCGTCGCAATTTTGTCCAAGAATGCAAGAGTGTTTAGATCTGTAGCTCTGTTTGCACTGCGCATGCCATCTGCCTTATGCTGCACGACATCAGCAGCCGAGCCACGAGGCGGCCCTGAGAAACAAGGCACCCAGGGACCAACGTTGTGTTGAACTGATCAGACCCGTAGCCATATGCGTGATCAAGCTGATCTGTGTTTGCTCTCTCTCTCTTGTGTCAAAAAGATTGATTGAGGGGGGGCGGACGCGCGAATCGCTTTTGTTCTTAATGACGTCTCAGGATATTTTGTGATTGATTGACATGTGGGCTGACAAGCACCCTTCGATTGGGCACCAGCCTCCCGTATCTCCCATCCCAACGCGACCTTTTCCTTACAGTGAGGAAAGAACACGTGTATGTGAGTGGGACGTACGAGAAGCCGTTGCACAAATCAGCGGGCAGTATTACTTTCCTCCGGCCAACCGCCGTTCTAGGTTCGTAGAAGTCGGGTTTGTTATTATCGATACGAACTCCCCACCTTACTCGGTATTGTTGTCATTTAACGAGTTGATCGTCATTCCGTGGACGGCAGTAGAACCCCACTGGTTGTGCACTCTGTGCACCGAGTGTCATCATTTTGAGCACTACGAGTCCAGGGGTTTCCACTACCATGTGCGGAGTGAAGACGAGTTAAAAGAAAGAGCCACGCGACTGAGACCCTCCACGTCAGACTCAGAACTAACGAGCGAAAGACGACGAGACTTGATACGAAAACGAGATACGCGAAGCGTGCCCAAGCCTTTCTGTTCTAAACGACGRGTTGTAGCCCGGTGGGAGGCACGACAATACTTTTTGGATTGAATTTGGATCTTTCCCTCTCTTCCCGCCTCGCCCGGGTGCGCATTCCGCGACGCGCAAAAACAATCGACTCGCTCCATCGGACCAACACGGGGGATTTCAGTTCCGTCTGTGTCCCCACATTCAATTTCCAAAAATCCTTGGCACACCCCATCTTGCTGTTTTTCTGGGCCTCTTTTCCGCACAGCTAACACTCCGAACGGAAGACAGCACAGGGCGTGAGGTTGCGCGTCACATAGCCTTGCCTCCTGGGGTAGCTGCATGTCGAAAGTTTCCCACAGCTCGTTGTACGCTGCCCTCTCTCCTTCTTGCACATGAGGAGGACGCCGTGATGTGAGAATGTCCTGGTAGTACAACCTAGCGTACTCCAGGATTTTGTGTGTGTCCTTCGCTCTTGGCTCGAATTGATCGAAGGGGTGGTCTACCTCCACGATTAAAGTGGATCCCTTTCTTACTTATAACCTCTTGAAATTTTTCTTTGACATGCGTTCCCCCACTTCCATCCATTTGATTCATGCCCTCTCGGCCCACATTACCTCCTTCTCTATTTGTCTTTGTTCTAATTTATCCTTCCAATAACTCCGCTGTTCATACCAGTAAGCATCCAATCTCTGACCGCTCCCGATGTTGTTTTTTGCCCACTCTATTTTCCTTGTAATTTCTTCTTCCTCCTTCCTTGATGTAAATGCTTTTAACCTGGAGGCGAAGTTCAAAGAGGCCGCCTCCGATTTAATTCCTGCCTCGAACCACTCCCTGTCCTTAGGGGAAAAACTTTTTATTTCCTTCCATTTTTTCAATAAGTAGGAAATTGATTTATTAACATCAACGTCTTTCAAAATTTCGATGTTGAGCCTATAATAGCCCTTGCCCCGAACAATATTCCTATCAGGGACAAATGTGGCAATTAGTGGTCTATGATCTGAGACCGAACTGAAGGGCATTTTTACCTCCATTACCTAGTCTAGTGGTTTCTCTTGTAACAGGAAGTAATCCAGACGGAGTTTAGTGTGTTGGTTGTTGGCTCTTGCTTTGGGAGAGACCCATGTGAACTGTTGGGAATCTGGATATAAAAGTCTGAAAGGATCTTCCAAACTTTGGCTCTCCGCGAAGTGGTTAATGGCCAAGGTATCACTTCCGAGCGGGTCGCCTGCGGTGGAGTCCAGTGAGGGGTCAAGGATAGTGCTCCAGTCCCCTCCTAACACTAGCTTTCCGGAATCAGGCAAGATGTGAGGGAGAGTTTCGAAAAACTGCAACTTCTCCCTTTGCTCTTAGACTACCGGTGCGTACACTGACATGAATGTCCATGCTGTCCCTTCCATGGATATTGTAACCCAAACCCAGCGACCTAGGGAGTCTGCATAATCATCTTCAATCGTGAATTGCATATCCTTACTTATCAAAAGCGTTGTACCTCCTTTCGTTCCATCTGCTGGACTCCAATACTGGGGACCCTGCCATTTCCAACCGTAGTCTTTAATTTTGTCCTCATCCAACTTTGTTTCCTGGATTAGCAGAACGTCTATTCAGTGGTGACGTAACCAAGATTTCATCCTTGCCCATTAAATTTTTTGTTTGCCGTTTTCATCGCCTAATCCTCTAACATTCCACGTCCCTATCTTCAACTTATTCATTTTGTTTTGGAACCCCTTCTTTTTGGATGAGGGAGATGTCTGGTGCTGGGAAACGGGAGATCTTCTCCCCTCCCCCCAAGTCCATTTGCACATCCTTATAGATTTGTTTCCTTTTCTCTTGTGTTGAGCACTTTTGTTAGTCCAGTTGATTATTTTTCTGATAAAGCATTTGCTTATGGGACGTTGGATCTGGTTTCCAGCACAAGCCTATGCTGGGTAAGGGCCCCAGTTTTTCCTCTGGGTTGGCATGTCGAGGTTTTCCCGGCCTCTTTTTCAAATTCGAAATATAAAGCAAGTGTTATAAAAAAAAAAAAAAAAAAAAAAACAAAGAAGGGCCTGGCCACACCACCGTCGACCTAAGAGAGCGGTACGAGTGCATCTTCCGCAGGTAATGGTCACGTGCATCCGTTGATATTCATAGGCTTGGATCCCACTGCCCGACGGCGTGGAAAGACTTTGGCCACAAAAATCGGCCGACCGTGTTTAGAAAGAAGTTTCCGCGTTTTGTTGGGACCCCACCGCGGCCCTGGACTTTCGGGACTGGAAACTCTTTTCCATGCCCGATTAGGAAATACGGCCTGGGTGTTTCCCGAAAAGGCAAGTAGGCCCGGGGATGTGGTCCAGGCCCTTCTGTCGGCATGCACCAGGACATGTCCGTGTGTGGCCGTGCGTGACCGCGTGGCACACGCCGCACAAGTACCGCATACATCACAATGGGGTGGCCTGGTCTGCACGCCGCCGGAGCCCTCCGTGGCCGGAAATGACCGTTGGGAATATCGGCGGGTGTCCCACTCCATCGCCCCCAAAACACTCGCCCGCCCCCCTAGTGGCCGTTGGAGAACTTTGTTCCCCGACGCGGTCCTTCCAGAGCGAGCGTGCATGCACGGAACATTGACGGGAAGCCATAGCCGGCGAATGTGGTGGAGGGGTTGCCGAGGAATAGGGGTTGCCGAAGGTGTTGCTATCGTCACGCGTTCCGCAGAGGTGGTGTGCAAGGGCCGACGCTGTGTGCAAAACAGTGACATTGTGGCCATGTCTCCATCGGATGTGCCTACTGCRGATGAGGAGTGGGAGGACATGATGTTCATGCTCGTTCTCCTCATGACCCAGTGGGTGAATAGGCGCAACGCTGCGGCCATGGCCATTCTTGAAGCAGTCGCCATCACCCCGCTCATGTTCCGAGATGTGTAGGGGGCGCTGACGATGCTTGCTGGGGGGGTGGTTCACGACATGGCCTTGAGCTTCTTCGCAACAGAGGAGTTGGGAAGACACATGAACTGTCGGAGAAGGTGGGTGTGGATGCTGGAGCGCAGCGGAGGTCTGTGGAAGGACCTGCAAAGGGTGGGTGCGGATCACGACAAGGTGTTCGTGCAGTTCTGCAGATTACCAAGACCTTTGTTTTTGCAAGTTCTCCAGCGCATCACCCCCCATATCCAGCGCTCACCTACCAACTTTCGGTTGCCTCTACCGGTCGGACACAAGTTCGCTTGTGCACTGATCCGACGGGCGACAGGCGGGTACTACCGACAATCGTCCCACAGTTTGGGTATGGGCCTTGCCAGTGCGGTGAGAAGCAACGAGGACGTCGCAGATGCTATCCTCCACGAGTACGGACACCTGCTCCAATTCCCCACAGGAAGGCGTTTGGAAGAGGTCCATAACGCTTTCGAGGCGAAGGGGTTTCCCGGATGTGTGGGTGCCATCGACTGCACACACGTGTACATTGACAAGCCAAAGGCCACGCGGTCAGAGTGCTACTATCATCACACCGGAGACTTCTCTGTCGTCGCCCAGGTGGTGTGTGATAGCGAGTGCAGAATTGTCAGCGTGTATGTCGGTTGCCCTGGTTCCGTGCACGACTCTCGTGTGTTGCGTACGTCACCGCTGTACCACAACACCATGGCAGGCAAAGGTGTGTTATGCGAAGGTGGAGCTATCCTGCACGACGGGACACACGTGGGTCGTTACCTGCTTGGAGATGCCGGTTACCCCATTCTCCCGTGGATCATGACACCTATGGGAAGATTCGCCAGAACTGATGCAGATCGCACTTACGACGGATGTCACTCGGCGGTGAGATCCTGTATAGAGCGGACATTCGGACGTTTGAAGACCGTGTGGAGGAATTTCATCCGCACTTAGATCGCGAATTTGGAGACGCTGCGCAAGGAATTTATGGTTGTGTGCATACTACACAACCTCATGATTGAGCACAGGGTGGAGATCGACCCGGAGCTGTTGAACCACATTAGCGACAGCGAGGGTGACGGGCAGCCACGCAACCCCCGCTGACACCAGCGCCACAACCGCCGATTTCCACGTCACCTTCCCGATCTGAACATCGAAGCCGTGCCGGAGATTGATCCGACTTACGGCTCCGACCTCGGCTCGAGGGTCAGGGCTGCCTTGATCGGACACGTGGCCCATCATGTGGATGTTCATGGTGCGCCGCCGCCATGTCCATGGAGATAGCGCAATTGGCGATGTGTGTGTGTGTGTGTGTGTGTGTTTGTGTGTGTGTGTGTGTGTGTGTGTGTGTGTGTGTGTGTGTGCGCGCGCAG
>BFEA01000039.1:2435604-2467525 GCA_003427395.1 Chara braunii
GAGAGAGAGAGAGAGAGAGAGAGAGAGAGAGAGAGAGAGAGACTCTAGTTGAACAACGAGTCAATTCGCAGTTATCGAGGTCGATGTCAGGTCGTGATCTGTTTGGTGACTGACCACCTTCAAGAAGTGGTAGACCACCTTCAAGAAGTGTCAACCTTCACGAAGTGCCAAACAGTCGGCGGTCAGAGGACTCCAGTGCCAAAAACATTCTTAGGGGACCTTGCGGTCGTGTTCAGAACATATTGGCGTAGCACTAGATGCTCACCAAGCAGTTCTGAATGTCGGTTATATCGACACATCATAAAATGCCTTACAAGCAAGCAGCGGCTGCTTGCAGGACCTTCTACCCGGTCTGGATGTTTGAGAGCAGAGTTTCGCACTCCACCGTGAGATCCACATCGGATAGGCGGACCTGCCATCCTACCGCTGTTGGCTGTAGTCATCTTGAGAGTCGATGAGGTGAGGACCCGACGATCTTCCAATTGGGACGTGCTCTTGTTTCGTGATGTGCAGGTGCTTACAGGCGGTGCATTCGATCCCCTCCTCGACGTGAAGCAAAGTGCGAGGGAATTGCTCAGGGCTCACACCAGAAGTGCGATTGAACTCGCACTTTGATGGAGAAGCAGTTGCGCAGTCCATCAGCGCGACGATTTAATATGGACATTGGCTTGTCATTTCTATATCACAGGTTAAAAACGCCATCAAATCTTTCTGTGTAGAAGTTTCATATCCATTCATACAAGTATCTTTTGTCATCGCAAACATCGAGATGAAAACATCTCAAGTCAAATTGCAAAGCACACAGAGACATCGCAAACATCGAGGTGGAAACATCTCAAGTTGCGCACTGTTTTTCCAAAGGTGAAGTCTCAGAGCAGACGATCAGTTTTCAGAAACCATTCTATGCAGAAAATTCATTCAAGGGCAAATTGCAAAGCACAGAGACTTTCCAAATTGAACGCAAAATATCATACAATGCCACATTACGAAATGCACGGAGGCTTTCCAAAAATCATAAAGTACATGGAGCCAAAGTGCGAATATGTTCTCATTTCCCATATGGAACCAAAAGTTCAGTGCACCGCTGAATCCGTTAAACAACTTCAAGCACAAGTCAAATTGCAAAGCACACAGAGACATCGCAAACATCAAGGTGGAAACATCTCAAGTTGCCTAGTGTTTTTCCAAAGGTGAAGTCTCACAACACACGAACATGTACCAGAAACCATTCAATGCAGAAAATTCATTCGAGAACAAATTGCAAAGCATACAGAGACGTTTCAAAAAATCATTGAACGTGAAATATCATACAATCCCACATTGCAAAGTGCACGGAGGCTTTCCAAATATCACAAAGTACATGGCGCCAAAGTGCGAATATGTTCTCATTTCTCACATGGAACCAACGGTTCAATCACAAATGTACGGCATCCGAAGTGCGAATATGTTCACATTTCTTATACGGAAACAACAACCAACATTTCGTGGAGAGCACGAGATGTATTCCGGGGATAACAAAATTGGTGATCACTCAGTGCACCGCTGAATCCGTAAAACAACTTCAAGCACACATACATTCTGACGACAATTGGTTTCCGAATGGAGAACTAGTTCGCAACTGTCATAAGGAACCAACAGACAGCATTCAATGGAGACAAGCAGAGGGGGTGAACCATAAAACGGGGCGGCACACGCAGAACAAGGGCAAGCCAAAACATATGAAAGTTGGGTGGTCGGGGTGGGGCGGGGGAGAGGGGCTTTCACACCACAAAGTCTCGCGAACGAAAGAGATAAGCACGAAACAATTTGGCGACCAAGAATAAATCGTCGATATCTTTCACATGAGCAAGAGAGGAGCAGAACCTCGAAACGAACAAACGCAGCACGGTGTTGCCGCGGTCTAAGAGGACATAAGGAGAACAACCCGAAAATAAACCAAAGGAGCACAAAGTTGGGATATTCTTATCCGATATGTAAGCGTTTACTTAAAAGGAAGTGCACGACGTGGCTGAGATATTTACATCAGCATCTAAGCTTCTGCTTTACGTAAGCGTCCGCTGCTATCCACTAGCAGATGTTGCGCGGCAAGCAATGAGAACAACCCTAAAACAAACAAAGGCAGCAAGGCGCTGCCGAAAGTCCTACGAATAAAGATGACAGGTTCCACGAAATGAAAAACCCTTTAAAAAATTGGTACAGCACGAGGCTGGGATATTCACATCGACACCTAAAAACGTCCTCTGCAATCCGGTACCTCATCAAAACAGCAGTACAGCTCGAACCGGCTGACTGCCAGATGAAGTGGGAATAGATCCGCACTTCTGCTTATGGCCTTCGGAAAAAAAAACTACGCGTATTTTAACAACAGGGGTATTATTTAGAGCCTTGGAGTATGTCCACCGCAATCCTCAGTCAAATGTTTGGAATGTCGCTTTGGGCTATCGGAAATGGTGGCGGACAACCGCGTGCAAGAAATGTAGCGAAGGCGAGCATGAAAACACTGCAGCTCGACCCGTCCGATTCTTGAGGGACACCACGAACAACCACCTTCGGCTCCTGGAGATCCACTTTCGTTTTTGGACCATAATGACAAACTGCTTCGTCACGGAGGTATTGCATGAAGTTCGCAATCACATCGGAAGAAAAACCGCCATCGTCTTGTACGAGGGAGTCGTAGTACTCGAGCCGTTGTTCTCGGAGACACAATAGGGTCCAATGCACTCCATGTTTATGGACAGGAATCAAGACCAACCGTGCGAGAAAATATTCACATCTTTTGTCCATCTTGCAACCCTATCATGGCGATAGCCGCCACAGACGAGCTTGGTATAGAAAAATTGACTGAAAATGTAAAGAGAGGGACATCTAGGCAACGCAGCGTTCGCAAGCAAGGCCAAGTACGACTCCACCACCTCGTCGGAAAGCCATTCCCTCTGAACAAGAGTTTGAAGACTTTTTATGCTCAACGGAATTGAATTGACCCCTTTGCGAACCGAGCACACCACCTCGTGGCCATTGCTGTAATCTCCACAGATGTTCCGCAACATTATCAAGTCCGTAGCGCTAAGCTCCTCAGTAGGCAACGGAACGCGAAAACATGATGTAGCCCCAGCTGCACAAACACCCACGAGCAAGTGTGAGGAGTGAGCACAAACCCCGTGGTGGAATAGCTAAGAATTGTCTGCCCTTTTCCCAGAAAAGTTATATCCCCGACTGTTGAATGTGTCCTTCGCGATGTACTTAGCACACGGGTCTTTCAAGACACCCCGTTCGCTATCGTCATTAGACCCATCAGACAAAGCAGTAACGCTCTCAATAGACGCAACCAAATGTTTGCGCAGACCTTCCTCCTTATCTATTCCGCAAGCCTTCAGAACCCTGACAGTTCTCTGGGAAAGGCGAGGCATCTGGACCCTTTTAAACAACCCTACACTTGACGACTTCTTCGGTAAAGCGGCCAATGACCTCCCTGAAAGACGTTTCTCGCGCACGGCTTTTAAAGGCTTCATGGGCAGGGATATTAACAACCTCACACCTGTAGAACATAGAAAACAACCCACAACCCACAAGCTTTTTTTAACCAGTGGTAATAGGTACATTAGCCCATGACATCAGTTTGGACGAACACATAGATGGTTATTCACAGATATGCGAGTGGTCCTATTCACAAATCTTACCGTGCTCGGGAGCCCTTTGAGGGAACTCGCCCTCTTGTCGCGCCACTGCGCGAACGTCCACGGACGATTCGAGGTTCTGGACCTCGGCCACGGCTGTGTCGCTAACCAGCTCGGTGGCAGCTGAGTCGCTTGGCAAGTCGATAGCTTCATGAAGCACTATTTCCCGACCAGTACTGAGGACAGATGCTCGATCACCCTGCTCGGCACCACAACGGGTGGACGGAGAATCATGATCTTTCTGCTCTAGATCCATCTTGATGTTGACGGTCACCTCACCGCCTTCCACGGAGGATTCGACGTTCTGCATCTCGGCCACGCCTGAGGCGCTAACCAGCGCGGTGGCAGCCGAGTCGTCACCCAACTCTATGGCTTCATGAAGCACCATTCCCCAAGCGGTGCTCAGGACAGACGCTCGACCACCCTGTTCTTCACCGCAACGGGTGGGCGAAGAATCACCATCTTTCCGTTGTGGATCCATCAGGATGTCAACATTCACCTCACCGCCTTCTACCATGGGTTCTCCTTCACCATGAACCCGAGCTTCCACCGCGGGTTCTTCTTCGTCTTCATCGTCGCCAAGAACGGGAGCTTGCACGGACGTCCACTGACCTCCCTTAACAACACCCTCCCTCGTCGTGGCCACAGCCGAGCGACTGTGCAGAACCTCTTCGGACGTCCCGATCAGCAGCGCTCGTGCGTGGAGCCACTTCACGTCTTCACGAGCCGGCCCGTGTCGAGTCTCCTCTCCCCGCTGTACAGCATGCGTTTCCCCCGGAGCTCCTACACTCTCGCTGTCATTGTTCACGGACGCACCCTCCGAAGCATGACGTTCACACTCGCTACCCCCAGTCTCCAACACTTTGCGAGACTGCCAGCGTTGAGTCTCCTCTATTCGATGTACAGCACGCGTTCCCGGAGAGCGTTCGTCTTCCCCAGGAGAGTGACGTTCGTTCTCGCTACCCCCGGTCTCCAACACTCCTGGAGCGGGCCCCTCTAGCGCGTCGCGAGATCCCCAGTCTCGAGTCTCAACACATGAGAAAGGAGGCGAGCAGGGCAACCCTGTGTCCAACTGAAGATGCGCGGGCCAGGACGTCACATTTTCTTGGCCCCGCGGAACTGTTGCGTGAGGAGCACTTATGGCAGAGGGCGATGTCAGCAAATCCGAATGTATTCGGAGTTTGTGGCGGTCGCCCGAGCCGAGGGAACCGGAGGTCGCACCTTTGCTCCTTCGCAATGGAGGCATCCCGCCCTCCAGGCAAAACGAAGACATGCCCTCTTTCAGGAGCAAGGTGTTGAGCACAGGAGACCTCTGCTGCGCACGACAGGATGGACTCTCCTCGGCAACGGAAAACAAAGTCCTCGCAGACAAGTGCGAATCTACTCGCACTTGATCAGACGTCAGGGTGGCCTCGTCTCGCATCTCGGAATCTCGACTCCCTACGCAGTGAGGGTTAGTTTCCATATACTGGGGACTCCCGAACGTTCTACGCTTTCCGCCCGAGTCCTTTCCGCCTGACCCCTTTGCAACGAAAACAAACTCCTCGCAGACAAGTGCGAATCTACTCGCACTTGATCAGACGTCAGGGTGGCCTCGTCTCGCATGTCGGAATCTCGACTCCCTACGCAGTGGGGGTCAGTTTCCATATACTGGGGACTCCCGGACGTTCTACGCTTTCCGCCCGACCCCTTCCCGCCCGACCCCTTCTCGCCAGACCCCTTTCCGCCCGACCCCTTTCCGCCGGACGCCTTCTCAACCGACGATGTCTCGCCCGTCCCCTTTCCGGCAAAGTGCGAGCCGTCTCCTCCGCCACCTCCGCCGTCTCCTTCGTCTCCTCCACCACCCCCTCCCGGATGCTGACCGGCTGGCAGAGGTTGTGGCATGCGCCAGTCAATGCCACGAGACGGTGTCGTTTCGAGTGCGTAGAAAGGCGCTCGAAACTCCAACATGTTGTTGGCGTACAACTCATGTAGCTTTCGTTCTGCATACGCATCCATGTCCTGATCGTTCCTCTCGGGGTTCATAAGACTCAAATGCTCCACCAGAGCAGTTCTTGCCTTTCTCTTAAATGCACCGGCTCCCAGTCTCTTCAGTCCACTCCACTTGCCATCGGCCTCCTTTATTGCCATGACCCATATTCCATTCCTCACAGCAGGTTGGAATATCCTCGGGTGACAGACGACGTTGTGTTCACAGACATCCTCCGACGTGAACCGGTGATGCTTGCCGAAGAAGTAGAGTCTGTCATTCTGCCAGGTGTCATGGTCCACAGGGAGCCTGTCACAAGGTTCGTGATCATAGTCTCTCTCTTCCTCCYCGTCATCAGACGATTGGTCGTCGACTGGTTCGCCCCGAAACACACGCTTCAAACCGGCAGGGGACGTACTATATCTCCGAGGGCCACCTTCCTCTTCATCACCAACTTGTCCAACCACCCGAGGAAGTGGCATGGACTCGAAATCGAAGGTTTCGGAGTCGCTCAGCTCCTCCATGTCTTCAGCGTCGAAAGGGTCCTCCTCGTCAAACTGTGAGTAGTTTTCGAGAGTGAGCGGTTCGGCCAGCGTGAAGTAAACATGCTCCAACCTTCTCAGGAAGTGCGAGACAGACTCCCTGGGTGCACCGTGGTACCCATTGAGCACAGCGAACACCAGGTTTCTCCGTCGACTGTGTTCGAGGTCGGTCGGACCAGGCAGTCCGGGTCCGAAAAGGAAGTCCCAAATGTCCGTTTTTTTGTTCCCCGGCAATTTCCAATACATGTCACGTTTGGGATCCCAGTTTCGTTCGCCGGTGGTGCGGGCAAACTCGCAAGCATTGCAAGAGTCTGCGACGCGTGCCTTCACGAACTCGTGAAGGTAATCGATCATCTTCGCCTCCTTCTCCAATGCGACGACGTTCCGACCGGTGCGCAGGAGTTCCCACACGACAGACGCATGCGCCTTCCCAAAGAAAAAAATAGTTTGACCAGCTTTGCAAAAGTTTACGAGTAGACCAAGTAGACGGGACGGGTTCCGCTCCATCTCCCTGTAAGAAGGTCCTTGAGAACTTGTCACGCCGCCGTCCTCCCACATGCTACGAGAGAACCTTTCCTCTTTCGCCACGTCGAAACACGCCACAGCCTGTCCTGATGGGTCCGAGGAACAGACAACTTTCGAGCGGCCCGCCACCGTGTGTTTGGCCGAACTTGGACCATGAGCACGGGAAGCCTTTGTCGGGCTACTGGCCGGGTAGACTGCGAATGTGTTGTCTTCCAGCTTCTCGCCATTAAAAATCACGTACAGGCGGTCACACTCCTCAACCAGCATATTGCCTTCCCGAACAGTGGCCTGCTTTTGTGCATTACATACCCACTTCCCTGTCCTGACGTGATGGACGCTAAGCCTGGCCATGCCTTTCAAGAAACTGAGCTCCCAACGAGAGGAGAAAAATATCACAAGTGCCCAGTGCGTTGGTGAAAGTGTTTGTAGAAGGCCTTGCAAATTGGCGAAATCGTCTTCTCGCCAGTCTGCGAGGAGTGTGGGATCACACAAATCGAGGACGTACATGTTGCACACGTAATGTCGCACAACCTCACGGATCGCAGTGACATGACTGTGAGCTTGGGAAGGCGGGAAAGCGAAAGGAATAAGGCTGGTCACCCGGTTGAGGTCGGGCCATTTGATGTGCCTCACATCCCCGCTGACCCTGATCGTGTCTCGAACTTCTTCTTCCGTCCGTCGCAAGATGGAACGGACAGACTTTTCGAAATATTTAGGAAACCTGTCATCATCGTACAATCTCTTCGCGTCGTCGATGGACTCCTTCTCGTGCGGAAGACTACGTTTGCAAGTGTTCACGTACTCCACCGCGCCCTGGAAACGCTTTCGCATTTCGACCCACACCTGTTTCATGAGGCCCTGCGGCCCGAACTCCTCCAGAAGCTTCCCCTCGCTCCTAAAAAATGGGCTCCCGTGGCGCCAAACACGTTCGTTCTCCTGCGTTTCAAGGAACAAGATGCAGTGGAACATACGGAGCATCACACGGTCCACTTTCCTCGTCACGACCATGTCTTTAATTCCAGGTTTATGCTGACGCTTCAGATGGCCGCCCGCGGATTGCACGAACACTCCCCTTAGCGCGAGAATGTCGTTAAGGATCGACAGTTTCTTGACATCGGTCATGTCGGCGAGACACTGCCAACAGAACATGTCTGGCTCCTTCACGACCACAAAAAACTTGTCGTCCGCTTTCGTTTTCTTTTTGGTAGGAGGCGGAGGTACCAAGACAAGCCACCCCATCTTCGTTTCACCAGCCGTCCCTTTCGAACCCATTTCCGGAATTGCTTGCAGACCCGGAGATTTGTCTGGCATGTATTTGCCCGGCCTCGACAATGGCGTCTTGCCGTCGCCGCCCAACAACTTCCCCTCCGCCCATTTCGCGTAGAACTCCATAGCTTTGCGGAAAACGTCATCCGGTCGTCACGAGCGGCATCCACTGCCTCAATGCATTGCCAACGGCAGCGACATACTTCTTGTCGGCGAGCGATTTATCTTTTTCTGCCAACGACCAGTGAGCTTCGTTCGGACTCATTCCCAAAATCAGCTTTTGGAAATCGAAAAACTTTTGCTTTTCGCCCTCCTTGCCGGAAGGGTTCCCTTGAATGGTCATCGGCCTTCCTTCTTTCTCCCATGCCTCCCGTATGTCCAAGAACGCGGCCTTCTGCGATCGCTGCTTAGACCTCTTGTGTCTCGTGTTCTCGTTGAGACTGACCTGCCTATAGCCCGCGAAATCTCGCTCGGAGAACCACACCACTCTCGCCGGCCACGAGTGCATCTTCCACAATACGAATATTGGCTCACCCTCCAACTCCTTCACAGCAGCCACGGTGTGTTGTCCGTTAACAGGGTAATAGTAGTACTTGTCCTTGTCCTCTGGCTTGAAGACATCTTTGTGAACCCTTTCAGCTTGCTTCGGCCTACGCTCCACCGACTTGTGGATGGGTGCCAGAACCAAAGGGTTTTTCGTCCAGATCTTACCCCTTTTCTCGTGGAATTGACGCAGCATCGCAGCCTTGATGTCGTCCACAGTTTCGCGATTTAGACCGCGGTGGTTGTAATATCTTTCCCAAGACGGGATGTCGCAGACCTTCCTGGGGTTGATGAGCAGTTGGACGGGGAGCTCCTTCTCCACGATCTCACCGCCATCGTTCCGCTCGTATTCGAGCCAGAACGCTGCCGCTTCGTCGCACTCCTCACCGACAGGCCGTTCGCCCCCGCTCGCCGCCTCAGCAGTCTTCCACCTTCGACGTTTCTTCTGGCCATCGCCTTCTTCATCTGCCACTTTCCGTTTCGATTTCCCCGAAGGTTCTCTCGCGGCCGCAGCGCCTGGATCAGCCGAATCTCCTCCACCCGCGGCTTGTCCTTCGCGGATAGTCAAACCGTCGGGCCTCCTCGCTTTCTTACTTGCCGTCCCACCCTCTTCCTTCGTCGGCCTCTTTCCCGAGGCACGTTCTCCGTCGCCACCTCCATCCCCGCCCGTCACCGCCTCCGGTTTTCCTCTCATCCTCTTCATGCGGAGGGTTCCTTCCGCCACCTCCTCTCGCACCATCCTCTGTCGCTCGCTCTTCTTCTCCGAAGGAGTCTGCTCCCCGCCAGAGCTTCCGCGGACAGCGCCCATCCCTTCACCCTCATTCCCTCCAACATTTAGCCTCGATCTGCTTGAATCTCTTCTCGTCTCATCTCGAAGCGAATACGTGTCGGCGCCGCAGCGGACCTTGATAAGTTTCGGAGTACCGACCCGTTGAGTCCCTGTACCCTAAGAATGCAAGTCCGACGTGTTCCTAGGAGTATCCGGGCTGACCTGCGTGTGAATGCTGCGTCCCTTGATCCGACCCCGAGCGTCTTGAATCGGACTCCCGCGCCCCATTGTTGTACCTAGAGTTTCTTGAGCCAAGCCGGACGACCCCTCACGGGGTGGCAGAAGCAGAAAAACATGCTCTGGCGGAAGAACCGGACGTTCTTTCGGCACCATCAGCGCGAGATCGAGATATTGCTCTGGCGATCTAAGACGCTTGTTGCTGCCATCGTAAAGGCCTTTGAAGTGAGAGCACAACGGCATGTTCGAGTCGTACCCCGCGAAACTCTTGATGGTCACCAGCACACTTTTAACACCTCTGATAGGCAGTCTGCACTCGTCGTACATGCCGTTAGTGTGGATCTTGAGGAGACCTCCGGGAGTCTTCGCGCACGAGACGACGGTACCGAGAGGAACAACGTTGACTGCTCCCCCAACGTCTGTAACGCAAGTGGGGCACATGAAAACAGCTGGCCCAAAAAGGTCCCCTTGAACAACGAAGTCCATAAACCATGGTGCTCCCTTTGCGTGCATATACTGAGTAGGTTGCTGTGCAGGTCGTCCCTCCCCGGGGGCAGATGGTCCAGCGCTTGTGGATGTGTTCTTTGTGGACGCCATTGTATTCCCACCTATTGACGAGCACGCCCAACCTCAGACCAACTCGGATGACTAATACACCCAACCCGAGACCACTACAGAAGCGAAGTGCGAACTAACTCGGACTTAACGAAATGGAGGACGAAAAGGACGTAAGAGATGGGTGTTCGAAATGCACACGAAGTCACAACAATCGGGTGAAGGATAGGAAAGACAGAAGTTCGGAGGGAAGACAATAACTGTTCGGAAAGATTGCGACCCAACTAAATGCCCTCGAAACGAGTAAGATGTGGTTTATCGACAAGTGCAAAGGGTGTCGACAAGTGCGAACTAACTCGGAATTGTGGAACTGAAGACTTGAAAGACGCACGAAACGAGTAAGATATGGTTTATTGACAAGTGTGAATCGACAAGTGATAACTAACTCGCAGTTCTGCTGACAGGACAACAATTGCAACCCGAAGTACAACGGGAAAGGACAAATTGACTCCGAATTGTGGAACTGAAGTCCTGGTTTATCGACAAGTGAGAACTAACTCGCAGTTCTGTAGACAAGACAATAACGACGATGCGCAGCACTAGGGGAAAGTACGAACTAACTCGGAATTGTGGAACTGAAGACCTGAAAGCCGCACGGGTTGGGTTGTCAACACTCCAGCAGTGTTGCTCAAAAAGTGCGAACTAACTTGCATTTGTGGAAATAAAGAACTGCCTTTAATGAAATATGTGTCTAACCTTGGGAAAACTGCGAATAACCTCGCAGTTGTCACTCCTCGAACACTATACGTCGCAAACTGCGAACTGACTCGCAATATATCTCTCTCTATATATATAAATATATATATATATATATATATATATATATATCAGGTCGGCGACCTCACAAGGGACATGTGAGCGAAAATCGGAAATTGATTCGGTGTTCAGTGTAGCAATATATCTTTATATATATATATGTAGATATCAGGTCGGCGACCTCACAAGGGACAGGTGAGCGAAAATCGAGAATTGATTCGGTGTTCAGTGTAGAAACTAGGTATTGATTCGGGGTTCGCCATGCGCATCGACGACTCCAAGTTGCGAAGGGGATCGAGCAGCTTTATACGAACGTTATCGTGGCTATGGCGAAAGGTAATCGAGCTGCGGAACGCGGATCGGATATGGCGGACGGAGGTGGAGGGTGGAGAAAAGAGATCAGAGCACGTCCACTGGCGAACCAACAAAAACGGGAATTGATTCAGGGTTCAACAGAACGCGGCTGCGGCGTTATATCCTGCAGGTACAGACAGGGCATCTGGGAATGTGTTCGGACATCGGACACAGAATAAGACAACTCAAGTTATATGATTTTACCTTTGTCGTGCATTGAGCGAGCAACCAACCACCATACTAGCTATGGTGGAGGGATATCGAGCTAGGAAGAGCGAAGACCGAGGAGCGAAGAGCGAACCGAACACAATGTGGCAACTGTGGACGGAGCGAAGAGCGAAGAGTGAGCGGGCTATGGGGGAAGGTGGTGTGGGCTGAAGACCAAATATCAGAACGCGCGCAGAAGTGATAGCGCGACTTGATCTGTGGAGCGCCAACAAAAGGGATAACTCAAGGGCTACAATGCCTTTTATACTTTGTTGCAGCAGGCCTCGCGTCAAGATCAAGGTGGGGCCGAATCGATTCGTATATCGCACCCCTGGGCCCATAAAACGCCATCAAGGTGGGGCCGAATCGATTCGCGTATCGCACCCCTGGGCCCATAAAACGCCAGGGCCTATAAACGGTAAGGGGTACCGAAAATTGTCAGCCGTCGATCAACAATTTTCAATTGCGCAGATGAACGGAGCCACTGTTATGCCAGTGGCCCCAAAATCTCCGTCTACTCCGGCGTGCAATGATGTGACAGTTCCCGAAAACAAGGGGCAGGCAATGTCATTTTCGCAGTTGTAATCTGGACCGCCAATCGGCATGATCCGACGCACGAGGTCAGGCGGAAGATTCTATAAGGTGCGGCGATTCGTTGTGCGCCGAGGCGGTTCGTTGCGCGCGGAGGCCAGGCGACGGTTTATTTCCCGCCGAGGCGCGCCGATTCATTGTGCGCCGCGGTAAAAAACACTGGAAATCTATAAGTTCCGTTGTCGCTGTCATTCGGACATTTTGCAAATGTCAATGGCGTTCGATATCGATGCGCTTAGCCATGCACCATCGTTATCGATGTGCTTAGCTCATCGTTATCGCCAACGCTCGCTATGCACCATCGTCATCGATGCGCTTAGCTCATCGCCATCGTGACGGAAAGCTATATCCCCCATTGCAGTCGTCGCGCTCGCCTGACCATCGCAGCGCTAAAAATCGCCATCGCTCTCATCGCAGCGCTGGCTATCGTTGCGCCATTGCAACGCTGGTACCATAGCTGCCATCGCAACGTTGGTTCCATCGCTGCGCCATCTCTCAATCGGTGCGCCATCGCTATCGCTATCGTTGCCTTCGCTATCGCTGTTCCATCGCTGCGCCATCCCTATCGCTGTTTCATCGCTACGCCATCGCTATCGTTGTTCGATCGCTGCGCCATCGCTCTCCACCAGTGCGCAATCGCTATCATTGTTTCATCGTTGTCATCGCTATCGCTATCGCTGCATTGTAACGCATTCCATCGCCGCTCTATCGCTCTCCACCATTGCGACATCGCTCTCCACCGCAGCGCTGACCATCGCTATCGAAGCCCTCGTCAGTGTTATCCCACCTCAGCGCTGCGCGATTTCTCTCTCCATTGCCGCACGATCTCCCTCCATCAATGAGTGATCACTCTCCATCTCACTCCATCACTGCGCGATCCCTCTCGACAACCGGGCAACTGCCATCTCTGCCCCAGAGGCTCTCCATTACTCGTGCACGATCCCGCCATCGCCATTGTATTGTTGTTTTAGGCCGTCCTCGGTGCAGCCGCCCATCACTGTGGAATCGGACGAAACAGGTGACAGGTATGCTTAACGAAGGTTTAACTCGATGGAACTGATGTTGTGCAATAACAAATCTTGGTCATCGCCAACCATTGTTGCGCGTCCTCTCTCCATCTCTCTCCACCGATGCGCGATCTCTACCGACTTTTCGTCATCTATCCCCATCGCTCTGGTATCTTTCCTAATCTATCTCCTTCATCATCCATCTCCTTCGGTGCACTATCTTTCCTAATCTATCTCCTTCGTCATCTATCTCCATCGCTGCGCTATCTTTCCTAATCTATCTCCGTCGTCATCTATCTGCTTCGGTGCGCCATCTTTCTCCATTGCTGTGTTACCGCTAACCATCGTTGCGCCTGCTATCTCCACTGTTGCGCCATGTTTCTCCATCGGTGCACAATCTCTCTCTCTCGCTGCGACACACCTCCCAATCAGTTCCCGATCTCTTTCCCTTCCTGCGCCATCCAACTTCTTCCCCGGAATATAGAACGCACTTTCATTATAGTTGTCTTTAGACTGAAAGATGACCCGAATTCAGCTGTAATGACCGGACGTTGTATTCGGGGGAAGACTGTGACTTCATCCATCTCTCTTGGTGCGCCATCTCTCTCATTCGGTGCGCCATCTCTCTCCAAGTATTTTCATCGATGCGTCGTCTGCCCATCGCTCCGTAATCTTTCTCCATCTAAAAAAATAGCACGCCATCTTTCCCTATTTCTCTCTTGCGGCGATCTGTAACTCGTACTACACGCAGAACGAGTCAGAAATAACTTGCACTTGTACCCGCAGTTTCGTAATGGAAATGGTCGTTTACAAGTGCGAATTCATTCGCTCTTGAACCAACCAACCCCTTAATTTGTCACTGTTTAGTCCATAGGTCAGAACGAACTTGCACTTGTACCTCCAGTTTCATAATGAAAATGCCCGTTTGCAAGTGCGAATTTATTCGCTCTTCAATCAACCATCCCCCTAATTTTCTTACTCTATAGTCCAAAAGTCCCAGTTTCATAGTGGAAATGTTCGTCTGCAAGTGCGAATTTATTCGCTCTTCAACCAACCATCCCCCCAAATTTGTGACTCTTTAGTCCATAAGCCCCTGTTTCATAATGAAAATGCTCGTTTGCAAGTGCGAATTTATTCATTCTTCAACCATCCATCCCCCTAAATTTGTTCCTCTTTAGTCGATAATTCGCGTCTCTTCTCGGCCGAAAATAATGAAGTCCTTTTGTATTTGCGAGTTAACTCGCCACTGAACCAACCACGAAGGCAATTTCTTATTGCACGGCGTAATCGAAATGTTCCTCTAAAGTGCAATTTTTTTGGCACTTGAAATTTCTCGTTGTTTAGTGGTGTTCGCTCTTGTTCCGACCATGAACTTAATTTTCTACTATACGTTGAATAAGTCCGAATCAGCTCGCATTTGTACTCTCGCTTGAAAAACTGCGAGTTTACTCGGACATATCCAAACCACTTGCACACTGAACGAGTGGGTAAGGAGTCGGACTTGAGATACCACTTGAGCCTCACATCAGGGTTCGACAAAACGATATGGATTCAAATGTTGTTGTTCCACTGTTTTGTGATAAATGTTTGAAATGTGAGTTTGCTCCCTCTTGTTTATTTCCCTGACCTCGTCATACGTTGACGTGATTTTCTTGTTGTACATTTTCCGTGTGAATCGTCTCTTCAAATGGCTGTCCAATCCGTCCATTGTGTCACGCCACCGCCACCGTCACGACAACACGGAGAAGACGATGTTCGAGAACGTAGTTCTTGTGACAACAGCCCGGAAGCTCCCTCTGATCGGCATTGCGGTTTGAAAAGGGAGTTCTCGATGTTGATCCCAACGAATCATTCAGGCTCGTCTACGACGTCCGTCCAGCGTCGTTTTGTTCGCTTTACCGATGTTCCCGACGGTCAGCGCGTATCTACAGCGCTGATCCCCGTTAGTGAGGGTGTTCGGGATGTCGAGACGTTTCTCGGTGGGTGGATGTTCGTAGACACAGATTTTTGTGGTGTGTCCGAAATGACTGGATCAAATCTTGTGCGGACAGCGGGTAGACTGTCTGAAAGCATTGAAGTTACCCAACCCCTAGCATGTGACTACAGTCAGTCGTTGGTGGACACAGACTTCTGCGGTACGCCCGATAGAAACGGATCTGATCGGGAACCGTGGTAGAAACGGGTATGATAGGGACCAGGCAACGGTACTTGCGTATGAAAGTGCGAAGATAGGTAAGAGAATTGCATGTGAAGCCGGAATAGTTGGCTCTCCGTCGATGACAGCGACGGGTGCAATGGAAAATTGGCAGACTGATTTTGTAAACACGGATTTCTACAGTTCATCGGAATCCTCCTAATCTGATTTGCCCAGAACCGCTCCCACGGACGGGTCGAAATTCCTAGGTGCAGCGCATAGGTCCCCGACCAAAAGCCAACCTGGAACTCCCGAAGCAGTCCTTCAAGTTTTGTCCCATCCCCTACCTTGAGAAAGGAGAAGATATAATCGGAAAAATAGGCCGGTTAGAAGGTCAGAGCATTCGAAGAGGGTCAAAACTCGATTGAATGAAACTAACATTGCGCTCATCCCTACGTACAAATGTTGTAAGAACAAGTGTCTTCGGGTCTTGACCATTAACGATATCAAACCGGTGCGCGAAGCCTATTACGAAATGTCCCTCGAAAGGAGGATCGAGTGGTGGATGCAAACCCTCGACAATTTCACTATCCTCGACGACGGTCTGGAAAGAGTCAAACCAGTGCAGTGCAAACACCGTGTGTGCATCGCCGGTTGGTGCAAAATAATAGGGATATGTTGAAACACATTCCCTCGTTATAGCAAGTGCAAGTCGAACAGGGTCGTCCGTGGCCGTCATGGTCGATGGGGATTGTTGGACTCGAGACCGGAGTATGTGAGCATGCTGGCTCGTGTGACAAGGTTCGTGGAAGAACATGAAGATGCTATGCCCAACGAAATGGTTGTGAGGGGGACCTAACAACGACCCAAAATTAGGCTCCCTGCTTATTTCACGAAGCTCCTTGTATACGAGTCTATCAAGGCGGACTTGGAAGCGGCGGGTCAGACCGTCGTTTCGGAGCAAGTCTTCTACTCCATATGGAGGAAGTACTTGTGGCATGCCGACCTTGCCAAGTCTAACTCGTTCACAAAGTGTGGCGAGTGCGTCCGCCTTAGACAGGCCAGAGACAACGCCTTCCTCCTTCGTGACCATAGGGATTTCGATGAAAAGCACCGCAAACACTAACTAGATCAGGTCGCTCACCGTGCGGATTACGCTGACTGGAAACTTCGTTCAATTTTGAACCCCGCGGAATACCTCTGCCTTATAGCGGATGGAATGGATCAGAAAAAGACAACCATTCCTCACATCGGCATGTATAATTACTCCAAGGATCATCGACACGACATGATGATGAAAATGAACCTCACCAAGGTTGTAGCTCACGGCATGAAACCGTCCGTTTATGTGTACACGTATTTGCCTTTCTATGTGCACGGTTCCGATGGCACCATGACGTGCGTTATGCGGACTCTATGTGAGTTGCAGGCGTCGGGAGAGAAATGGCCACGCCACCTGCGCATCCAGGCGGACAATTGCTGGAGGGAAAACAAAAACCAATACCTTATGTGTTTGGCCTCTCTTCTGATGAAATTCGGGATTTTCGAAGATGTCGAGGTGGGGTTCATGCTCGTTGGTCACACACATACCGACATAGACGCGACTTTTAGTGTTTTCTCGAAAAAACTGAAGGACAACGATGCTTACACCATGAAGCAGTTGTTCTCGCTTATCCAGTCGTCGCACAAGATACCGCTGAAGTGCAATGAGCTCGATCACATTGCCGATTGGCGCCAGGTAGTGGATCGATACGTCGATAGAACCATCGTCGGCGTATCGAAACCGCACCTCTTCAAATTCTTCATGAGTGACGGCAGTCCCGTCATGGTGTACAAGAAGTACTGTACCGATGCGGAATGAATGTCGGAAGGCAGACCAGTTCACTGGTTCCTGGTTGTCGATGGGAAGTCTGCAGGCCCTACCTCCCCTCCACAGCTATGTGTTATTCCCTGTGTCGTTAAAGACGATTTTCGGATGGCTCGTGACAGTGTCCAAAAATTTCTGGACGTCCTCGAACAGCATAGACACATGTGGCAGACATACAGGGAGGAGGAGGTCGACAAGCGGGAGGATGCTTTGTCTTACTGGAAAGCCATCTTCGTCGAGGCGGACGATATGATCCAAAAGCAAAAGAAGAAAGAGACGGAAGAGGGTGAGGAAAAGGATGTCCTCGGGGTGGACGAGCCGGAGATCTACCCTCACGCCTTCTGGCCACAATCAGTCAAAATTGTGGATGAAGTTCAAGAAGCCGATTCTCCTTCGCCATATGCTTCGCTTATATATGTAGGACCGAGGGCGGGCCGTCCAAAAGTGGACTTCGACCCTCGGCGTCATATAAACAAAGGTGATTTTCTTATTGTTAGGCCGCCTGATGAGGAATTGTCTCAAGGTGTCCCGTTCTGGGTTGGCAGAGCACAGTCTGAGGTTGTGGACGACCGTTCCTCACCGCATTTCGGTTGTTTATGTATACAGTGGTGGGTGCCTACAGGTCACTCGTCCGATCTTCGCGAAAGGTACTCCGGCGCTTGGACGAAGAGGTGGAAACTTTCCACTTCGGACGAGGAACAATGGCAACACGCCGAAACCGTGGAGAAGACCTTTTCGCAAAGGGACGGATGAGAGCAAATTCGTGACAGGCCTTGCGATACCGACATCCGTTTGCGAGAAAGCGCTTGTGGCCTTGGGGGACGACTGTCTTTCCGGTCCGTCCAATGTGCCCGCTTAGATAAATGCGAACCGATTCGGATTTGGTAGCTACGAACTCCGCTAAGATAATGGCGAGACGTGAACTGCGAACAATTTATGGTTTCTTGTCCTCCAGGATGCATGACGATGACACACCATCGTGCGACGTTGTATATGAGACAATGTCCTTCGAAACCTCGTCGTACGCGAGCGAGTATTCCTTTTCGATAGAGAGTGTGGACACGGATCTTATCATCATGAACAAATGCATTTGGGCACAACAAATGCTCAGTCTTGACAGCGATTATCTGCATATCGAAGCTGGGGTCGGCCTCGACGGTTACACTGCACCCGAAATACGTGTTGTTGATGGACAAACTACAATAGTTCGTAATAGAGGATCAAATATGTGGTACCTTTACTGGAGTTTAGAAGAAGTCCGACTTTTGGAAGTTTCATCCAGTCAGGAGGAGACGATGGACGTCTAGGATATGGTAGATGACTGAGAGTCGCTGCGCTTCGAACAAGAGTGGGGTTGCATGGACGAGCAGCATGCTAAACTTTGCGCATGGTACTGCATCGGGAAGCCGCAGTTGCGTTTTCCTGTGATCATAGACTACCATGGCCGAGTTCGTCTGTTCAACCGTGGCACCCCTGTGCTGACTCTTTTCACGGCGGCCAAGCTTTGTGGTAAGCAAATGAGAGCTTTCTTCCTTGTGAGGGAAGACTTTCGCGAGCCTGCGTCCGTCGGTGCTCTCGACCGCTTCCGTGAACGATTCGAAATAGATCCTTCGCTCGCAAAAGAGTTGAATGAAAGGGTTGACTGTTTGGTGCATGGCCAACTTCACTTCTTTTTCGGATTGTGTGACAACATATTATTTACGTTGGAACACAAGGACAACTGCAATGACTACACTCTACTAAAAGTTTCGTATCACCGTTCGGGTGTCCAAACATTGGAGTTCGTAGGGGGTAGGCGGAGACAGATCTACGACTGTCCTTACTGTGAGGATGGACACCAGTCGCCATGACCTGCTATGTGAGACAACTCCGAGTTAGTTCGCACTTTGCTGTTGTACTCATAGGACGACCTCGCCGTTCATCGACGCCATCGTTGCAGGACTTGCGCTGATTAAGAGAGTAGTCTGACCGTTCCACCCAATAAGAGAGTAGTCTGACCGTTCCACATGAACGACGTGTTGGAGATGAGTCGAAGTTGAGAGGCGGTTGCAGGACTTGTGCTCAGTTGCGAAGTGCAAATCTACTGTGATTTATTTTCCAATCGTCGGCGGCGGTTGCAGGACTTGCGCTGATTTGCGAAGTGCGAATCTACTCTCACTTATCGACCCACATGAATGACGTGTAGAAAATAAGTCGGCATTAGATGACGGTTAGAAAACTTGCGCTCTCTTGCGATGTGTGAACCAATTACCAATTATCGAACCCTTTCGTGCATATAACATTCCTGGAATTTTTGCTTATGCACTTGAGAGAATCGCAACTGACGCGCTTCCTTGCGTTTCTCCGCTGATGCAGAATGGATATCGGGACTTCGTCGCAGAGTAGGAAGTCCTCAGAGCCGGATTTCGATCTAATCATTTTGTCGAAGAACATTTGGGAAGACATTGAACGCTCTGGTCTGGACCATGACTTCCTGCACCTCGAAGATGATGTTGCTCCGGACGGGGAAATCCCTTCGTGGCAAAGTGCGAAAGAAGGACAACTTCGGATTTGTCGTGATGTAGGGTCAAACTTTTGGTACCTGTACACTCTGATGAAGGATGTACAGGCATACGCTATCAGGTTGGAGTCACTTCTGAAGAGGGAACCCGTTGAAGAGGAACCCGTCCAAACTTCTAAGATGGTTTAAGCATGACACATTTTATGTGAGAAACTTAAGTGGGCGTCGTTGGACAAGTTGCATCAAAAACTGTGTGCCTGGTTTTGCCTCGGCCAACCGACGAAGTCGGCGCCGGTGATCATAGACTACTTCGGTCGAACGAGGGTGTGTAATCGAGGCACCACCGTCGTGACGCTCTTCACTGCCGTGAAGGTGGACGGTCGACGAATGAGAGCTGTTTTTCTCACAAGGGAGGAATTTCACGGTGTCAAGCTCTCTTCTTTTCAAGTGTTTCACACGTCCAGCCCTACTGGTTCCCTTGCATGGTTCAAAAACAGTCTCGCCATAGATCAAACACTCAAAGATGAGCTGCATTTGCGGGTCGACTGTTTGGTGCACCAACAACTTCACTACCTCTTCGATAGCTGCGACGAAATAAATTTCACAGTCGAACATAGGGACAATGAATTGCGATCTGTTTACCGTCATCTGGATTATTCAGCCTCCGGACCCCAGGAAGTGACTCTGCACAACGGGAAGACAGGATATGTGTGCGACTGCCGTTACTGCGATGCTGGAAATCTACATCTTCACAAGCGGCATTCTGAATTAGTAGCTTCGTATTTTCTCTAGTGCGAATAAACTCGTACTATGCTTACAGCCTGTTGAATTTCATGTTGGCCCCTTTACTTATCTCTCGTTCATCATGCCCCGTCTCCTTTGGTATACCTCGTTGCATGACAAACTGTCTATCTAATTACGAGTTCATTCACACTTTGCCAACATCAGACGGTCTCAACTTCGCCGTTTATCAGCCTCTCCGTATATGACAAGGGCGCTGTTCTCTTTTCTGATGCAGGATGTCGTCTGGAAGTTTCAGTGGGGCGGTCGTTGTCAGAGACCTCGGCTACTGCGAAAGTCTGTGAAGTGCAGTTGTTGCCATTGTTTAGAGTGGTTTGGCAACATTGGGCTTCCCAGATACCGCTACCTTCCGGTCCCCGAAGACGTTCGCGCTTGTGTCCAGTCGTCTGTTTCGCCCCCGCCTACCCCAGCTTTTCAGTACATTGTGATGGCCACGCTACGCGACAGGCCCGTCTTCGAAATTGATTTCTACATTGCGTCCGAAGGGGAGTTGAGAAGCTGTTTGTATTATTCGTACGTAACCAACACATCTTTCGAAGAATGCCAAAAGGTTGTGAGCCTGCCATTACGTTTTTCTTATCGATCTTCATCATGCATATCGCCTCGTGCTTGGATGGAGAATTATTCCTTGTATCCGGCGTGAGAGAAGATGATAACAGTCCCCCGTTCTGGGGAGCTCGTTGTCCATTCCAAATCCGTCACTGGAGCAATTTGAATCGAGTTTTAAGAGATTTACTCCTGGGCGGCTTGCCGAATATCGAAGCAGATCTTGAGGCCCGAATTACCGAACCAAGTCCTTTTCATCGAGTTCAACATAGACGAGCACAACGACGACGATCGCGGGAGGCTACTCGAAGACTGAACATGCTGCTACCATGAAGATCGTACTAACTCTTCTCACCCGACGCATGCTACGAAGATACTCATCGCCTCAGGGTATTCGGATTCTTTATGTGAATAGACTCCCATTTATCACCTCACTCCTTTTGCAGTGGGTCTGACCCTATCACAAGGTGTCCCGTTCTGGCTTGGATGAGCTTCTGTCTGGGACTTGTGTGGGCAGGTGAACATCGTGTCGCGTTCGGATGACCTTTTGTCTAATGCAGGACTTCGGCGCAAATCAGCGTTCATGTGGTCTTCGGCTCGAATCACCGTTCGTGTAGGTCTTCGACATGTTCGTATTAAAGGTTGGGTTTGTTTCATGTGTAATGCAGGACTTTTCCGCTTGTGGCGAAGAGGGGGAGTGATATAGATTGTACGAAAGCGTCTTCTGTAGAAAAGGGCATGTCATGTAGAGTATACGATGTGGGATGGAATGATTTTTAAATGCCTACGTGTATCTTAGAATGTGTACTTCAATGATTTTAGGAAAGGCTCCATGTTCTTTGTGGATTTTAGAAAGCTTCCGTGTACTTTGCAATTTTGTTTGGCACGAATCAGCGTTCGTGTAGGTCTTCGGCTTGAATCAGCTTTCGTGTAGGTCTTCGACATGTTCGTATTAGTGGTAGGGTTTGTTTTATGTGTAATGCCGGACTTTTCGGCTTGTGGCGAAGAGGGGGAGTGATATAGACTGTACGGAAGTGTCTTCTGTAGATAAGGGCATGTCATGTAGACTATACGACGTGGGCTGGAATGATTTTTTGGAATGCCTACATGTGCCTTAGAACGTGTCCTTCAATGATTTTTGGAAAGGCTCCATGTACTTTGTGAATTTTGGAAAGCTTCCGTGTACTTTGCAATTTTGTATTGATTTGTTTTTTGAAAACGCCTCTGTGTACTTTGCAATTTGCCATTGAATGATTTTTTTGCATTGAATGATTTCTGGAAAGTCTCCTTATGGTCGGCAACTTCACCTTTTAGAAAAACACTGGGCAACTTGAAGGCGATGACAAAAGTTACTTATAGAAATGAATATGTATCTTCTCCACACAAAGATTTGATGATATTTTCACCGGGTAATATGCAAATGACAAGCCAACGTCCATATTAAATCATCTCGCTGATGGTGTGCGCACCTGCTTCTCCATCTAAGTGCGAGTTTATTCTCACTTCTGGTGTGAACGACAAGCACCCTGCAACTGTTTCCCTCTCTCCTTTTCTTTAAATGCACCCTCCATCTAAGTGCGAGTTCATTCACACTTTGAATGAACGCATCGCACTTTGCTTCAACTTGACCTTTGCGAAAACAACAGGCAACCTGCAAATATTTCCCTCTCTCCTTATCTCCCGACTTCCGCAAATGAACCGCCGGTAAGCACCTGCACATCACGAAACAAGAGCACGTCCCAATTGGAACATTGTCAGGTTTTTGCGATGTCGACTCCCGCATGATGACTACACTGAACAGCGGAAGGATGACCGGTCCGCCTCTCCGATGTGGATCTAACGGTGGATTGCGTCAAATCTGCTCTCATAGATCCACACCGGGGATGGGGGTCGGGATCCGACCACAGTTTGCGTGTAAGGCATCATATGATGTGTCGGTATAACCGACATCCAGAACTGCTTGGTGAGCATCTAGTGCTACGCCAATAAGTTCCAAACACGGTTGCAAAGTCCCCTAAAAATGTTCATTGTCAGTTCCTCACGTCGTCGGTTCCTCACGTCGTCGATTCTCACGTGATGAGGACAATAAACAACGGCAGAATGGCAGGTCCCCCTCCCGGAATTGATCTAACGATGGATTGCGTCAAATCTGCTCTCAAAGATCCACACCCGATACAAGGTCCTGCAATCAGCTGCTGCTTACTGGTAAGCATCATATGATGTGTCCATACGATCGACATCCAAAACTGTTTGGTGAGCATCTAGTGCTACGCCAAGCAGTTATGCCGCAAGGTCCCCTAAGAATGCTTTTAGCACTAGAGACGTGAGACCGCCGACTGTTTGGCACTTCTTGAAGGTGGTCATTTCAACCGATGCAGAGGGCTCGTGGTCACTTCCATTGCTTCTATACGTGCCCGTGGGTGCTCGGCCTAGCATACACGTAGTGTTGTTTGACACTTCCTTACGGTTCTCTATCGAATGCTGTTAAACTAGAGTCTCTCTCTCTCCCTCTCTCTCTCTCTCTCTCTCTCTCTCTCTCTCTCTCTCTCTCTCTCTCCTGCCATGCCCGTTGATGTGCCTCTCGCCCGGCTAGGTGCAGTGCGGCCGTGCGGTGGTGGTCGTGTTCAACAAGACGCCCGTCATCGGAGTTTCGACGGACGTCCTTGAGGGGCATGGTTATTTTCTTTCCCTGTGAGCTGGATGAAAGCATTTGCTTAATTTTTTTTTGTTGTGGCCTGCAGGGCATTTGCCGATCGCGATGGCCATGTCGGAGTTGATTATCCTGGGTGATTGGCGTGAGCGCATGGCATACCCTTTCCCCCCATGCGCGCTGCGCGTCTCCGACAGTGGAAACTCCACTGTTATTGACGGTGCGACAAGAGACGAGATGGAGTGTGATCCTTGGATGAAGGTCCCCCCGTTCACTGATGCTCCCCTGGACTCGTGGAAGGAACTTGAATGGGACATAATGCTCAGGGAGTGTCCGTGGGCAGACGACTACAAGTTCGCTAACATGTGCGAGTTTGGGAGTTTCATTCCCGTGCCTAGAGTTGTGCTGGGTTCAGTTCGGTGTCGTTGCTTGCGTGCAAAGCTGAATATTCCTCGTCATCAAAATATGTTGGCCTACAGTGTCGTGACTGCTTCGCCGCGCACATGGTCCCGCTCGCTGAAACACGAGTTGCTTCCCTGTGCACGACATTCTGAGTTCCTCGATCAGTACCCGCTGCGCTCTGCAGGGCTGTCGCCTTGAGCAGTTTCCTACTGCTGCGTTAGATTGCGTCTCGGAAAGTTATTCTTATGTAGGGTCCTTTGCGTCGCGTGTTGGAATCGGAGTAGGACCTTGACTGACGCTGTGGTCTACGTGTCCAAGAATGAGTTGCACCTCGTGAGAGACATTATCGGTTTAATCACAATAGAATACGAAGGGATATGGGATTTGGTAATCAGGGGTAAGGTGGACGATGTGGACGCTTGGCGTGAGGTTGAAGCTCAAGCGTCCTCTATACGGGATGCTATAGGGAGGTCTCTGGCCAGAAGGACCGGGTTCGTTCGCATGAAATATATTTCTATGTTCATGGAAGATGCTCCTACGATGCGCCGCAGTGTCTTACGTTCGGGTCGCCTCTTCGAACTTTGAATGAACGCATCTACACACCGGTCTGTCGTCATCCGTAGAAGTGAAAGTTATGAACGGATGTTACACGCTGATTTCCTTATACATTACACAAATGAGCTCATGGTGTGCGCACCTATCTCTCCATCTAAGTGAGAGTTCACTCGCACTTGCTGTGTGCACCACGAGCATTCCACTTCAGCGGTGTGACCACTTGTCTCTCCATCTAACTGCGACTTCACTCGCACTTGTGCTCTGAACCCCGAGCAATCCGCTTGAGTGAATGTCTTGACGACTTCGTGTGGGCGTGGCCACGACAGTTCCCGTTCGCCAACTGTGTTCATACATGTTGTCGTGGCCGTGTGTATCGTTTGGTATGTGCACGTGGTGTGTAGGGTGCGTAATGGAGGCGACCTTCTCGACACCACGAATCTTTGAGTCGATCTTCTCGACACCACAAACCATGAGTCCTGAAACGCACATTCGCTTGGCAGAACCGTTTCCTCCTTACGTGAGATCAGTGCGGCATTTCAACGGTGTGACTACGATCCACAGAGCGACCGCAGAGGACTTCGACGAGGACCCCCGGATGACCGTCATCCCATGCATGGACGGGCATATTGACGATTGGTGCGATAGGAATTGGGCCACGATGGAGAGTCGCTGCCCTTGGGCAAGCCAGTACAAATTCGCGAACATGTTGGAGTTCGAGAACCTCATCCCGTTGTCTGACGCTGTCCTCGGACACAAGTTCCTGAACCATATGCGCAGAGCACTGGGCTGAATTAGCCGCCATATCAGCCGCCTCGAGTGCCACTACGTCAGGTCGTCGCCACGAACTTGGGGAGGCTCGCAGAAACAAAAGTTGGTGGACTGCGCTCGTCACTGCTCGTTCCTGGACCAGTACCCGCTGCGGTGCCCCGGGAATTCTCCACAAGTTGTGTCATACTGTTGTGTGCGATGGAAAGTGTCCGGGTCTGATTTCGCCAGAGTTCTATGTGTCGTTGCGTCGAACAAGAGCATGAAATATATGTCCGTCTTTTCAGAGAGTGCATCAGTCGACGAACCGCAGATCCGTGTGTACGGATCATCAATGAATGCTTTGTATGGCTTCGGTACACGACCTCGTCCCCGGGGAACCCCGAATGTCACTAGATCTGGACGTGTGGTCAGACTTAAGTGAGAGTTCACTCGCACTTTGCTTAAGTGAGGGTTAGCTCGCACGTAAGTGAGAGTTCACTCGCACTTTGATTAAGTGACGAGCTTGTCGATATGTAGTGCGGGCGTGACGGTTGAGTGTTGGCCGCACCAGGGGAGTATCATTGGACAACTTTATTTACGACGGTCTACACGTCCGTTTGTGTCGTTTGTGTGTCCGTGATGTGTAGGGAGCGTAATATCGTCGAGACCTTCGACAAGTGTCAGCGTGAGTCCCGAGACGCACATGCGCTTGAGTCCCGAGAAGCACATGCGCTTGGCAAAACCGTTTTCACCTTGTGAGACATCGGTGCGGCATCATGACGGTCAAACGTGGATCGACGAAGCAGCCATGGAGGACTTCGACTTCGACGAGGACCCATAGATGCCCGTCAAACCGTACATGAACCGACATCTCGACGAATGGAACGATAATGATTGGAAGGCGATGGAGCGTGCCTGCCCTTGGGCAAGCCATTACAAGTTTGCCAACATGTTAGAGTTCGAGAGCCTCATTGCACTGCCTGATGGTGTCCTCGAGCGAAAGACCCTGGACGATAAGGGTAAACCAATCCACTACCGTACCAGCTTCAGACGTCGCCTCGGCTGCGAGTACATCACATCTTCGCCACGAACTTGGGGAAGTTCGCAGAAACAAAAGTTGGTGGACTGCGCTCGTCATTGTTCATTCTTGGAACACTACCCACCCCGTTGCCCATGGACTTCTCCATAAGCTCTATCGCACTGTTGTGTGCGGTTGACGGATGACGGATGTCCTTTCGCCAGAGTGCTATGTGTGGCTTCTTCAAGCAAAAGTAGGAAACTTGTGGATGCAGTTGTGCTTGTGTCACGCAACGAGATGGTGCTTCAAGGATCCAAGTTCAAGGCGGTCATGTCTCGCCCAGATGTTGACGGGCGGTCAGACTTTGTGAGAGCAGGTCAGGTAAGAGTTTTTTTGTCATTGTGGCGTGACGTGGAAGAGAAAGTGTCTGAAATGCGTGACTGTATAGAGAATTCCTTAGCACGACGAGGAGGGTTTGTCAGGATGAAATACATGTCTGTGTTTTCGGAGACTGCAACGGTCCATGAACCGCAGAGCCACGTATATGGATCATCTATGAATGCCATGTATGGCTTCGGTTCACGACCTCGTCCACGAGAAACCTTATATGTCACAAGGTCCGGACGGGTTGTCAGACCTTGTGTTTAAGGGAAAGCATGTTGTGTGCGGTTGACTGATGACGGGTGTCCTTTCGTGAGAGTGCTATGTGTGGCTTCTTCAAACAAAAGTAGAAAACTCGTGCATGCAGTTGTGCTCGTGGCACGGAACGAGATGGTACTTCAGGGATCCAAGTTCAAGCCCGTGATGTCTCCTCCCGATGTAGATGGGCGGTCAGATTTCGTGAGAGCAGGTCGGGTCAGATGTTTATCATTGTGGCATGAGGTGGAAGAGAAAGTGTCCGATATACAAGACTGTATAGGGAATTCCTCAGCACGATCAGGAGGTTTTGTTAGGATGAAATACATGTTCGTGTTTTCGGAGAATGCAACTATCCACGAACCGCAGAGCCACGTATATGGATCATCTATGAATGCCATGTATGGTTTCGGTTCACGACCACGTCCGCGAGAAACCTTGTGTGTCACAAGATACGGACGTGTGGTCAGACCTTGTGTTTAAGGGCGATTGTAATTCTAATGAACTCTTCTGGTTTTATAGCTATCATGTGCTGTATCGCGATGTTACGTCGTCTTGCGATGTCGTGCCGTGTACTTCTATGACCTTGTGTTTAAGGGAAAACATGTTAAAATACAATCTTGTGGAACATGATGTGCATGTGCACCTTGAAATGGTGGATATGCAGACAATCACACGTTGCCTCTCGCACCTATCGCAACTATTGTCTCTCGCACCTCTATCTACTACTTCATACACATTGTCTCTGGCACCTATTGCAATGCCTCTCAAACCTCTATCTACTCCTTGTTTTTTGCTTCGAACGTTTTTCCGAAAACAACCCCTGTCTACTTTGCAATGTGCGGTTCAGTGGTTTGAACATTTCTCGCAACTCTGCGTGCACTGTTTCCATTTACGATGGTGCAGTGTTAGGAAAAGACTATGCAAGTTGCAAGTGTTTCCATCTCCACGTTGCGGTGACAAGAGTAAATGTTCTGAATGGATGTTATCTATCTTGTCCATGCAAAGAAATGACACGAGTGTTTCGATCTCCGATGTTCATGCCAATGTCTTACAGTCCTATACATGCTCATGTCAAGGAGGGGATCGATGTTTGCTATGACAAGAGTAAATGTTAGGAATCTATGTTATTGATTTGTCCATGCAAATGACAAGCCAGCATCCGTATTGTATCACCGCGCTGATGGTGTGCGTTCATGTTGTCCATCTAAATGAGAGTTCACTCCGACTTGTGGTGTGTACCCCAACAATCCGCTAGTTGTCCATGCAAATGTCCAAGAACTGATAACCTGCGGGATCTGAAGTTCAATTCTGTTTCTTGAGTGCAAAACTCTGCTCAAAACAGATSCAAATCCAACAGGAAGTCCCGCCACAGACCAAGGTTCCCTTATAGTGCGTGGCCATCCGCACAGACCGTTGCTCAGTCACCAAACTGATATCTGCGAATTGATTCGTTGTTCAACTAGTATCTATCAATGCCTTTCCAACTCTCTCTCTCTCTCTCTCTCTCTCTCTCTCTCTCTCTCTCTCTCTCTCTCTCTCTCTCTCTCGAACAGTGCTATTGGCAATCAGAATCGAGAGCGAACGACTGTTTGCCACTTCCTTAAGGTGCTCTGTCGAACACCACCAACTCCCGAATCATTTGGTGTTCAACTACTATCTGTCAACCGGAGAAGGAGGTCCTTCCAGGAAGATAAATGGTAGACACATTTGTTGCAGGGGTACTGACGGGCAACTTGCCAAATGTCGTGCGTCTGGCTGGGTGTTCCGCCCGACCACAGTTGACAGGTTCAGTCCTTCAACTTGCAAGGTGTCGGGCGCCGGACCCCTGACCTTTTATGGAAAACAGACACCACGTACCCAACACAATGCCCTTTTGAATCGTGTACTGTCTGTCACAGCAACACTAAGCCAGTGGTGTGCGTCCATGTTGTCCATCTAAATGAGAGTTCACTCCGACTTGTGGTGTGTACCCGGACAACACCACAAGCAATGTCCAAGAACTGCTAACCTGCGGGATTTGGAGTTCAATTCTGTTTCTTGAGTGCGAAACTCTGCTCAAAACAGATCCAAATCCAACAGGAAGTCCCACCACAGACCATCAAACCTTTCCTCGGTGGCGGACTTCAGCATCCAAGACTGCCCAGCAACTGCTAACCTGCGGCAAGCAAATCCACACCCAGCATCAAGGTTCCCTTAGAGTGCGTGGTCATCTGCACGTCGACTGTTTGACACTTGTTGAAGGTGCTCAGTCACCAAGCCGATATCTGCTCTGTCAATGTCTTTCCGGGTTAAAGCAAGGAGTGCTCTCTCTCTCTCTCTCTCTCTCTCTCTCTCTCTCACACACACACACACACACACACACACACACACACACACACACGACCCGGAATCAGATCTCGCATCAAGTTTCCCTAAGAGTGCTAATGACAATCCACACAGACAACCAATGACTTTTTCTTACTTCTTCAAGCTGCTTGATCGCCAAACAGATCAGGAACCAGCATCAAGGCCCCCTTACAGTGCTATTGGCAATCGGCATCGACAGTGAATGACTGTTTGCCACTTCCTTAAGGAGCTCTGTCAAACACCACTAACTCCCGAATCATTCGGTGACACTGTTCAACTACTATTTGTCAATCGGAGAAGGAGCCTCAGGTCCTTCCGGGAAGATAAATGGTGACACAATTGTTGCAGAGGTACTGACGAGTTGCGGGTTCAACTTGCCAAATGTCGTGCACCAGGCTGGGTGTTCCGCCCAACCACAGTTGACAGGTTCAGTCCATCAACTTGCAAGGTGTCAGGCACCGGACCCCTGACCTTTTATGGAAAACAGGCACCACATACCCAGCACGATGCCCTTTTGAATCGTTTACTGTCTATCACAGCAACACTAAGCCAGGACAACATCGTCAAGGTGTCATACAAAGAGCCCCTGCCCTTTTTTACACTGTGTTAATTCGCATTTAATAACGACTATTCATGTATGAAGGGCTCAAAACGCCCCGCCGCAACATTTGTCATGTCAACACCTCATATACTGACCATTTAAAGTGTCACATGATGCCCTATAGGGCCATGTACTAAGTGCTCATTCGCAGTCGAAATAGTTCACTTTTTGACAAAAAATTCATTTTTTACGAAATGTGTATTTGTAATAGGCGACGTATTAGGCGTAGGTATTTCATTGGTATGAAAGTTGGTTGACTTCCCAAGGTTCGAGATCTGGTGAACTAAGCCCTAGGGGTTTGGTTCTGGTTTGATGAATTGGATAGAGGCAGGAAGGTTGAATGATAAAAAAATTTTGAGTAGCTGGCTCTACCCTCCTTTTTTTTTTTTTTTTGTTTTTTTTTTTTTTTAGAACTTCAAGTTTCTTTTTGGGAAAACAGGCTATACGCCGCTGTATACATAGGAGGTGGGAAGTTGGACCCGGTTTCCAGCACAAAGCTCTATCTGGGCAATAGTCCCAGACTGTCCTTCGGGGTTGTATGTAAGGATTCCTGGACTCCAGTTTATGATCTTTTAATGAATCAAATATTCTTCCAAAAAAAAAAAAAAAAAATACATATTAGAGGACGAATAAAAGAAGAAGTAAACAAAGTTACAAAGAAACGAGTGCTCAGGGATTGTCGATCCAGCCCTTGCGTGGACATTGGTCAAGGACTATAGGATAGACGATTCAGCCCCTGCGTGTTGTTGGGTCCCTACCAACGTTGGTCCTGGATTTGGTCCAAACAGAACCGGTTCAGGACTTCTTGGAGTACTCGTCTTCGAAGTTGGATATACAGTATTTGGTCCAAAAATCGAGAGGATTCAATACTTCTTGGTATTATACTGGTCTTCGATGTTGGTATGTTGGTCCTGGTTTTGGTGTGCTGGTCCTGGATTTGGTCCAAACAAAACCGGTTCAGGACTTTTAGGAGTACTCATCTTGGAAGTAGGATGTGTTTGTACGGTTGTACCGGATTTTGTCCAAAATCGAGAGGATTCAGGGTTTTTTGGTATTATACTGATCTTCGACGTTGGTGTGTTGGTCCTGGATTTGGTGTGTTGGTCCTGGATTTGGTCCAAGCAGAACCGGTTCATGGTGTTTTTGAGTACTCATCTTCGAAGTTGGATGTGCTTGTACGTTTGTAACGGAATTGGTCAAAAAAACGAGAAGATTCAGACCTTTTAGGTATTATACTTGTCTTCAAAGTTGGTGTGTTGGTCCTCGATTTGGTGTGCTGGTCCGGGATTTGGTCCAAACAGAACCCGTTCAGGGCTTTTTGGAGTACTCATCTGAGAAGTTGGATGTGCTTGTACGGTTGTACCGCATTTGGTCCAAAAAGCGAGAGGATTCATGACTTTTTGGTGTGCTGGTCCTGGATACGGTCGAAACAGAACCAGTTCAGGACTTTTTTGAGTACTCATCTTGGAAGTTGGATGTGATTATACGCTTGTAGCGGATTTGGTCCAAGAAGCGAAAGGATTCAGGACTTTTTGGTACTATACTGGTCTTCGAAGTTGGTGTGTTGGTCCAAGATTTGGTGTGCTGGTCCTGGATTTGGTCCAAACAGAACCAGTTCAGGGTTTTTTTGAGTACTCATCTTGGAAGTTGAATGTGCTTGTACGGTTGTACCAGATTTGGTCCAAAAAGCGAGAGGATTCAATTTTTTTTTGTATTATACCTGTCTTCGAAGTTGGTGTGTTGGTCTTGGATTTGGTGTGTTGGTCCTGGATTTGGTCCAAACAAAACCAGTTCAGGGTTTTTTTGAATACTCATCTAGGAAGTTGCATGTATTTGTACGGTTGTACCAGATTTGATCAAAAAAGCGAGAGGATTCAGGATTTTTTCGTATTATACTGGTCTTCGAAGTTGGTGTGTTGGTCCTAGATTTCGTGTGCTGGTCCTAGATTTGGTCCAAACAAAACTGGTTCAGGGCTTTTTGGAGTACTCATCTTGGAAGTTGGATGTGTTTGTACGGTTGTACCGTATTTGGTCAAAAAAGCGAGAGGATTCAACATTTT
>BFEA01000039.1:2467645-2482252 GCA_003427395.1 Chara braunii
GTCTTGATCCTATATTTGGTGTGTTGGTCCTTGATTTGGTCCAAACAAAACCGGTTCAGGGCTTTTTGGAGTACTCATCTTGGAAGTTGGATGTGCTTGTACGGTTGTACCGGATTTGTTTTAAAAAGCGAGATGATTCATAATTTTTTGATAGTATACTAGTCTTCGAAGTGGTGTGTTGGTCCTGGACTTGGTGCGCTGGTCCTTGATTTGGTCCAAACAAAACCGGTTCAGGGCTTTTTGGAGTACTCATACTGGAAGTTGGATGTGCTTGTACGGTAGAACCGGATTTGTTCTAAAAAGCGAGAGGATTCATAACTTTTTGATATTATACTAGTCTTCGAAGTGGTGTGTTGGTCCTGGATTTGGTGTGTTGGTCCTGGATTTGGTCCAAACAGAACCGGTTCAGGGTTATTTTAAATACTCATCGTGGAAGTTGGATGTGCTTGTACGTTTGTAACGGAATTGGTAAAAAAACGAGAGGATTCAGACCTTTTTGGTATTATTGTTGTCTTCGAAGTTGGTGTGTTGGTCCTCGATTTGGTGTGTATGGTTGTACCGGATTTGGTCAAAAAAGCGAGAGGATTAAGATTTTTTTTTGTATTATACCTATCTTCGAAGTTCGTGTGTTGGTTTTGGATTTGGTGTGTTGGTCCTGGATTTGGTCCAAATAGAACCAGTTCAAGGTTTTTTTAAGTACTCATTTTGGAAGTTGGATGTGCCTATACGTTGTACCGGATTTGGTCCAAAAAGCGAGAGGATTCAGGACTTTTTGGTATTATACTTGTCTTCCAAGTTGACGTGTTGGTCCAGGATTTGGAGTGCTGGTCGTGGATTTGGTCCAAATAGAACTGGTTCAGGGCTATTTCGAGTACTCATCTTGGAAGTTGTATGTTTTTGAACGGTTGTACCGGATTTGATCAAAAAAACGAGAGGATTCAGAATTTTTTGGTATTATACTGGTCTTCGAAGTTGGTGTGTCGGTCCTAGATTTGGTATGCTAGTCCTAGATTTGGTCAAAACAAAACCGGTTTAGGGCTTTTTGGAGTACTCATCTTGGAAGTTGGATGTGTTTGTACGGCTGTACCGGATTTAGTCAAAAAACCGAGAGGATTCATGATTTTTTTGTATTATACTGGTCTTCGAAGTTGGTGTTTTGATCCTAGATTTGGTGTGCTGGTCCTTGATTTGGTCCAAACAAAACGAGTTCAGGGTTTTTTGGAGTACTCATCTTGAAAGTTGGTTGTGCTTGTACGGTTGTATCGGATTTGTTCTAAAAAGCGAGAGAATTCATAAATTATACTAGTCTTCGAAGTGGTGTGTTGGTCCTGGATTTGGTGTGCTGGTCCTGGATTTGCTCCAAATAGAACCGGGTAAGGGCTTTTAAAAGTAATCATCTTGGAAGTTGGATGTGCTTGTACGGTTGTACCGGATATGTTCCACAAAGCGAGAGGATCCATGACTTTTGGGCAGTATACTGGTCTTTGGAGTTGGTGTGTTAGTTATGGATTTGGGGTGTTGGTCCCAGAT
Source organism: Chara braunii (assembly GCA_003427395.1). NCBI lineage: Eukaryota > Viridiplantae > Streptophyta > Charophyceae > Charales > Characeae > Chara > Chara braunii. The sequence goes on from BFEA01000039.1 coordinate 2,469,176, forward strand.
TTGGTGTGCTGCTCCTAGATTTGGTCCAAACAAAATCGGTTCAGGGCTTTTTGGAATACTCATCTTGGAAGTTGGATGTGCTTATACGGTTGTACCGGATTAAGTCCAAAAAGTGAGAGGATTCAGGAATTTCACGTATTATACTCGCCTTCAAAGTTGGTGTGTTGGTCTTGGATTTGGTGTGCTGCTCCTGGATTTGGTGCAAACAGAACCGGTTCAGGGTTTTTTGCAGTACCCATCTTAGAAGTTGGATATGCTTGTACGATTGTAACAGATTTGGTCAATAAAACGAGAAGATTCAGGCATTTTTGGTATTATACTTGTCTTCGAAGTTTGTGTGTCGGTCCTCGATTTGGTGTGCTGGTCCTGGATTTGGTCCAAAGAGAACCGGTTCATGGTTTTTTGGAGTACTCATTTTGGAAGTTTGACGTGCTTGTACGGTTGTTACGGTACCGGATTTTGTCAAAAAAGCAAGAGTATTCAGGAATTTTTGGTATTTTACTAGACTTCGAAGTTTGTGTGTTGGTCCTTGATTTGGTGTGCTGGTCCTTGATTTGGTCCAAACAGAACCTCTTCAGGGTTTTTTGGATTACTCGTCTTGGAAGTTGGATGTGCTTGTACGACTGTACCGGATTTGGTCCAAAAAGCGAGAGGATTCAGGACTTTTTGGTATTATTCTGGTCTTCGACGTTTGTGTGTTGGTCTTGGATTTGGTGTGCTGGTCTTGGATTCGATCGAAACAGAACCAGTTCAGGGCTTTTCTTAGTACTCATCTTCGAAGTTGGATATGATTGTACGGTTGTACCGTATTTGGTCAAAAAAGCGAGAGGATTAAGGATTTCTTGGTATTATACTGGTCTTCGGAGTTGGTGTCTTGAGCCTAGATTTGGTGTGCTGGTCCTTGACTTAGTCCAAACAAAACCGGTTCACGGCTATTTGGAGAACTCATCTTAGAAGTGGGATGTGCTTGTACGGTTGTACCGGATTTGTTCTAAAAAGCGAGAGAATTCATAACTTTTTTATATTATACTAGTCTTCGAAGTGGTGTGTTGGTCCTGGATTTGGTGTATTTGTCCTAGATTTGGTCCAAACAGAACCGGTTCAGGGTTTTCTTGAGTACTCATCTTGGAACTTGGATGTGCTGGTACGTTTGTAACGGAATTGGTCGAAAAAACGAGAGGATTCATACCTTTTTGGTATTATACTTGTCTTCGAAGTTGGTGTGTTGGTCCTCGATTTGGTGTGTTGGTCCGGGATTTGGTCTAAACAGAACTGGTTCAGGGCTTCTTGGAGTACTCATCTTGGAAGTTGGATGTGCTTGTACGGTTGTACTGGATTTGGTCCAAAAGGCGACAGGATTCATGACTTTTCGGTATAATTATTCTTGTCTTCGAAGTTGGTCTTGAATTTGGTGTGCTTGTCCTGGATACGTTCGAAACAGAACCAGTTCAGGGCTTCTTTGAGTACTCATCTTGGAAGTTGGATGTGATTGTACGCTTGTAGCGGATTTGGTCCAAGAAGTTAAAGGATTTAGGACTTTTTGGTATTATACTGGTCTTCGGAGTTGGTGTGTTGGTCCGGGATTTGGTATGCTGGTCTTGGATTTGGTCCAAGCAGAACCAGTTCAGGGTTTTTTTTAGTACTCATCTTGAAGTTAAATGTGCTTGTACGGTTGTACCGAATTTGGTCAAAAAAGCAAGAGGATTCAGATTTTTTCGGTATTATACCTGTCTTCGAAGTTGGTGTGTTAGTCTTGGATTTGGTGTGTTGGTCTTGGATTTGGTGTGCTGATCCGGGATTTGGTCCAAACAGAACCAGTTCATGGCTTTATTGAGTACTCATTTTAGAAGTTGGATGTGCCTGTACGGTTTTACCGGATTTGGTCCAAAAAGCGGGAGAATTCATGACTTTTTTGTATGAAACTTGTCTTCGAAGTTGGCGTGTTGGTCTAGGATTTGGAGTGCTGGTCCTGGATTTTGTCCAAATAGAACCGGTTCAGGGCTTTTTGGAGTACTCATCTTGGAAGTTGCATGTGTTTGTACGGTTGTACCGGATTTGATCAAAAAAGCGAGAGGATTTAGGATTCTTAGGTATTATAATGGTTTTCGAAGTTGGTGTGTTGGTCCTAGATTTGGTGTGCTGGTCCTAGATTTGGTCCAAACAGAACCAGTTTAGGGCTTTTTAGAGTACTCATCTTTGGAGTAGGATCAATTTGTACGGTTGTACCGAATTTGGTCAAAAAAGCGAGAGGATTCAGTATTTTTCGGTATTATATCGGTCTTCAAAGTTGGTGTCTTGATCCTAGATTTGGTGTGCTGGTCCTTGATTTGGTCCAAACAAAACCGGTTCAGGGCTTTTTGGAGTTCTCATCCTGAAAGTTGGATGCGCTTGTACGGTTGTACCGGATTTTTTCTAAAAAGCAAGAGAATTCATAATTTTTTGATATTATACTAGTCTTTGAAGTTGTGTGTTGGTCCTGGATTTTGTGTGCTGGTCCTGGATTTGGTCCAAACAAAATCGGTTCAGGGTTTTTTGGAGTACTCATCTTGGAAGTTGGATGTGCTTATACGGTTGTACCGGATCTGGTCCAAAAAGTGAGAGGATTCAGGACTTTCTGGTATTATATCGGCCTTCAATGTTGGTGTGTTGGTCTTGGATTTGGTGTGATGGTCTTGGATTTGGTGCAAACAAAACCGGTTGAGGGTTTTTTGGAGTACTTATCTTGGAATTTGGATGTGCTTGTACGTTTGTAAGATATTTGGTCAATAAAACAAGAGGATTCAGACATTTTTGGTATTATGCTTGTCTTCGAAGTTAGTGTGTCGGTCCTGGATTTGGTGTGCTGGTCCTGGATTTTGTCCAAAGAGAACCGGTTCATGGCTTTTTTGAGTACTCGTTTTGGAAGTTGGATGTGCTTGTACGGTTGTCATGGTATCGGATTTGGTTTAAAAAGGAAGAGGATTCACGAATTTTTGGTATTATACTGGACTTCGAAGTTTGTGTGCTGGTCCTTGATTTGGTGTGTTGGTCTTTGATTTGGTCCAAACAGAACCGGTTCATGGCTTTTTGGAGCACTCATCTTGGAAGTTGGATGTGCTTGTACGGTTGTACTGGATTTTTTCTAAACAACGAAAGAATTCGTAACTTTTTGATATTATACTAGTCTTCAAAGTGGTGTGTTGGTCCTGGATTTGGTGTGCTGGTCCTCCATTTGGTGCAAACAAAATCGGTTCAGGGTTTTTTGGAGTACTCATTTTGAAAGTTGGATGTGCTTATACGGTTGTATCGGATTTGGTCCAAAAAGTGAGAGAATTCAAGACTTTCTTGTATTATTATGGCCTTCGAAGTTGGTGTGTTGTTCTTGGATTTGGTGTGCTGGTCCTTGATTTCGTGCAAACAAAACCGGTTCAGGATTTTTTGGAGTACTCATCTTGGTAGTTGGATGTGCTTGTACGTTTGTAACAGATTAGGTCAATAAAACGAGAGGATTTAGACATTTTTGGTATTATACTTGTCTTCGAAGTTAGTGTGTCGGTCCTCGATTTGGTGTGTTGGTCCTGGATTTGGTCCAAACAAAACCGGTTCATGGCTTTTTGTAGTACTCATTTTGGAAGTTGGATGTGCTTGTACGGTTGTCACGGTACCGGATTTGRTCAAAAAAGCAAGAGGATTCMGGAATTTTTCGTATTATACTGGACTTCGAAGTTTGTGTGTTGGTCCTTGGTGTGCTGGTCCTTGATTTGGTCCAAACAGAACMTGTTCAGGGTTTTTTTGAGTACTCGTCTTGGAAGTTGGATGTGCTTGTACGGCTGTACCGAATTTGGTCCAAAAAGCGAGAGGATTCARGACTTYTTGGTATTATTCTGGTCYTCGACGTTGGTGTGTTGGTCWTKGATTTGGTGTGCTGGTCCTRGATTCGATCGAAACAGAACCTGTTCAGGGCTTTTTTGAGTACTCATCTTGGAAGTTGGATGTGATTGTTCGGTTGTAGCCAATTTGGTCAAGGAAGCGAGAGGATTCATGACTTTTTGGTATTATACTRGTCTTCGAAGTTGGTGTGCTGGTCCYGRATTTAGTSCAAATAAAACCCGTTCAGGGCTTTTTAGAGTACTCATCTTKGAAGTTGGATTTGCTTAGAYGATTGTATCAGATTTTGTCTAAAAAGCGAGAGGATTCATAACTTTTTKATATTATACTAGTCTTCGAAGTTGGTGTGTTGGTCCTGGACTTGGTGTGCTGCTCTTGGATTTGGTCTAAAYAGAACCKGTTCAGRGTTTTTTGGAGTACTCACCTTGGAAGTTKGATGTGCTTGTACGGTTGTACCGGATTTGTTCCACAAAGCGAGAGGATTCAGGACTTTTGGGTATTATACTAGTCTTCGAAGTTGGTGTGTTGGTCCTTGATTTGGGATGTTGGTCCTGGATTTGGTGTCCTGGTCCTGGATTTGGTCCAAACAAAATCGGTTCAGGGCTTTTTGGAGTACTGATCTTGGAAGTTGGATGTTTTATACGGTTGTACCAGATTTTGTCCAAAAAGCGAGAGGATTCAGGACTTTTTGGTATTATACTGGTCTTCGAAGTTGGTGTGTTGGTCCTGGATTTGGTGTGCTGGTCCTGGATTTGGTCCTAACAAAACCAGTTCAGGGTCTTCTGGAGTACTCATCTTGTAAGTTGGATAGGCTTGTACGTTTGTAATGGATTTGGTCAAAAAAATTGAAGGATTCAGGCCTTTTTGGTTTTATACTTGTCTTCGAAGTTAATGTGTTGGTCCTCGATTCGGTGTGCTGGTCCTGCATTTGGTCCAAACACAACCGGCTAAGGGTTTTTTAAAGTACTCATCTTGAAAATTGGATGTGCTTGTACGGTTGTACCGGATTTGGTCTAAAAAGCAAGAGGATTCAGGATTTTTTGGTACTATACTGGTCTTCAAAGTTGGAGTGTTCGTCCTTGAATTGGTGTGCTGGCCCTCAATTTGGTTCAAACAGAACCTGTTTAGGGTTCTTTGGAGTACTCGTCTTGGAAGTAGGATGTGCTTGTACGTCTGTACCGGATTTGGTCCAAAAAGCGAGAGGATTCAGGATTTTTTGGTATTATTCTGGTCTTCGAAGTCGGTGTGTTGGTCTTGGATTGGGTGTGCTGGTCTTGGATCCGGTCGAAACAGAACCAGTTCAGGATTTTTTTGAGTACTCATCTTGGAAGTTTGATATGATTGTACGGCTGTAGCGGATTTTGTCCAAGAAGCAAGAGTATTCATAACTTTCTGATATTATACAAGTCTTCGAAGTTTGTGTGTTGGTCCTAGATTTTGTGTGTTGGTCCTGAGTTTGGTCCAAATAGAACCGGTTCAGTTTTTTTTTTGAGTACTCACCTTGGAAGTTCGATCTGCTTGTACGGTTGTACCGGATTTGTTCCACAAAGCGACAGGATTCAGGACTTTTTGGTATTATACTGGTCTTCGAAATTTGTGTGTTAGTCGTGGATTTGGGGTGATGGTCCTCAATTTGGTGTGTCGGTCCTTGATTTAGTCCAAACAAAATCGGTTCAGGGTTTTTTTTGATACTTATCTTGGAAGTTGGATGTGCTTATACGGTTGTACCGGATTTGGTCTACAAAGGGAGAGGATTCATGACGTTTTAATATTATATTGGTCTTCGAAGTTGGTGTGTTGGTCCTGGATTTGGTGTGTTGGTCCAAGATTTGGTCCTAACAAAACCACTTCAAGGTTTTTTGGAGTACTCATCTTGGAAGTTGGATGTGCTTGTACGTTTGTAACGGATTTGGTCAAAAAAACGAGAGGATTCAATCCTTTTTGGTATTATACTTGTCTTCGAAGTTKGTGTGTTGGTCCTCGATTTGGTGTGCTGGTCCTGGATTTGGTCCAAACAGAACCGGTTCAGGGTCTTTTASAGTACTCATCTTGAAAGTTTAATGTGCTTGCACGGTTGTGTCGGATTTGGTCMAAAAAGCAAGAGGATTCATGATTTTTTGGTATTGTACTGGTYTTCGAAGTTATTGTGTTCGTCCTTGATTTSGTGTGTTGGTCCTCGATTTGGTCCAAAYAGAACCTGTTTAGGGTTCTTTGGAGTACTCGTCTTGGAAGTTGGATGTGTTTTTAGGGTAGTACCGGATTTGGTTCAAAAAGCGAGAGGATTCATGAGTTTTGGGTATTATTCTGGTCTTCGAAGTTGGTCTGTTAGTCTTGGATTTGGTGTGCTGGTCTTGGATTTGGTCCAAACAGAACCGGTTCAGGGTTTTTTGGAGTACTCATCTTGGAAGTTGGATGTGCTTGCACGTTTGTAACAGATTTGGTCAAAAAATTGAGAGGATTCATGCTTTTTTGGTATTATACTTGTTTTTGAAGTTGGTGTGTTGGTCTTGAGTTTTGGTGTGCTGCTCCTGGATTTGGTCCAAACAGAACCGGTTCAGGGTTTTTTAGAGTACTAATCTTGAAAGTTGGATGTGCTTGTACGGTTGTACCGGATTTGGTCCAAAAAGCAAGAGGATTCAGGATTTTTTAGTATTATACTGGTTTTCGAAGTTGGTGTGTTTGTCCTTGATTTGGTGTGTTGGTTCTCGATTTGGTCCAAACACAACCTGTTCAGGGTTTTTTGGAGTACTCGTCTTGGAAATTGGATGTGCTTGTACGACCGTACTGGATTTGGTCTAAAAAGAGAGAGGATTCAGGATTATTTGGTATTATTCTACTCTTCGAAGTTGGTGCGTTGGTCTTGGATTTGGTATGCTGGTCCTAGATTCGGTCGAAACACAACTAGTTCGGGTTTTTTTTAGTTCTTATCTTGGAAGTTGGATATGATTGTACGCTTATAGCGGATTTGGTCCAAGAAGCGAGAGGATTCAGGACTTTTTGGTATTATACTGGTCTTAGAAAGTGGTGTATTGGTCCAGGATTTGGTGTGCTGGTCCTCGACTTGGTCCAAAGAGAACCAGTTTAGGGTTTTTGGAGTAACCATCTTGGAAATTGGATGTGCTTGTACGGTTGTACCGGATCTGGTCCAAAAAGCGAGAGGGTTCAGGTCGTTTTTGTATTATATTTGTTATCGAAATTGGTGTGTTGGTCTTAAATTTGGTTTGCTGGTCCTGGATTTGGTCCAAACAGAACCAGTTTAGGGTTTTTTTTAGTACTCAGCTCGGAAGTTGGATATGCCTCTACGGTTGTACCGGATTTGGTCCAAAAAGCGAGAGGATACATGACTTTTTGGTATTATACTTGTCTTCGAAGTTGGTGTGTTGGTCCTGAATTTGTTGTGCTGGTCCTTGATTTGGTCCAAACTGAACCAGTTCAGGGTTTTTCGGAGTACTCATCTTGGAGGTTGGATATGTTTGTACGGCTGTAACGGATTTGGTCAAAAACGCGAGAGGATTCAGGATTTTTGGGTATTATACTGGTCTTCGAAGTTGGTGTGTTGGTCTTAGATTTGGTGTGCTGGTCTTGGGTTTGGTCTGAACAAAACCGGTTAAGGGCTTTTTGGAGTAGTCATCTTGAAAGTTGGATGTGTTTATACGGTTGTACCCGATTCGGTCTAAAAAGCGAGAGGATTCATAACTTTTTGATATTATACTAGTTTCCGAAGTTGGTGTGTTGGTCTTAGATTTGGTGTGTTGGTCTTAGATTTGGTGTGCTGGTCCTGGATTTGGTCCAAATAGAATCGTTTCAGGGTTTTTTGGAGTACTCATTTTAGAAGTTGGATGTGCTTGTACGGTTGTACCTGTTTTTGTTCTATAAAGCGAAAGGATTAAGGACTTTTGGGTATTATATTCGTTTTCGAAGTTGCTGTGTTGGTCCTGGATTTGGGTGTTGGTCCTGGATTTGGTGTGCTGGACATGGATTTGGTCCAAACAAAATCGGTTCAGGGCTTTTAGGACTACTCATCTTGGAAGTTTGATGTGATTATACGGTTGTACCGGATTTGGTCCAAAAAGCGAGAGGATTTAGGACTTTTTTGTATTATACTGGTCTTCGAAGTTGGTGTGTTGGTCCTGGATTTGGTGTGTTGGTCCTGGATTTGGTCCAAACTGAACCGATTCAGGGTTTTATGGAGTACTCATCTTGCAAGTTGGATGTGCTTGTACGTTTGTAACAGATTTGGTCAAAAAAACGAGAGGATTCAAGTCTTTTTGGTATTGTACTTGCCTTCGAAGTTGGTGTGTTGGTCCTGGATTTTGTCCAAACAGAACCGGTTTAGGGCATTTTGGAGTACTCATCTTGGAAGTTGGATGTGCTTGTACGGTTGTATAGGATTTGATTCAAAAAGCAAGAGGATTCAGGACTTTTTGGTATTATACTGGTCTTTGAAGTTTGTGTGTTGGTCCTTGATTTGGTGTGTTTGTCCTCGATTTGATCAGAGCAGAACATGTTCAGGGTTTTTAAGAGTACTTATCTTGGAAGTTGGATGTGTTTTTACGTCTGTATCGGATTTGGTCCAAAAAGCGAGAGGATTCGCGACTTTTTGGTATTATTCTGGTCTTTGAAGTTGGTGTGTTGGTCGTCGATTTGGTGTGCTGATCCTAAATTCGGTCGAATCAGAACCAGTTCAGGATATTTTTTACTACTCATCTTGGAAGTTGGATGAGATTGTTTGGTTGTAGCGGATTTGGTCCAAGAAGCGAGAGGATTCAAGACTTTTTGGTATTATACAGGTCTTCGAAGTTTGTGTGTTGCTCTAGATTGGGTGTGTTGGTCCTGGATTTGGTCCAAATGAAACCTAATCAGGGCTTTTTTGAGTACTCATCTTGGAAGTTGGATGTGCTTGTTCGGTTGTACCGGATTTGGTCTAAAAAGCGAGAGGATTCATAACTTACGATATTATACTAGTCTTCGAAGTTGATGTGTTGGTCGTGGATTTGGTGTGCTGGTCCTGAGTTTGGTCCAAATAGAACAGGTTTAGGGCTTTTTTGAGTACTCACCTTGGAAGTTGGATGTGCTTGTACGGTTGTACCGGATTTGTTCCACAAAGCGAGAGGATTCAGGAATTTTGGTGTGTTTGTCCTTGATTTGGTGTGCTGGTCCTCGGTTTGGTCCAAACAGAACCTGTTAAGGGTTTTTGGAGTACTCTTCTTAGAAGTTCGATATGCTTGTACGGCCGTACTGGATTTGGTCCAAAAACTGAAAGGATTCAGGACTTTTTGGTATTATTCTTGTCTTCGAAGTTGTTGTGCTGGTCTTGGATTTGGTGTGCTGGTCCTGGATTCGGTCGAAACACAACCTGTTCGGGTTTTTTTGAGTACTCATCTTGGAATGTGGATATGATTGTACGCTTATAGCGGATTTGGTCCAAGAAGCGAGAGGATTTAGGACTTTTTGGTATTATACTGGTCTTCGAAGTTGGTGTGTTGGTCCAAGATTTGGTGTGCTGGTCCTGGACTTGGTCCAAAGAGAACCAGTTTAGGGTTTTTGGAGTAATCATCTTGGAAATTGGATGTGTTTATACGGTTGTACCGGATCTGGTCCGAGAGGGTTCAGGTCGTTTTTGTATTATATTTGTTATCGAAATTGGTGTGTTGGTCTTAAATTTGGTTTGCTGGTCCTTGATTTGGTCCAAAAAAGAACCAGTTAAGGATTTTTTTAGTACTCAGCCTGGAAGTTGGATATGCCTGTACGGTTGTACCGGATTTTTTCCAAAAAGCGAGAGGATTCAGGACATTTTGGTATTATACTTGTCTTTGAAGTTGGTGTGTTGGTCCTGGATTTGGTGTGCTGGTCCTGGATTTGGTCCAAACAGAACTTGTTCAAGGTTTTTCGGAGTACTCATCTTGGAAGTTGGAAGTGTTTGTACGAATGTACCGGATTTGGTCAAAAAAGCGAGAGGATTCGAGATTTTTTGGTATTATACTGGTCTTCAAAGTTGGTGTGTTGGTCCTAAATTTGGTGTGATATTCCGGGATTTGGTCTAAACAAAACCGGTTCAGGGCTTTTTGGAGTAGTCATCTTGAAAGTTGGATGTGCTTTGTACGGTTGTACCCGATTCGGTCTAAAAAGCGAGAGGATTCAGGTCTTTTTGGTATTGTACTTGTCTTCAAAGTTAGTGTGTTGGTCCTCGATTTGGTCCAAACAGAACCGGTTTAGGGCATTTTGGAGTACTCATCTTGGAAGTTGGATGTGCCTATACGGTTGTATCGGATTGGTCCAAGATGCAAGAGGATTAAGGACTTCTTGGTATTATACTCGTCTTCGAAGTTTGCGTGTTGGTCCTTGATTTGGTGTGTTGATCTTCGATTTGATCAAAGCAGAACCTGTTCGGGGTTTTTTGGAGTACTCGTGTTGGAAGTTGGATGTCTTGTACGGTTGTACCGGATTTGGTCAAAAAAGCGAGAGGATTCAGGACCTTTTTGGTATTTTTCTAGTCTTCGAAGTTTGTGTGTTGGTCTGGGATTTGGTATGCTGGGCCAGGATTCAGTCGAAACAGAACCAGTTGAAGGCTTTTTAGAGTACTCATCTTGGAAGTTGGATGTGATTGTACGGTTCTTGCGGATTTTGTCCAAGAAGCGAGAGGATTTAGGACTTTTTGGTATTATACTGGTCTTTGAAGTTGGTGTGTTGGTCGTAGATTTGGTGTGCTGGTCCTGGATTTAGTTCAAATAAAACCCGTTCAGGGCTTTTTGGAGTACTCATCTTGGAAGTTGGATGTGCTTGTACAGTTTTACCAGGTTTGGTCTAAAAAGCGAGAGGATTCATAACCTTTTGATATTATACTAGTCTTCGACGTTGGTGTGTTGGTCCTGGATTTGGTGTGCTGGTCCTGGATTTGGTCTAAATAGAACGGGTTCGGGGTTTCTTTGAGTACTCACCTTGGAAGTTGGATGTGCTTGCACTGTTGTACCGGATTTGTTCCACAAAGCGAGAGGATTCAGGACTTTTGGGTATTATACTAGTCTTCGAAGTTGGTGTGTTGGTCCTGGATTTGGGGTGTTCGTCCTGGATTTGGTGTGTTGGTCCTGGATTTGGTCCAAACAAAATCGGTTCAGAGTTTTTTGGAGTACTTATCTTGGAAGTTGGATGTGCTTATACGGTTGTACTGGATTTGGTTCAAAAAGCGAGAGGATTCAGGACTTTTTGGTATTATACTCGTCTTCGAAGTTGGTGTGTTGGTAATGGATTTGGTGTGCTGGTCTTGGATTTGGTCCAAGCAGAACCGGTTTATGGTTTTTTGGAGTACTCATCTTGCAAGTTGGATGTGCTTGTACGTTTGTAACGGATGTGGTAAAAAAAACGAGAGGATTCAGGCCTTTTTGGTATTATACGTGTCTTCGAAGTTCGTGTGTTCGTCCTTGATTTGGTGTGCTGGTCCTCGATTTGGTCCAAACATAACCTGTTCAGGTTTTTTCAGAGTAGTCGAGTTGGAAGTTGGATGTGTTTGTACGGCTGTCCCGGATTTGGTCTAAAAAGCGAGAGGATTCACAACTTTTTGATATTATACTGGTCTTCAAAGTTGGTGTGTTGGTCCTGGATTTGGTTCAAATAAAAACGGTTCAGGGCTTTTTGGAGTACTCGTCTTGGAAGTTGGATGTGCTTGTACGGTTATACCGGATTTGTTCCACAAATCGATAGGATTCAGGACTTTTAGGTATTATACTGGTCTTTGAAGTTGGTGTGTTGGTCCTGGATTTGGGGTGTTGGTCATGGATTTGGTGTGCTGGATCTGGATTTGGTCCAAACAAAATCGTTTCATGGCTTTTTGGAGTACTCATCCTGGAAGTTGGACGTGCTTATACGGTTGTACCGGATTTGGTCCTAAAAGCGAAAGGATTCAGGCCTTTCGGGTATGATACTAGTCTTCGAAGTTGGTATGTTGGTCGTGGATTTGATGTGTTGGTCCTGGATTTGGTCCAAACAGAACCGGTTCAGGGTTTTTTTGAGTACTCATCTTGAAGTTGGATGTGCTTGTACATTTGTAACGAATTTGGTCAAAAAAATGAGAGGATTTATGCCTTTTTCGTATTATACTTCGAAACAGAACCGGTTCAAGATATTTTGGAGTACTCATCTTGGAAGTTGGATGTGCTTGTACGGTTGTATCGGATTTGGTCCAAAAACGAAGAGGATTCATGACTTTTTGGTATTATATTGGTCTTCGAAGTTTGTGTGGTAGTCCTTGATTTGGTGTGTTGGTCCTCGATTTGGTCCAAGCAGAACCTGTCTACGGTTTTTTGGAGTACTCGTCTTGGAAGTTGGATGTGCTTGTACGGCTGTATCGGATTTGGTCCCAAAAGCGAGAGGATTCAGGACTTTTTGATATTATTCTGGTATTCGAAGTTGGTGTGTTGGTCTTGGATTTGGTGTGCTGGTCCCGGATCCGATCGAAACAGAATCAGTTCAGAGCTTCTTTTAGTACTCATCTTCCAAATTGAATGTGATTGTAGGGTTGTAGCGGATTTGGCCCAAGAAGCGAGAGCATTCAACAATTTTAAGTATTATACTGGTTTTTAAAGTTGGTGTGTTGGTCCTAGATTTGGTGTGCTGATCCTAGATTTGCTCCAAATAAAACCCTGTTCAGAACTTTTTTGAGTACTCATCTTGGAAGTTGGATGTATTTGTACGGTTTTACCGGATTTGGTGTAAAAAGCGAGAGGATTCATAACTTTTTGATATATTACTAGTCTTCGAAGTTTGTGTGTTGGTCATGGATTTTGTGTGCTGGTCCGGGATTTAGTCCAAATAAAACCGGTTAGGGGCTTTTTTGAGTACTCACCTTAGAAGTTGGATGTGCTCGTATAGTTGTACCGGATTTGTTCCACAAAGCGAGAGGAGTCTAGACTTTTGGGTATTATACTAGTCTTCGAAGTTGGTGCGTTGGTCTGGATTTGGGGTGTTGTCCTGTTGGTTATGAATTTGGTCCAAACAAAATCGGTTCAGAACTTTTTGGAGTACTCATCTTGGAAGTTGGATATGCTTTTACGGTTGTACCGGATTTGGTCCAAAAAGCGAAAGGATTCAGGACTTTTTAGTATTGTATTGGCCTTCGAAGTTCGTATGTTGGTCCTGGATTTGGTGTGCTGGTCCTAGATTTGGTCCAAACGGAACCAGTTCAGGGTTTTTTGGAGTACTCATCTCGGAAGTTGG
>BFEA01000039.1:2483297-2494451 GCA_003427395.1 Chara braunii
GAACCAGTTCAGGGTTTTTTGGAGTACTCATCTCGGAAGTTGGATGTGCTTGTACGTTTGTAACGGATTTGGTCAAAAAAATGAGAGAATTCAGATATTTTTTGTATAGTACTTGTCTTCGAAGTTTGATGTGCTTGTACGGCTGTACCGGATTTGGTCCAAAAAGCGAGAGGATTCAAAAATTTTTGGTATTATTCTGGTCTTCGAAGTTGGTGAGTTGGTGTTGGATTTGGTGTGCTGGTCCTGGCTTCGGTCGAAATAGAACTAGTTTAGGGTTTTTTTGAGTACTCATCTTGGAAGTTGGATGTGATTGTACGCTTATAGCGGATTTGGTCCAAGAAGCGAGAGGATTCAGGACTTTTTGGTATTATACCGGTCTTCGAAGTTAGTGTGTTGGTCCAGGATTTGGTGTGCTGGTCCTGCATTTGGTCCAAACAGAACCAGTTCAGGGTTTTTTGGAGTACTCATCTTGGAAGTTGATTGTGCTTGTACGGTTGTACCGCATTGGGTCCAAAAAGCGAGTGGATTCAGTTTTTTTTGGCATTATACTTCTCTTCGAAGTTGGTGTGTTGGTCTTGGATTTGGTATGGTGGTCGTGGATTCGGTCCAAACAGAACCAGTTCATGGTTTTTTTGACTACTCATCTTGAAAGTTGGATGTGCCTGTACGGTTGTACCGGATTTTTTCCAAAAAGCGAGAGGATTCAGGACGTTTTGGTATTATACTTATCTTCGAAGTTGGAATGTTGGTCCAGGATTTGGTGTGTTGGTCTTGGATTTGGTCCAAACAGAACCGGTTTAGGGTTTTTTTGAATACTCATCTTAGAAGTTAGGTGTGTTTGTACGGTTGTACCAGATTTGGTCAAAAAAGCGAGAGGATTCATTATTTTTTTGTATTTTACTGGTCTTCGAAGTTGGTGTGTTGGTCCTAGATTTGGTGTGCTGGTCCTGGATTTGGTCCAAACAAAACCGGTTCAGGGCTTTTTGGAGTAGTCATCTTGGAAGTTGGATGTGTTTGTATGGTTGTACCGGATTTAGTCTAAAAAGCGAGATTATCATAACGTTTTGATATTATACTAGTCTTCGAAGTTGGTGTGTTGGTCATGGATTTTGTGTGCTAGTTCTGGATTTGGAACAAATAGAACCGGTTCAGGGCTTTTTGGAGTACTCATCTTGGAAGTTGGATGTGCTTGTACGGTTGTAACGGATTTATTCCACAAAGCGAGAGGATTCAGGACTTTTGGGTATTATACAAATCTTTGAAGTTGGTGTGGTGGTTCTGGATTTGCTGTGCTGGGCGTGGATTTGGTCTAAATAAAATCGGTTCAGGGTTTTTTAGAGTAATCATCCTGGTAGTTGGATGTGCTTGTACGGTTATACCGAATTTTGTCCAAACAGCGAGAGGATTGAGGACTTCTTAGTATTATACTGGTCTTCGAAGGTGGTGTGTTGGTCCCCGATTTGGTGTGGTGGTCCTGGATTTGGTCCAAACAAAACCGGTTCAGGGTTTTTTGGAGTACTCATCTTGAAGTTGGATGTGCTTGTAGGTTTGTAACGGATTCAGTCAAAAAAACGAGAGGATTCAGACTTTTTTGTTATCATACTTGTCTTCGAAGTTGGTGTGTTGGTCCTCGATTTGGTGTGCTCGTCCTGGATTTGGTCCAAACAGAACCAGTTCATGGCATTTTGGAGTACTCATCTTGGAAGTAGGATGTGCTTATACGGGTGTACCGGATTTGGTCCAAAAAGAAAGAGGATTCAGGACTTTTTGGTATTTTACTGGTCTTCAAAGTTTGTGTTTTATTCCTGGATTTGGTGTGTTGGTCCTCGATTTGGTCAAGCAGAACCTGTTCAGGGTTTTTTGGAGTACTCGTCTTGGAAGTTGGATGTGTTTGTACGGCTGTACCGGATTTGATCCAAAAAGCGAGAGGATTCATGACTTTTTGGTATTATTCTGGTTATCAAAGTTGGTGTATTGGTCCTGGATTTGGTATGTTGGTCCTGGATTCGGTCGAACGAGAACCAGTTCAGGGCTTTTTTGAGTACTCATATTGGAAGTTGGATATGATTGTACGGTTGTAGCGGATTTTGTCCAGGAAGCGAGAGGATTGGGGACTTTTTGGTATTATTTTGGTCTTCGAAGTTGGTATGTTGGTATTGGATTTGGTGTGGTTGTCCGAGATTCAGTTGAAACAGAAGCAGTTCCGGGTTTTTTTGAGTACTCATCTTGGAAGTTCGATGTGATTGTACGCTTGTAGTGGATTTGGTCCAAGAAGCGAGAGGATTCAGGACTTTTTGGTATTATACTGGTCTTCGAAGTTGGTGCGTTGGTCCAGGATTTGGTGTGCTGGTCCTGGATTTGGTTTCAACAGAACCTGTTCAGGGTTTGTTCGAGTACTCATCTTCGAAGTTGGATGTGCTTGTACGGTTGTACCGGATTTGGTCCAAAAAGCGAGAGGATTCAGGTCTTTTTGGTATTATACTTGTCTTCGAAGTTTGTGTGTTGGTTTTGGATTTGGTGCGCTGGTCCTGGATTTGGTCCAAACAGAACCAGTTCAAGGTTGTTTTGAGTACTCATCTTGGAAGTTCGATGTGCCTATACGGTTGTACCGGATTTGGTCCAAAAAGTGAGAGGATTAAGGACTTTTTGGTATCATACTTGTTTTCGAAGTTGGTGTGTTGGTCCTGGATTTCGGGTGTTGGTCCTGGATTTAGTCCAAACAAAATCGGTTCAAGGCTTTTTGGAGTACTCATCTTGGAAGTTGGATGTGCTTATATGGTTGTACCGGATTTGGTACAAAAAGCGAGAGGAGTTCTAGACTTTTTGGTATTATATTGGTCTTCAAAGCTGGTTTGTTGGTCCTTGATTTGGTGTGCTGGTCCGGGATTTGGTCCAAACAGAACCGGTTCAGGGTTTTTATGAGTACTCATCCTTGAAGTTGGATGTGCTTGTAGGTTTGTAACGGATTTGGTCAAAAAAATGAGAGGATTAAAGTCTTTTTGGTATTGTATTTGTCTTCCAAGTTTGTGTGTTGGTCCTCAGTTTTGGTGTGCTGGTCCTGGATTTGGTTCAAACAGAACCGATTCATGGCCTTTTAGAGTACTCATCTTGGAAGTTGGATGTGTTTGTTCGGTTGTACTGGATTTGGTCGTAAAAGCAAGAGGATTCATGATTTTTTTGTATGATACTGGTCTTCCAAGTTGGTGTGTTGGTCCTTGATTTGGTTTGCTGGTCCTCGATTTGGTCCAAAAAGAACCTGTTCAGGGTTTTTTTGAGCACTCGTTTTGGAAGTAGGATGTGTTTGTACGGTTGTTCCGGATTTGGTCCAAAAAGCGAGAGGGTTCAGGAAATTTTTGGTATTATTCTGGTCTTCGAAGTTGGTGTGTTGGTCTTGGATTTGATGTGCTGGTCCTGAATTCGGTCGAAACAGAACCAGTTCAGGGTTTTTTTTAAGTATTCATCTTGGAAGTTGGATGTGATTATACGCTTGTGGCGGATTTGATCCAAGAAGCGAGAGGATTGAAGACTTTTGGGTATTATACTGGTCTTCGAAGTTGTTGTGTTGGTCCTGGATTTGATGTGCTGGTCCTGGATTTGGTCCAAACAAAACCAGTTCAGGTTTTTTTGGAGTACTCATTTTGGAAGTTCGATGTGCTTGTATGATTGTATCGGATTTGGTAAAAAAAGCAAGAGGATTCAGGTATTTTTCGTATTATACTTGTCTTCAATGTTGGTGTGTTGGACTTGGATTTCGTGTGCTGGTCCTGGATTTGGTCCAAATAGAACCAGTTCAGGGTTTTTTTGAGTACTCATCTTGGAAGTTTGATTTGTCTGTACGGTTGTACCGGATTTGGTCAAAAAAGCGAGAGGATTCAGATATTTT
Source organism: Chara braunii (assembly GCA_003427395.1). Lineage (NCBI taxonomy): Eukaryota > Viridiplantae > Streptophyta > Charophyceae > Charales > Characeae > Chara > Chara braunii. Next base: position 2,487,181 of record BFEA01000039.1, read on the forward strand.
TGGTATTATACTTGTCTTCAAAGTCGGTGTGTTGGTCCTGGATTTGGTGTGTTGGTCCTGGATTTGGTGTGTTGGTCCTGGATTTGGTCCAAACAGAACCGGTTGAGGGCTTCTTGGAGTTTTCATCTTCGAAGTTCGATGTGTTTGTACGGTTGTACCGAATTTGGTCAAAAACACGAGATGATTCATGATTTTTTGATATTATACTGGTCTTCGAAGTTGGTGTGTTGGTCCTAGATTTGTTGTGCTGGTCCTGGATTTGGTCCAAACAAAACCGGTTCAGGACTTTTTGGAGTACTCATCTTGGAAGTTGGATGTAATTGTACGGTCGTACCGGATTTGCTCTAAAAAGTGAGAGGATTCAGAACTTTTTGATATTATACTAGTCTTCGAAGTTGGTGTGTTGGTACTGGATTTGGTGTGCTGGTTCTGGATTTGGTCTAAATAGAACCGGTTCAGGGCTTTTTGGAATACTCCTCTTGGAAGTTGGATATGCTTGTACGGTTGTACCGGATTTGTTTCAAAAAGCGAGAGGATTCATGACTTTTGGGTATTATAATGGTCTTCGAAGTTGGTGTGTTGGGTCTGGATTTGGGGTGTTGGTCCTGGATTTGGTGTGTTGGTCCTGGATTTGTTCCAAACCAAATCGGTTGAGGGTTTCTTGGAATACTCATCTTGGTAGTTAGATGTGCTTATACGGCTGTACCGGATTTGGTTCAAAAAGCGAGAGGATTCATGACTTTTTGGTATTATACTGGTCTTCGAAGTATGTGTGTTGGTCCTGGATTTGGTGTGCTGGTCCTGGATTTGGTCCAAACAGAACCGATTCAAGGCTTTTTGGAGTACTCATCTTGGAAGTTTGATTTGTTTGTACGGTTGTGCTGGATTTGGTCCAAAAAGCGAGAGGATTCATGTTTTTTTGGTATTATACTGGTCTTCGAAGTTGGTGTGTTGGTCCTGGATTTGGTGTGCTGGTCGTGGATTTGGTCCAAACAGAACCGGTTCAGGGCTTTTTGGAGTACTCATCTTGGAAGTTGGATGTGCTTGTACGATTGTACCGGATTTGGTCCAAAAAGGGAGAGGATTCAGGAGTTTTTGGTATTATACTGGTCTTCGAAGTTGGTGTGTTGGTCCTGGATTTGAGTTGCTTGTTCTGGATTTGGTTCAAACAAGACCGGTTCAAGGTTTTTTTGAGTACTCATCTTGGAAGTTGGTTGTGCTTGTACGGTTGTACCGAATTTGGTCTAAAAAGCGAGAGGATTCAGGACTTTTTGGTATTATACTGGTCGTCAAAGTTGGTGTGTTGGTCTTGGATTTGGTGTGCTGGTCTTGGATTTGGTCCAAATAAAATCGGTTCAGGGTTTTTTTGAGTGCTTGTCTTGGACGTTGGATGTGCTTGTACGGTAGTACCAGATTTGGTTAAAAAAACGAGAGGATTCAAGACTTCTTGGTATTATACTGGTCTTCGAAGTTGGTATGTTGGTCTTAGATTTGGTGTGCTGGTCTTGGATTTGATCCGAACAGAATCGGTCTAGGGCTTTTTGGAGTACTCATCTTGGAAGTTGGATGTGTTTGTACGGTTGTACCGGATTCGGTCTAAAAAGCGAGAGGATTCATGACTTTTTGGTATTATATTGGTCTTCGAGGCTGGTGCGTTGGTCCTGAATTTGGTGTGCTGGTCTTGGATTTGGTCCAAATAGAACGGGTTTAGGGTTTTTTAGATTGCTCGTCGAGGAAGTTGGATGTGCTTGTACGGTTGTACCGGATTTGGTTCAAAAAGCGACAGGATTGAGGACTTTTTGGTATAGTGGTCTTCGAAGTTGGTGTGTTGGTCTTGGATTTGGTGTGCTAGTCCTGGATTGGTCCAAACAGAACCGGTGCAGACACTGCAAGACTTTTTGGTATACTGAATTTCATCCTGTTTAGCGGGTCCAGGCTCGACCGGGTTTGTTGTTGTTGGATTACAGTCTTCCCCCGAACACAACGCACCCGAAACATGAATGTATACAAGCTATATTTCCCGGACAGATACAGCCAAAATAAGGGTGCGTTGTGTTCGGGGGAAGACGGTAGTCTGGTAGATCAACATAAAAAATTTCCAGAGTTAAATAACCATTCTAGAGTAAAATAACATTCTAAGGTTTAAATTTTCATTTCATCTTAAAAAATGTCATTTCAATTTTAAAAATTTTCGTCTTACTTGAAAACTTTTCTTCAAAGAATGGGGTATCCTTTCGTATTTGCACTGCATGCTAGAGATGGAATGGAAGTCTGGATGAGTTCATGAAGTACTTTAATTGGACTGTTATTCTAAGTAAGGATTTTCGTTCATATATATGTTAATCCAATCTAAATTAGAAGATATTTGTTATAGTAGAATGAAAGTCTAATTAAAACATTTCATAAACTCGCTCAGACTTTCATTCCATCTTGAACAAATAGATGTAGTTAGAAGAGAAAACTCATATTTAGACGGGAACTTATCAAATTAAATTGGAAATTTTAGAATTAGGCGAACATTGGAATGATAATTTATAAATATGAAGATTTTTTTTTTTTATTGAATGTTTTTTCAACTTCCATTTCTCGTGGGAATTTTTTCGTTGATACCCAAGGAGTCAGACGAGTTTCATTCGACTTGTTCACGATTCTTATAGAGTATAGGACCTTGTAGCGGCCTTTTGGTAATTCTGATAAACGTAGGTATAAGTACTTTGTAGTTTCAGCTGGTTTTCATCCTGGGCTATGTATCACGACCCCTGATGCCGTCCGACAGGCAACTGGCACAAACACATGTTGGTTTTTTTCACCTGACATCGTTGGGCTTCATGTTTTATCTTTTGAAATTACCTGCGCTGGGTTCTTTATCCATCTTTGTCCTAAGTGGTGTGCTTTTATGCATGTTGCTTTGCTATGTGTTCGAGCTTTTATATTTGAATACTATGAGTGATGTTTACTACATTAGTCCACGCATAAACCAACGTAGCAATAGTACTACGGATGTGTGACTGCGACCTGCCACCACCACCACTACCACTATCACCACTATCACCACCATCACCACCTCTATTTATTACTGTTAATCGTAAGTATTGTTATTTCTCTTATTATTTCTCATAATATTTCTCTATTATTTCACTTTTCACTTTCTATCCTTGTGTATCCTAATGGAGCGGCCTGTGTGTCATTACTGTCAACAACTGGGATATGTCATTCGGGACTGCCGAACTCGTCTGAGGGATATGGACCAGCAAGCCAGGCAAGCGAATGGTAATCAACCCTCAACTTCGCGTTCTGCTGCAATTCTTCCGGCTAAAGGAGCGATCGTCCCTTACCAACCCCCTTCTTATGACGTGCGTAACAACCAAGCGACTGGGAGCATCAATGGCGGTTATAATGGAGGGTACGAGGGCGGGTATGGTGGTTACAATAATTATCGGTGGGCTTGGTTGTGACGTGCTAGTTCCCAGACCTTCTGCCCCCCTCCCCTCCCCCCTCTTTTTTTTTTTTTCTTTCTTTTTGTCGAATTTTGGGTGACCATCCGACGAGGTTACATGGTTTTTTTTTTGTATTTTCATGGATGTAAATTTTGAAAATTTATCTTTTGCAAATTCGGGAATTACATGCGAATTACGCGCCCCTTAGCAAGCACGCTAGGAATTTGGGTCAGCGGTTAGGAATTTTGGAATAAGCAGAATCTGACGTGTCCTTTCTTGCGCTTGAATGTTCTCAACTTTGTCTTGGAAAGCTCTGGGAACTTTCGTAGGAATTTGAATAGGCATAGGATTTTTTTGTTTTTTCCGTCCCTGCTCTTCCGCGTGGATATGGTACTTTTTCAATTTGAAATAGTTGTAACTGTTTTGGTGCCCTTTTTGCCTCTGCATTGGCGCCATGCATGCGAGCCTCCCCTCCCCGCTTCCCTCCTTGCCTTCGACACTCTCCTCTTCGCGCTCACACTCCTTTTCTATCTGTAATGGTTTCTATCCTTCTTGCACGTTTTTTCTATCCTTCTTGATCGACTTAATTTTGGCTTCGTTTCACGCTATTCCTCACGCTCCTCTTCTTCCCGCTCTGTTCCCCACGCCGAAATACCTTATCGACCCCATTTTTACTTCCCCTAGCCAAGGAGACACACCGTGTAAGAAGGAAATTCATGATACACGATGATTCTGATTGGCTGCAGTTGGGATCCAAAGGATCGACATGGCTTTCGATGTGCAGAGCTTAAAGGAAAAACTGAGAGATCTCGTAATTAGTCCTATTGACCATAATCCGGGATATTCCTACGTTTGTTGTCCGACTGTCTTTTGGAAGCGGATGAAGGCCCTGTTTATCAAAAATAAAGGTTTTACACTAATCGTACGAGAAAAGTCGCAGGTAATCAAGGATATCCATGGGAAATTTCTGATGGCTAGTCTTCATAAATTTGTTTCGTTCAATCGAGAAGGGAAAGTGGGTAGAAGATTAAAACCTATGGGATCCCGAAGCACAAGAATATCGCTAAGTGGCAACCAATCTGCTCATCCTTCTTTGATTCATTAATACGTTTAAGTATTACATTATCCAAGTCTGTCAATCAGTTGTTATGGAAGTTACTTGAAGAATCCTACTTTAATCTGTGATGCCCGAGTGACATGATTGGACGACTCACACTCTTTAATAGCAATATCGAAGAAGAAGAAAAAGTGATTGCGTCAAGCTTTGACGTGAAAGAAGTGTTCACTGCATTGCCACATGTGTCTACTATTAAAACAGTAGAGTGGTTGGTTTGTGTTTTTGAGGAAAAATTATTTTCCAGTGCGTTTGTGAAAATCAAAGGAAAAGGTGGCATGTTGGGCAAGTGTAAAGAGGCTCCTGCAGGTTTTCGACGCATCAATTTTTCATTACTCCTGAAGATGGTAGCCTTTGATATTGACAAGACATATATATTGGTTATGGAAGCTCTTTTACAACAGAAAGTGGGAATACCTATGGGGAATCATCAAGCCCTCCCTTGACTTGTTTGTTGTGTGCGTTCAACAAACACGAATTCCTCTAATATTTGGGTAGGAAACGTCGACTGCTCTTTGGGATGAGATTAATGGATGAAGTGTTTGTCTTCTCAAAATACCAAAAGGGATCGAGATATGCAAAGATATTGGCAGAGAGGAGATTAGATATGTTGAAAGATCGTTATGATAAGAATCTCGTGCTAGAACTGACTAGTGTGCATGATACATGGGATTTTTTGGGTTGTGTCATTAAGGTGTTTAGACAACCCTGTAGGGTACTATGTTCTGCAACCCACAAAAATAAGTGGTATGTGATCAACCCAAGAGTGATGTTCCAAAATTTGCAAGATTTTTCTTCCTACACGAATAAACATCAGAAGATGTTTGTTATTACTGCATGTTTGCATAGGGCGAGAACATTGACAACAATGTCAGGAGTTGATGCTTGTTTCCTGTTGACGTTGAAGTTTGAATTACAAATCAGAGGCTTCCCTGACTACTACTCTGATCACTGTCTGAAGAACTTTTCGGCTCGAATGAATAACTCTTGAAGATCACGGGTTATGTGTTTTACTAATTGATAATGGTAACTCGGGTTGTGATAAGGGCAATTATTTTTTAATTCTTAGGTGTTACTCCTTTGATTCCTTAGCTTTCTAGACTTGAACCTAAGATCTTGTGTTTAAAGATGAACAATTAGTTTGGGAGTCGCATATTGACATGGTAGGATTCGAACTAGTGCCCTTCCGTTTTTTATTTGTCTTGGGTAAGCATTCTTTTTTTGAAACATGACGAAGATCGAGCTCGGTTGTTCTTGGACTAGTTTGGTACATACCCAAGGAGTCAGGCCAGTTTCATTCGACTTGTTCACGATTCTTCTAGACTATAGGACCTTGTAGCGACATTTTGGTAATTTTGATAAACATAGGTATAAGTACTCTATAGTTCCAGTTGTTTTTCATCATGCTCTAGGTATCACAACCCCTGATAACGCCGGGCAGGCGACCAGCGGAAACACGGTGTTGGGTTTTTTCGCCTGACATCGTTGTGCTTCATGTTTTATCTTTTGAAATTACTTGCGCTCGGTTCCTTATCCATCTTCTTCCTAAGTGGTGTGTTTTTATACATGTTGCTTTTCTATGTGTTCGAGCTTTTATGTTTGAATACCATGACTGGTGTTTGCTACAGGATCTTCATAATGTAGGAACCACGGTTCTGGTGTCATTTCGTCAAAACGGACATTTTATATTTGGACATGGGGTTCCGGCATTCCTAAAATGTCGGACCCCCTGGATGTATTTGGTCTCAACTTGAGATCTGTACGAGGGACCACCACATGTCTAATCATGGCTACGACTTTGATCTAGCCTCCAGGTCTTTGATCATGTGTTACAGAGTGCGTGAAACTCTGTGTGTCTGTGTGTGTATGTGTGTGTGTGTGTGTGTGTGTGTGTGTGTGTGTGTGTGTGTGTGTGTGTGTGTGTGTGTGTTATATCATGTTCACCATACATAACTCCACAGAAAAAGTATGTGACGAGCGAACTTTCCATAATGTGCGAGTCTGTATATCCTTCCTTGTGCATCAATTTTAAAGAGGTTGTGCTTTATCTTTTCTTTCTTTTGGCTTTTCAAATTTTTGAGTTTCATGCAATTTTTTAGAATATCCTCGGAGTATAACAACTGATTTTTTGTTTGATGTAGTTGCAATAGGATTTTTGCATGACTTAGCGAGCAAGCCTGAATTTTCTGTTGGACTTTTTTATTTCAAATCTACAGTAGGAATGAGTCTGAATGACTCAGAGGCGTCGTTCCACTTTTTCAGCGATACTTCACACATAGCTGTCTTACGTCTTTTCATTTCAAAACAAGTATCGTTTGGGTTCACACTGTGCTATGCTATTTGCATGTCATCTTTTTTAGTGTTCTTCTTCCCCCTTCTTCGCGTTCTTTTGGGACCATTACAACTGTTTCCACCTTCTTCCCTCGAGCCCTCTTCCTTCTTCTTGATTTCATCGAGTTTTGGTTTACACTTGTGCAATCTTACGTTAACTTCCTTTCTCACCTTGATTCAGCTACAGGCTATAACCGATTTTGGCAAGTCAACGTAGCCGTAGACTTCAGATTACTGCATGGAGAGTGATCGAGCAAACCATCACAACTGCGGATTGACCAGCTACGAACCTCCTTCCGGCAACACCATGAACTCCTAAACTTATTTGTCGTTCTCTCTCTCTCTCTCTCTCTCTCTCTCTCTCTCTCTCTCTCTCTCTCTCTCTCTCT
>BFEA01000039.1:2514882-2531041 GCA_003427395.1 Chara braunii
TCTCTTATACACATCTAGATGTGTATAAGAGACAGCTCTCTCTCTCTCTCTCTCTCTCTCTCTCTCTCTCCCCCCTCCGCCCCGCTTTTATAGTATCCCTCTGTGCTGTGAGTGCTGAATCGTCGCAAAGAAACCCCGACTCCCCCAAGTCCTGACGCAAAAAATTACGGTGGCGGAGGCCGACCTGCTCACTGGTGTCCCGTTGGCTAGCTCAGTAGGTGTCATGCCTGAGCGGCACGGCATAGGTGCTATTCCCGTTGCTGCCACTTTCAGTGTCCTGACGCCTGAGGAGGAACGGTGGCCACGGCTAGCGAACACGGGTACGTTGCTGGGGCGAACTGTGCCACTCTGTAACCTGTACCAACACGGGAGCATCGGGCCAAGTGGAAGTGGCTGCTCAGGTCCTGCGGCGGGCGGTTGGGACACACCCAATACAAATCCAATAAAAAGAGCTCTCAGGTTGAATTCTCAGTGACTCACAGTGAGTATCATCATAGCTGACATTCATGGCTCTATTTCTGTCAAATTCTATGCCTATCCGCCCCTTTTAAAATTAAAAAAGAAATAACGGTCGACATGGCACATGTTCTGAAACCCTAAAGGCAAAAGAAACTCGCATGGTCACACCGGCAAAGAAACCAGGCCCCAACTTGAAATGAGCGGTTTCATTCCAATCCCCTGTGAACCAGGGTAATCAATGCTGGCAGGTGGTCACTGAATAGTGAATGTTCAAGACTCTTGATGTATAATGGGACGCTGGACCCGGTTTCCAGCAGGTGGGGCTCGTCCGCTCCCCACCAATAGACTGGAGCAACCACGAAGCTCGGTAGGGAAGGGGTGTGATCTTATCCTCTCCCCTCCCCTAGCGGGGGGATCGGTATTTTCCCCAAAAACCAAGAAAACAAGTACTATCCGTTGGGCATGTTCTTCTTTTTTTGTTTTCCCCTCTAACACCACGGCCGACCCCTGTAAATATGACACCTGGTCTGACACCAGGGCCATCAGTACTCTTCATCGCCTTTTCAAACTCGGTGTGGTCATCTTTGTCGACGCGTGTTTTTTTTTGCCCATTCCATACTCAAAGAGTCGAAGGTGACATGAACGTACTGTGTTTTTTTTTGCCCATTCGATACTCAAAGAGTCAAAGGTGACATGAACGTACTTACCTCATTCAAAAAATACGAAGTAAAAGAAAAACCTCCTCTCTGCTATTTTTAGATCCGATTCGGTAAAATGACAGAAAAGGCGCTGTCGCCACCTGCCGATTGCAAGATGGTTTGCTTGACGAGGAGGACGGACTTTGTCAAGACTCAAGAATAATGGTCAAAGACATTACATGCTTGTGACGGTGATGCGCCCCCTTGGGTGGTCCATCGGACTCCATCCATCCCCTGATTGAGCACCGGAACTATCCTTGGAGGACTAGATCCATAGCTCAGCAGGTCAACAACAGACTGACAGTGTTCAGTTTCAACGCACACATTCAATTTGTCAATCTGAACCAAGCCAAGGAAAGGGAAACTTTATAACCCCACCCGGGTCCCCGGCCACAGAACCTTTGTATTCATTTCCCCCAAATCGGGGCAAAAAGTGCCGCAGGTATCAAAAATGACTCTCAGCATCATTTTTTAACCCTGTAAAACACTCTCCCCCCATTATTGCACAGGGGGCATTACCCATCCACGGCGTCCAGCCAGCCTGAGCCAGGGCTGTGTAACCGCGAGTTCATTGAACGCAGGTAGAGTTCAGAAACTGAACGCAGTGAATGCGCGTTCAATGAATGTGTTTACAACATGAAGGGGTTTGCACAGGTAGAAATGCTGGGGGGGGAGGTGGGAGGTGGATTGATTTGGCACGTGGGGGTTGTGGGGGGTCGGAAAGGAGGTACCCCCCCTCATTCCTGTTTTTAAGGGGGGGAAAGGAAAAGTTGGAAAACGGAAAAAGAAAAAAAGAAAAAGAAAAGTATCAGACCCATGGTTGCGGTGCATCCCTTGCGCGGGGCAGCGGCACTCTACACCACGCATGCACACGCACTCACCTGATGAGGTGCATCAAAAAAAAAAAAAAAAAAAAAAAAAAACAGAAAGTTCAGGGTGGGGTGGCCAAACACTCCCCTCACTTCTAAGAATCAGAAAGCAAGAGGGAGAACAGTCAGGGCCACGCCAAACCACAAAACTGTGGGCACATGTATAGGCATGCAAATATTCATGTCCTAATTGTGTCCAGCCTCTTTTCCGAAGGGCCCTTGCAACGAATTAGGTAGGACCCCATGTGCAGCAGAGGTGAACTCCAAAATTCCACTTGCCAGCATGAGGCTGTGAGCATAGAATATATAGTCTGGATTCGAATTCAGGTCTGTGCATCTCTGTTATGGGTCACTATTTCGCTTTTTTCTCGTTTTCTTTTCTTCATACGTGCAGTGGCCCTAAGGGCCTCTACTCACCACATGCACAAAAGACAAAACATATGGAGGTGTTCTGCAGAAGATTCATTCTAATTTTGCACATTCCCTGAGTAGTGCAGCCAAGCCCTGAGAATCACGTGTAGCGACCAACACAGCCCAGCTACGTGAGCAACCCATACCTGCTGAAACACGGACCTGAATTTGAATCCTGAGTATATATTTGTCCAGCTCGTGCTCTACTTCATACTCACTGCCTGCTTCTATTTTGGTGGAGGGTCTGCACTTTATTGCCTGCATGGGCCCTCTGAGATGTGCTAAGGGGATCCGCTGCTCTCTCTCTCTCTCTCTCTCTGAGTATTGTAAACAGTATGATGGCCTTTACCGGCCATGATCTTGCTAATATGTTCATGGCTCTATTATTAGCGATCAGTGGCAAAAAGGTCTGGCCTTTATCTCCCAGAGCCAACCCGTTGATGGCTCCGTTATTAGCCATCAATGGAGGGCTGGGCCTGCATCTGGACCTGCAACTGCGGTCTAGCCGGCCAAGGCCTTCATCCCCTGCTTTTTTTCTTTTATTAAAATTGCAAACAAGGGACTGGGGGTGTCTGAGGTTTTTCCTGAACCGTGCACATGTGTTGCTTCTTCTTTCAAAGAGGTGAGGGGGACAAGTAGATGGTTGGATAACAATTGTCCTACTAGTAAAGGGGCTAGCTCGTAGGACGGAAATAGGGCACAGCAGTAGCGGAGATGGTGGCTCTGCTGCAGTAAGTCTTGCTGGAGTGTGGTAAAGAGGATTGATGGGGGGGGGTTGAGTCGGTTTTCTGAATTTCTCTGAAGTCTGACATAGTAACTTGTTAAGTAACTCAATTTTTTCCTAGCCAAAGTCGGGTAATGGCCCCGGTATCTCAATTTTCATGTTGCATATTCTCAGCTGTATTTCAAAGGGACGCTGAGCCCTGTTCCCACCACGTGATGCTCCCCACGAATAGATTGGAGCTTTTGTCCCATTAAAAAAAAAAAAAAAAGGGGGAGGTTGGGCCTCGGGAATCCTCCACAAACAACCCGTCGTATGTACTGCGACCATTTCCTTGGTCCGGATTCTTTTTTTTTTCTTCTTTTTTTTTTATGAATCTTTCTTTATTCCAAACAAGTCGGGGCCGGGGACCCCACAATTCCACCCGGAGTTATCCTGGCAGCATCAGCCAGTTTAGCTTACCATCAAAACTCGCCAGTAAGGAGTAGGCTAGTCTAGGCACAGAATTGGCCAATACTGGGCCGCTGTCCTGAAACCGCTCGTGGAAGAAAAAAAAAAAAGAATGCATCAAGCCTTTAAAGCCAAACAATCCAAAATATAACTATAACTAACCTACCCACCAGAGTATGCAGAATTCCACAATTCCACTAAGTGCTAGCCTACTGTTCTTAGCCTATCTAGTCTAAACCCTGTCTAAACCGACAGGTGGATCCGAAGGACCAATAGTACTCTGCTGGCACTCCCTGCGCTAGCAATCCAACTGCCTTCCTACCGTGGATAAAAGAACCGAGCACCTAGGTTCCGACCTATCTACTACCCCATCCTAAACCATTTATCAAACACTAGCTTACCCTTGTGACGAACCGATTTCTGTTCCGCACGATTTTCTGCGCGATAGCAATGAGGGGTCGTAAGCTGAGAAGGATGGGCCAATTACGGGAGATCGGGATTAAAGGGAAATTGCATTGGTGTTCTCATTTCTTCGTCTTTTTTGCGTCGTCTCTTTTCGGATGATTGGGTGCAGCGCCGGGCGAAGTCCCGGGATGATCGATTGAGTGGCTGTCGCGCCGACCAGGCGCAATTAATAATGGTTGACGTCTCTTCTTTTCTGTGCTGTTGTCGGATTTAGGCGCGGAGGTCACGCGGGAATTTTGTTTCGTTCTTTTTTGAATTTCTTTTTCGAATCTTGTCGAGCCCATGACAGCTCTCGGAACTTCGAATTTTCTTTTCAGAATTTGTGCTTCTTTTTGCATTAGCTAGGAATTTAGGAATTTAGGATTTTCTTTTGCCGCGCAGCACTTTTTGCTTACGCGCTTCTTTTTGCGGCTGCAACAGAGCTCTGATTAGACGGCGCCCTTAATTGTGTGTGTAACTGTAATTTTGGGTGGGCGCCATTGTAACAGTATCTTTCTTCTTGAACTTCGTCTTTCCCGCTCTCCTTTTTCTCTTGCTGTGTCTAGCTAGCCCGCGGACTGCATGCTCGGATCGATGCGTGGAGAGAGGCTATGTCCCCCACGCCGCGATCTGGCCATGCAGAATCCAGGCGCTCTCTCTCCTAATCTCCTTTCTAAGTCCTTGCAATTCCGTGTTCCTCACGCATGCATGCACGCTATAAATTCCGGTTGCGCGATTAGATAGCTCTCTTAACCAGTCCTTGGAGCTCGGGGAGCGCGATTACTGAGGGTCGGCTCGCAAGAAGTGGAAGTCGGGCGACCCGACGAGCTGGTGCCGAACGTGCGGGGTTGACACGGGCCACGACGGACTGTGGGCGCCGGTGAACCTGATGGGTGCGGGAGGACTAAGCGGGGTGACGACTTCATGAGTTGGTGCATGACGACGGACTGTCCGCATCGAAAAGAGAGAGAGAGGAAGAGGGAGCGAATATTGATGGGTGTGGATTTGAAGTTTTCTTTGTCTTTTCTCCCCTTTTGCTTTTGTATATAAATTTTGATCTCGGCTCAGGGCGATTCGCCCGTCTCCTTTTGTTTTCAGAATCTTGGTTTGGTTTCCGCCCACACTCGTTTTGCGATTGATCTCGATTTCGTTTGTTGCGTGTTTTGTCGAATGAATGGATGAATGAATGTCATGTTTGTTGCGTGTCTTTTTGCCTGATCCTTGCCTTTGCTTGACGTTTTGATACAATCATGAGCATAGTAGGAATTTTTGCGTAGTCGTCATTACTGCTTCCATTGTTGTTTATTCTTTTTGAGCCACCGTTGTTGATGCAATGCCTGATAGCTCAGGAATGATTGCGTGCGGATCACAGAGTGATTAGATGATTGGGTAGTTGTTAGACCAGAAACAAGTGAGTACCTCGCGAGGATGCGTGTAAACGCGATCTGACCTGAGCGGCCTACACGTATCCACACGCGCTGATTCGCGACCATTGGCGAACTTGACACCTTCGATATCGGGTAGGTGTGAACCCTCCCCTCCCCCACGCGCCTGAACGGATAGGAGTTTTCGATACCGCTTCGGAATCCCCTTGCCGATTAGACGCGTGCGGGAGGATTCCATCACACTGCAATGATAAGATGCCAAGCTCTTGGGATTCGGAGTACTTCGACCCTTGGGTGAGAGAGTGTATTAGGCAAAGATACCCGGAATTCCCCTGCCTAACCGAGAATCGATTGTGCCCAGGGAGTTTCACTGCGCCACAACCAGCGATCCGAGGTGCCCCGATTATCCAACTACGGATAACTCGCACTACTTTATATCCCCCGGTTTCGTCGTTATCACTACCCGTTTCCCTCCCTTCCGTCTCCTCGTCCCGTATCACCAACTCACTGTGGTTTCGTGGAATTCCATCACCCCATACTGGCCCCGCACGCCTTGCGGAATTCGCCGGTTGCGCGGCAATCGACGAGCCCTTGAAACTAGCGGGCCTAACCCAAACGCGCGACGGCAGACGCCACGTGGCTACACCCAAAGGCCGGACTCATCGGAATCACAGCCATCCCGGGCAGACCTCTCCCCGAACCGCCGCCCCCAAAACAGACGGATCGGACGGCCTTGAATGCACCACGCATGCCATCTGCCTAATGCTGCATGACATAGAACGCCAACAGACCGGAAATAACTCGCCCTTAGCCTTATTGCATCTATGCCCCTGAAACTTTGCCACAGGAGATCTCAGTTCCGACCTGGGACTCCACCCCCACTTTCCCAAAAATCCTTGGGACACCCCTTTTTGCACTTCCAGGCCCACATCCCACTCCGATCAGGAAGTCGCGTTGGGCGTGAGGTTGGGCGTCACACCCTCTTGTAGCTTGACGAGCTTGTCACTCAAACCCCAAGTCTTGCCAAACTATCTGCCTGATGTTTTCTTCCCGTTCCTTGTCCAATCCGCCTAAATGGTACGTCGCAGGGAAGATCTGAACAGGGCCCTGATTTCCCTGTTAGTCATTTCCCGATCATCGAATTCGCAGGTTGCATTGTATCCCTATCACTTCACATCCCACTGCCCTGGCTGTCTGAGCAATATACCCCTAGCCTTTTTGAAGATCCATGTTGTTTGGGATTCCCCCCAACAATACCCACCGTCGGTTCTATGTCATGCAATTTTTTGAGATCAGGTCCCAAAATTTCTGCCACCAATCCCATATATATTTCGTCACTGGATAGTCATACCAGAGGTGGGCGGTGGATTCGTATGCCCAACAGCATCTTTTACAAGTAAGTTCCACCTGCGAACCCCGCTGAACCAACGTAACCGCTGAGGGAGTAGCCTGGAAAGAGAGAAGTCAGAGGTTGGCTGCAATAAGCAGGTTCGGAGCTTGTAACAGTTGAGTCCAACAACGAGAAATAGCTATTATAATCTGGTTGACCTCACAGTCCAGAACTTGCCTCCACCTAGAGACAGCCACCTGTAAGGGGGAGCGGTTAAGGCGTTGGGCATTATAGCCCTGGGCCACTGAGTAATGTACCAATGGCATATCCTCTCCCCCTACTCCTTCCCCTTTCCATCCCCATAACTTCCTGTCAACTTTCAAATCTATCAATGTTTTACCCTAAGCGTACTCTCTACAAGCCCACTCACCAGCCTCATCGCATTATTCCCAAACTCTCACTTGGGACAGTTCAGTACCCAAGGGGGGGTGCGACCCATCCTCCCTAAAAGATAGTAAGCTAGTGTTGGGCAAACCTTGCCACAACTGGAATCCACTCAGTTCAATATTCGTTAACTTCCAAAAGGAAGGTGGGTTTTCCAGAGGCAGCACTATATACCAAGTTCCAGGAGGATCAATCCTTTTTGGGCTCAAGATACGGTGCCATTTAGCTGGGATGACTTGTATAAGAATTGTCAATCTTTCCTCTACAAACCACACTAGGCCCAACCTTGCTCTCAGTTCTGTCGAGGAGATCCATTGGTTGGAAAACTTGGAAAGACGATCCCAAATATCATTTATTCTTAGTACCCCTCTCTCGCTCCAACTTCTGCTGAAACTCCTACCCGTAGCATCAGCTGAGGAGCTAGTTCCATCTTCCTTCCGAATATAAAGATTATAAGGGCGGAGATGAGGCGGAGGTGAGGAGAGGGAATAAATAGTCGTTTTGCTATAAAAAAAAAAGAAAAAAAAAAATATCAAATAGTGGTTGGAGTAGGACTTCCGTTTTCGTAACTGGTTGCAGCCAAGTTGTTGGTCTGAGCTTTTTCCAGACCAAAATAATTACCCTCCAAAATTCTGATTTAATGGCTTGATTTTAATATGAGTTCAGCAGTAGACAGGTCCAAACATCCGAAGGTCTGCTCATCTTTCCATTTTGAAGCCAATATAGCTTATGCTCACGACACCCAGTGAGAATCTTCCATGGAACACATAGCTTTAATCATCCAGCATATCAACATTGCAGCGCTTTTCTTCTGAGGATTACCAAGCCCAGTCCTCCTTCTGATTTAGGGAAACACAAAAGTTTTCAAACTACTTTTGATAGGAACCCTTCATCTTCTTTGTCGAACGGTTTCCATATAAATTTTGTTGCACGTCTCTTTATCAAAGTGCACAGATTCTTTCCCAATGGCTTTACTGCAACAACAAACCACGGCAAAGCAAAGAGGGCACTATTGATGATCATGGCCCGTCCGAAGATCGATAGATGATATGCCTTTCCCCATGTGGAAACCCTCTGCATTGTGCGTTGTAACAAACTGCAGCAGTACTACCTGTACTCCTAGAAATCTCTCTGAGTCTCCCACTTTAATATGTGTCATGCCCCACCGAAGAGTGTGATGAAGGTAGAAAAAATACTGATTTCGACCAATTAACGGACGCCTCAGATAACTCTGAAATTTCTGAATACAAACAGGGTCGGGTTTAGTCTTGGTGGCAAGATCACATCAGCTATGGCCGACGTTGGTTAGGAAGGTCTTGTCTCTGGGATATGTGTTAGGTATAAGGGAGGATTAGGTGTGCTCATGGATTGTGAGGTCAGGCATAGCTGTTATAGTATAGCCTTTTATTTACTGATCTACGTTTTATTTTTTTAAGTGACATTTTAGTTTCTTCTTATATTCGATACAGATTTCCAAAGGTGGTAGAAACCTGGCCGATGCCAAGCCAAGTTTCGGTGTTTTGTGCTCTTAGTTTTCCGATGCCAAAATGATGCTGGGTCACTGGCCGGTGCTGGGGCGTTGCCCTGTGACCTGATGAAGTAGGAGTGTGAGGCCTGGTAGAGAGGTATAGGGATTCGTTGAGGGAGGAAGGCGATCCAGTGGAAAACTGGAGAGGGTTGCCAAGACTTCCTAAGGGGGAGGGTAGTGTCTTAGTAGTGTTCACATGACAACGAAGGCTGGTATTGGATAGGATGATATTATCTGTGGAAGGTTGTGTAGGGAATAAGGAAGACTAGGTGTTGCTTAAGGAGTAAGAGGTCTGGTTTGCTTAGGTGATTCAGTGAATTCATCAGTATTAGCACCACTTTCAACATCATTAACTTATGAGTGTGACTGGTCAGATCACGATTCGGATTAGCAGAAAATTTAGCATCATCCTCATCATTATATGTTTGTTACTACGGGTAGACTGTGACGACCCCGGCCTCAATGTTCTCAAATTTCAATACAAGCCTTGGGCACTGGGACCCTTAAAAAAAAAAAAAAAAAAAAAAAAAAAAGATTTTAGAGCAAGCATAGGGTACTCTGTGTTTTCAGAAATTGCAATCAAATTATCGGCCAAAGCTTTCACCTTACATTGAGAACTCCCTACATCAAAACCTCTAATATCCATGTTTGTTCTAAACTTCTAATATTACAGAGGAGATTTTCTATTTGCAGCACAAATAAAACAGGAGTCAATGGACAACCTTGACGGAGAGATGTGGATAAAGCAAAGGGTTCAGAGAGGTTGTCGTTAACCATTACGGTCGTCGTTGACATTGAATATAGTGCTACCACCCAGTTACATAAGTTTTCCCCAAGTCTTAGATGTCTTAGCGTGGAAAGCACATACGTCCAATTTACCCGATCATAGGCTTTTTCAAGATCAAGCATGAGGATTGAGACATTAGCATTTATGTTCTCAACCACCTCCAGGGATTCGATGGTCGTCACTATATTGTCGAATATAGGACAACCCTGTACAAATGCCGCTTGATCTTTACCCACCAAGGCAGGCAGATAGCGGCCCAACCGCCTTGCCAAAACTTTTGCAAGAGTTTGTAGGAAACATTAAGTACAAAATAGGTCCCCAATTTCTTATTTATGACTGATCGCCTTTCTAGTACAAAAGTGAGATGATCGCGTTCCTCATTCCCTTGGACAAGTTCTTTCCCAACAAGGCCTGGTTGTAGATATCCACTAGTTCTTCTTTCACCGAGTCCCAAATGAGTAGGTATAGCTCTACTGGAAGCCCATCATCACCTGGGGCTTTCCCTTTGGCCATGAAGCCCAAAGCCTCCCACTCTTCCTCCACAGTAATCGAGCGATCTAGGTCCAACTTACCTTGAATGGGGAGCCTGGCTGTAAACGATGATCATTGATTAGAGTCTTCAATTAAATCGGTGGTGATATCCTCTTCTGACCTTCTTGTCCTTAAAATGTCTTGGTAGTACATAGCTGCATAAGTACATAGCTGAGATTGTTCACGTGCAACTGGGAGCTCCCGGTAAAAAGGGTGCATCAGTTTACTCACTGGGTGAGAAAGACGTTTTGGTAACAATTTTTAAAAGAACCACGTGACATCCGATCATACACCACTATGCCTTTTACCTTCAGACGTTCTGCACATATTTTCGATTGTTATCCCACTCCGTCATGTACTTATTTCTGATTGGGCTCCAAACCAGGTTTGAAATCGAGTGAAGGTTCATCCGAGTTTCAGCAAATTCGATTTTCCTGATTAAGGATTTTTCCTTGTTTTGCCACCCAACAACTAATATTCGTGAGAATAAGTTCAAGTAGTTAGAGAATATACGAGAATCTGCATCCCACCATTCCGCTTTTAAGGGAAAAGAGTTTGAATTCTTCTTCCAATCAACCCAGAATCTATTCATCCAATCTACTACTCCAGGGTCCTTGACTATCTGTGTGTTTACCCTGAAATAGCCTGGTCCTTTCTCTGGTTTCAGAGAAATGAAACTAGCCCAGAGTCCCAGACAGGCTTGTGATCCGAGAGGGTCTGTGGGCGCTCTGTAATATCCACTACAGCTTGCCAAGCCGCAAGAGATAGGAGCCTATTAGGAGGAAGAAGTCCAACCTTCTGCGGATGGTTCCCACCCCTTCACGCACATTTGAGAACCAAATGAAACCCGACTCTTTTGGATGAAGTAAGTTGTATGGCTCAATTAGATCCATTCTCGTAAATCCAACAAAGCCTTGACATTCTGATTGTCATGTATCTCCTCTTTTTTATCTAGCGAAGTATTCCAGTCTCCAGCTAAAATTAAGTGTTCGCACTCTGGGATGAATAGTAACGGAAGATACTCAAAGAAATTTTTTCGTTCACGTGTAACGTTGGGAGCATAAACATTGGCTATTACCCATTCCTGGCACTCAATCCATAAGTTTATTCACGCCCATCTCCCCCAAAGATCAGCAAAGAAATCAACAATCTCCACCTGAAGGCTACAATGCACTAAAATAGCAAGTCCTCTTTTCGAGTCCCTAAATGGTGACCAAATTTGTGGGTCGTCCCACCAGGCCCCCAAGGCCTCTATCTTAAACTCCGATAGTTTACATTCCTGCAGACAAATAATATCAATCTTCTTATCATGAATCCAGCTTTTCAATCACCCATTCTTGTTCCTACCGGATGTGTCCCCCAACCCATGAATATTTCATGAAACAACATTAAGTCTGCCCATTCTGGGCAGGGGCTCCAGCAGGTTGGATCTGGGAAGAGGAGGACTAAGGCTCTGCCATCACCTGAGGCCACGCTGACGACAAGGCCTATTTGAGAAACTGAGAATTCAATTTATTCTCTTTTTCCAATTTCGCATTGAGTTCATGTAGGAATTCGACTGTCGAAGTAGGAGCTAACTTCAGCCTTCGGAGGTCAGGTTTACGGCCTTCTGCAAACCAGGTTAGCGGGAGCAGTCGAAGCCCTTCTGCCTCAAGTTGTTCCAATTGACCTGGCTGAAAGCGAGCATCAAAGAGGGGAGTATAATATTTAGCTCTTCTTCCCGTTGTTTCGACCAAGAATCGAGGCATAGAAATTTCAACGATTATACGCATACAAAACTTGTTTTGAAACAGGTTCCTAGCGAGTGATTCCGAAGCTATCGACATTGGGGATTCTGGACAATTCATGCTAAACAGCGAAGAAATCCCACCAGGTCCTAACCAAGCAACTACCCAGAGGGAATCACGTACGAAAGAACAAACAATTGGTAGGAGTTTAGTCTCCATAACCGATTGACCCTTTGACAACGCGTTCATCCGGGCACGTGTCATTTTACGCTTAGCTGCTGTTGAGGAAGGTGTACCTGCAGTGAAGGATCCTTCATTTGAGCTACCTGAGGCCTCGGCTAGAACTTCATCCACTCGAATCTCTATTCCCCCTCCCTCTGAGATCCGTCTTTGCTTCCCGGGAGATTCCCCTCGGGTTCGACTGCCTCCAACTTCTCCAAGTCCCTGCCCCTGACCTCCCGTTGGAGGAAGGGCGGAAGGAGGGAGATGAGACATCCCCATGTTACCTGATTGTTGTCCTGCCAACAGATCGGCCCAGTCTTGGTTCCAAGGGACAAAGGCATGCAGGTTGGTGAAGGTCGGGCTTGCGTTCAGTTGAGAGCCCAGCTATTGTCCACCAGGTTGTTGCATAGCGAACGGGTGAGGGGGAAGCCCTTGAAGAAGAGATGCCCAACCCCCACTTGACATAGCCGGATCCATTGCGCCAGCTTGAGAGACCTAGGAGTTGTCGATGGCTTGCTGAGAGAGAATACCCGCCAGTGAGAACACTGGGTTGTTGCACACCGTAGTACCTCCCAGAGCGTTTAAAGTAACCAAAGTTGCAGCCGCAGCAGCCTCCTCTTGTTGCTTTTGTAGATTCCCTTCTCCAGTTGGAGCGAGGGGACCCTGATACAATGCTCTTGCGCCACCAGCCCGACCGTTTGAAGTTGACTCTTGTGGTTGATTGCGGAAGGATCCGCCCTGAGCTCTGCGACTTGGTCTTCTACACGTTTCTTCGGAGTGGAAGAAAGTACAGCATCTTCTACACCACTTTAAGTCGGCGTTGGTCATTCTAACTTCCACAAATTCTGTCCTTCATGCACTCCCTCTTAGACGCGTCGATATCGAACTGAAGGTTCACCAGCTTCAGGTCTATTTCATCCGCTTCGGGAAGATGACGCTTCAAGATTTTTCCGATAGCTCTCTCCACATGTACATGTATGAAAACCATCTCATCAAGTGAAACTCCCACGGCCACCACCCAAAACGTGTCTTGGTCGACTGTCTTTCTCCAATCTCTAACCTCCGCTCGAGTCATCCATGGCTTGAAGTCCGTACGGTAGATCACTCCAGCCAGTTCCACAACTTTAAGTCAGTTCTCTTGGCGAACATCCAATTAGTGACTTCTTGAGCTCTCGGAATGTATGACACCACGTTGGGGCTTTCCACTTTTATACGGCCCCGCTTAAACTCTTGACCGAAGATTTCGTCACTGATCCAGCCATCTTTGTATGAAGTCAATTATCTTGGCGAACATCCAATTAGTGACTTCTTCAGCTCTCGGAATATATGACACCACGTTGGGGCTTTCCACTTTTATACGGCCCCGCTTAAACTCTTGACCGAATATTTCGTCGCTGATCCAGCCGTCTTTGTATGCACAAATGGCATCCTCCGTCACCCTCCTCGACAGAAACCTGGCACCGTCCCAGAAAATTACCGTGACGGTCCTTCCTTTGAGCCATTTCACCTTGACTTCGCCCACCGAATTGTTTAAATGAATTTCACTTCCCTTCCGTTGACTTCCATAACCCCTGGATCTATATCAGTCGGAACAATACCCTCCTCATAGCATGCTCTGGACATTTCCAGAATTCGCTCTTCTTCCAAACGGTAATCTCCTGGGACTTGACTTCTTGCGTCCGGATCTATCCCGCCCCATGGGGGAGATTCGGGTTCCATCTTGGTCAATTGTCCACTTCACTTAGGAGACTTCTCCCTCCTACTGCAAAGGTAGATAGTGCTAGCTTCCAACAGAGTACCACGTACTGTACGTGTAACAATGAACACGAAACTCAGGACTCAGGGGCAAGGTGGCAACTGTCTAGTTGCTGACGATACCAGCTATGGCCGCCGCCATAGTCGCTTGACAAAAGGGCATCGGAGCCTCACCAACGGCAGTCCTTCCACGACGGAACTCGCGCTGCCAACTAGGCCTGCCGAAGCAGGCGCCTTTACGACCAAGCGCTAATGCGCCAGCGGTAACGACTCAGCCCAGCCCCGTTCTGGGTTTCTCAATTTTTCACATCTACTTGGGTTATTATTATTGTAATATTTACTTCATTATTAATATATATTTATTATTTATTATTATTACTTTTCTTTTTTTTCCTACCACTACGTTTGTTTTCAACGCAGGTGGGGTGGTTGATTGCTAAATCCTGTCCTTAGGGACATACGTTAAAATTTTAAGCAAATCTGTATATACAAAAAAAAAAAAGGGTTTCCAAATCCCAACAATGTGTTCGTAGGATCTATCCATCAGTTCGCACGGCAACATGTGTCGTTGAGACTGCTAAATTCCTCTCTCCCTCCCCCGAGCACGAGGACAGTCATTATAGCTGTATGAGCCTGTATTTAGTCCAACTTTCACGCTATATACGGGAGTAATGACCGTGGCGTTGTTGTGACCGGGGAGAAGAAGGAAGTACTCCACTCTATCACCGAGTTCGTTTGGAGACTACAGATACGGGNCGTTTGGAGACTACAGATACGGGAGTAATGACCGTGGCGTTGTTGTGACCGGGGAGAAGAAGGAAGTACTCCACTCTATCACCGAGTTCGTTTGGCGCCGACAGTAATCTCGTACGTCGCAGTTGTATTTAGTGCAACTTCCAAGCCAGATACGCTGCTAACCTCAGTAACCTGGATTTTCTGACCCGGCCCAGATGTCTACTAGGCCACTCCTGATGTGGCACTTTGCAAAACCTACCTACGTGCCTAGACTGCGTAGTAGTACTCTGTATTTAGTGCAACTTTCAAGACAGATACACTTTCAACGTGGCATTTTCCTGTCCATTTTCCTGTCTGCAACTGGGACTTCCGTCTTCCCAAGAACATAATGCACCCTGATAATGAATGTATACAAGCTACATTTCCAGTCAGGTACAGCCAAAATGAGGGTGCATTGTGATCGGGGGAAGACGCTAAACTACGGAAACCCTTGGACTTTACTATGCCGCTAATTGCCAGCGCTTCAGGATAAGTGGTTTTGCATGATTACCTGCTTTCTATTTGAAAGGGAGTGGGCAGTTGGGTGGGCTTGTTCCCTACTTTGAAAGAGAGTGGGCCTGGCCTGTGCGGGCTTGTTCCCTGTTTTGAAAGAGAGTGGGCCTGTGTGCTATTTTCCTGAGCGTTTATCTCTGCTCGTTCACATCGAGTGGTGAGCATTGGTAGTTTTGGCAAGGGAGTCGGAGTTATTCGGCGAAACAGTGCAAACGGAGCTAATTACGTGCCAGATGCTGGCCTGATGTCTTTGTGGGTGGTACGGTAGGTTTGGGTTTTTTCGAAGACTATACATGGAGCGTGCGTTGTGAGATTCGTCTGCTTCAACTCCTCCGGCATCTTGGACTTTACTATGACGCTAATTGCCAGCGCTTCAGGATAAGTGGTTTTGCATGATTATCTGCTTTCTATTTGAAAGGGAGTAAGCAGTTGGGCGGGCTTGTTCCCTACTTTGAAAGAGAGTGGGCCTAGCCTGTGCGGGCTTGTTCCCTGTTTTGAAAGAGAGTGGGCCTGCGTGCTATTTTCCTGAGCGTTTATCTCTGCTCGTTCACATCGAGTGGTGAGTATTGGTAGTTTTGGCAAAAGAGTCGGAGTTATTCGGCGAAACTGTGCAAACGGAGCTAATTACGTGCGAGATCTGGCCCAATGTCTTTGTGGGTGGTACGGTAGGTTTGGGTTTCTTGATTGTTCACGATTGGTCTTTGAGATTGAGTTGTTATCCAGGGGCCTAACTCAGTTGGTAAGGCTCGCAAGTGGCATTCAGGAGGTCGTGGGTTCAATCCCCATTGGCCTCATGTACCTTCCTGGGCATGCTTGGCGCCCGCCACCTAGAGATAGACCACTGGATTCCCCGATTGGCATTTAGCAGAGTCTGCTGATGTTCATAGGGGAGGGGACCTGAGTGGAGGCACAGGGATTGGTCCTGTTGGCATGGTCCCTGATGCTACCAGCTGTCCCCTAGCCGGTATCGCCCACCTGCAGGTCGTGATCAGCCCCCGCATGTTATCTCGTGAACACGGTTCTGGCTGCTACAGGGTTCCCCGTATGCCTACAATTAGGAGTAGTGGTAGGTAGGTAGTGTGAGGTGAAATTGAGAGAAGAACATAGCTTT
>BFEA01000039.1:2539521-2551136 GCA_003427395.1 Chara braunii
GAGAGAGAGAGAGAGAGAGAGAGAGAGAGAGAGAGAGAGAGAGAGAGAGAGAGAGAGAGAGAGAGAGAGAGAGAGACGCATAGATAGAGAAGAGAGGCAAGTACACGGGTTCCAAGAATGGGAAGTAGAGATGGGAGAGGGAGTATACCCTGTGAGCATCGCACTGCAGCCGAGATTTCGAAGCACGAGAGGAAGGAGTTCAGCGAGTTTGACTTAGATCCATGACGGCTATGGCGCGCCAGTCTTCGATGAGAAGAAAGGTGGTAATAATTATTATGTCACGCTTAAGCGGCTTAACTAACCTTTCTCCAGGTGGACAATTTTGTAGGTAGCTCTGGGAGTCTCCCGCCACGCGTCCCCGAATCGATTTCAAGTAATACAAAAAGACTGATTTTGGCAAAAAAAAAAAAAGACCGGACGCAGGTAATTCAGAGTTAAATCTGGTTGCCTTTGGATTCGAGCTTGAACCGGCGTTTCAACAGGTCCCGGGTGTACCAACTGACGGGGTACTCACACTAGCGGTATCTCAAATGTATCCGACCTCAGTTATAAGCGGAGGGGATGCATCTGATGGGGATTACGTCCATAATGAAGTCCTTTTTTTTTTTTTGGACCATTTCTCGATTTATGCGTGTCATCTCTGTATCGTTCCAATTTAGGACTTTTTCGACTCAGCTCTGGACGCGATTGCCGTCACATGCATCTATGCAAAGTAAGAAGGGTTTATCTTTTGTTTTTTTTTGTCTTTTTTTTTTCAGGGAAAAACTCAGCTGATTCGATTACGTACACCAAGGGAGAGGCCGGGGGCCGGGGAATCCTCCACAAACAACCCGGGAAGGTAGCAGACTGTAAGAAGTTTCCTGTCTGGTATTTCTTTTGGAACTATTCCTTCTGCAGTGGCTGAAACCTTCATGCACCTTCCTGGGAAAGCTTGGTGCCCGCCACCTAGAGATATGCCGTTGGTCCCCCCGAGTGGAATTGCGCAGAGACTGCTGATGTTCATAGGGGGAGGGGAACACCACCTGAGGGGAGGCACAGTGACTGACCCATCGAAGAAGCTACTGTAGGTCCTGATGCTACCAGCTGACCCCTGGCCGGTATCGCTCACCTGCTGTAGCAGGAGGTATCGCACCTGCTGCTGGTGGGTGCAGCTCCCGCATGTTCCCTCGTTGGAGGCTTGAGCACGGATGTGGCTGCTACGGGGTTCCCCGTAATACTACAATGACAATGAAAAATGGCCTGAAAGGCCGTGCTGTCCAGATTTGACAGGTAATTGAATTGGCTACGGAGCCGTATTTGCGGTCAGGTACATGTAGGAAAATGCTCACGTGAATATGCCCTCAAACCTGGCCCCCGGCCCCCCAATCCCGGGCCACCGACAACTAAACACGACGGCCCCTGCCCCCCGACCCCCTAACCCCGGGGCCCGGAGACAAATAACACGGCGGCCCCTACACACCCTCCTTCCTCCACGCCACCCCTAGGTCCTCGCCGCACGGGCACCAAATTGGCAGCCAGGTATGGCTGCCTATAGGGGGGTGCGACTTTCTGCACATTTGCGCAAAAAAGCGTCCAGATTAGGGCGCCGAGGAAACTTTCCTTTTCGAGACATGTTTGTAATGGAAAAAGCAGCATGTACAGCGACGTTGCCCCGTCGTTGCCTAGACGGGAAACGCGGCATGTACAGCGTCGTCACGTGCCAACGGTCGGGCATGGCCATGGGCACAACTAGGCCTAAAAAATAGGTGTAAGTGGGTATAGGGCGTCGACCGGGGCCTAACAAAATAGGTGTAAGTGGGTATAGGGCGTCGACCGGTTATGCTACCGTTCGTTGCATTCGGAGATCGACGGAGGCCGACTGACTGAATCCTTTTGGGAGATCTACGGAGGCGGACTGACTGAAAGGTATGTTTGTGAACGGAATTGTGGCCATGTTTGTGGAGATTGCATGGAAAAAAAAAAACGAACAGCCGTGGGGTGTTCTTGTTTTTTTTTTTCTCGTTTTGAACGGAATTGTGGCCATGTTTGTGGAGATGTGCATGAAAAGAAAAACCGAACAGCCGTGGGGTACTGTTTTTTTTTTTTTTAGTAGCGTTGCCTGTATGCGGTCACGTTTACGGAGATGAAACACGTCTACATCCGGGCCCGGGTCCCACTGCACCACTGCACATCGTCTTCGCAGCCAGGTATTATTATGTATGTGTACTTTCGTGGACGTATCTGAACGCTATAATGGCGAGATTCGTTCGCCATAGAGCGTGATCACACCAGAACTTTCGTGGACGTATCTGACCGCTATAATGGCGAGATTCGTTCCACAGAAGTCCGAAGTGCGAGGACGCCTTTGTTGACCGCGCCCCGATGGCTGTTCATCCGCCTTTGAGCACGCATGTTCATGTCGGGCCACATTCAAGAAAGCAGACTTTCGTGGGATGTATCGGATCCCAAATCATAGCCAGGTACAGTCCAAAAAGTCCTATTTCGAGTACACCCTCACTATCCTCCATACATCCTTGCAATCGCACGTATGACGTTCTGACACAATCTTTTATGCCACCGTTCGTCTGATCGCTTTCTTTCTAGGGAGCTCTCTCTCTCTCTCTCTCTCTCTCTCTCTCTCTCTCTCTCTCTCTCTACCTCCATCCGATGTGAGATTAGCAAGCCTAGAATGGTTCCCATTGCATGGTCCTTATTCACGGAACACACTAACGTCTTCCCCGGCAGGGACGGAAAACAATGCGCCCGAATACAACGTATCGGACTGGAAACTTATCTAGTATACGTTCATTATCGGGGACGTTATGTTCAGGGGAACACAACCTTCTTGCCCCAACTACAACTTACGGTACGGCCATTACAGCTGTATTTGGGGTATCTTTCAGTCGAAATACAACTATAATGACCGTCCGTACGTTGTATTCGGGGGACGACGGTAGCCAGCTGCAAAACAGCTCCTCCGTGTTGCTGTAATCTCTCTCTCTCTCTCTCTCTCTCTCTCTCTCTCTCTCTCTCTCTCTCTCTCTCTCTCTCTCTCTCTCTCTCTCTCTCTCTCTAATCCGGACGTCCGGTCATAAATGCGGTGAGATAGCCCTAGTGTGAGTACGCCCTGGGCCGGAGATTGCTGAGTATTGGCCTTGCTGCATTACTCACCCCGTCTGAGTTTCGGGATGAGTGACACCACTGCACTCACCCCGCTCCTCCGAGAACACCCAAAAAAACAGGGGGATGAACACTCGCCCTGAAACTTGTTTCACCCCACCTGCAGCACATCTGTCATGGTGAGTCTTCTCGACCACTCACCACGGTCGGTGTGAGATTCCAAACTCATGAGGCACGGGCACTCACTCACCCCAAAACCGCGTGGGCCCGAATGGTATTCCTGACCGATACATGCGCCGTCGAGGCATTCACCACGATGCACCGGGCTGGACATCATACAGACACTACAGACGAACACACACCCAGCCACGCACAGACAAGCTGGGGCAAATATGAAACAGTACATCCACCATAATTGGAACGATACAGAGAAAGGAGATTAACACAGCCCCTGCGCAAGAATGACACGCACAAATCGAAAAATAGCCCAAATTGGAGGGGGGAAAAAACAAAAACAAAAAAAACCTGGAAGGGTGGGTGAGCATGTTGTAGGCTAATGAGACACAGGACAAACACTCCGCACAATCTCACCGATCCAGATGAAGGAGTGTCTGAAGGACAACTTGCTCGCTCTGATGAGCTTGCTCAGACTGACTCGTAATCTGACGGCGGAAACACAAAGTCAGCTTGAGACTTGAGCCGACCTGCACCAGGAGTGCAGTTGAAAAGTCAAACTATGGACAGTATCCGGTAGGGATATTTTGCAAAGATGACAGGTACAACCGACGGCAGGGGCATTTCATTTAGTAGTTTTTGTGTCAGAGGGGTGTAACTCAACTTATAGGGGTATTTCACAAATTATCCAGTAGGGGCAATGCGTAGGCTGGTCGCCGGTCCGCCGCCAACCTGGCTGCGCCCCCACGCCCGAGCGTGGTATCAGTATACAAAATGAGAATGAATCTTCGAATGAATCTTCCGCTAGAACGTTAATATATACAGTGCTATACACCAGTTTTTCCCCTTTCCGCATTTGGGAGCCGTACGCCGAACCCCCTACGAACGCTCCCTCCTTCCTCCGCGACCCCACTCATAGGACCCCTCTCGTTGTGTAGTATGTATGTCACGCAATCGGGGTGGGGTGAGTACTACAGCGAGAGCCTTTCTCGTGGCAGCACAGGGAAGCCCTCATTTCATGCACTCGTTCCAAAGGGTCTCCGTCCACTACTCTAGAGTCATGAAAATTCAAGAGACTACTTTAGAGTCATGAAAATTCAGGAGTCCACAGATAGCAGGCTGCCTCGGCGGTCAGCTGCTTTACTGAGGTTTCGAGATCAGGCAGATGGCTGCTACATACCACAGCTGTGCGAAAACTGCCGTTGTAATAAGTAGTGCCCTGCCCATCAATGCAACACCTACAGCCATGCGACAGCTGAGCAAGGAAGCCTGTGCTTTGGCCTTCAAGATTAAATCTTGCTTGGGTCTGGCGTCAGAAAGAGCCACCTGGACGCCTAAATAACGCTCCGAGAGATTTGGAGTTATTCGTTTCATGCCCCAATCTCCTCCTTCGAGGTCGTAGTCTGATGGAAGGAAGTACAGCGATTTGTTCCAGTTTACTCTTGCCTCTGAGAGGTCCGCATAGGCGTCTAGGAGTCGCTTCGCCTCGCCAGTGGAGTCTGCAGTCGCTTCCATAACAAGTAGGAGGTCGTCCGCTATCGCCCCGGTGAGGAGTGTGTGACCGGGTCCCCGGGCCAGTCCTTGAATCCGAGGGGCTGCCCGGAGAGCGTTGAGGAGTACTTCCATCTGTATGGCGAAGAGCAATGAGGCGAGGGGACAGCCTTGTCGGAGAGACCGCGTCAGCAGCAGAATCGGAGACAGAAAGTCGTTGACCATGATTGTAGCAGTGGCGTCAACGTAGAGTTCTTTTACCCATCTGCGATACATTGGCCCGAAGTTCATGTGCTCCAGTGTAGCAAGCACAAAGGACGAATTGACGCGGTCGTATGCTTTCTCAAGGTCGAGCATAGCGACCAAAACTTGCCTGTTCTCCTGGTGAATGATCTCCAAGGCGCCCATGGCTGTCATGATGTTCTCTGATATTGCCCTCCCTTCCACAAAAGCCCCTTGGTCAGGGTGGGCTAGATCAGGGAGGTGCGACGTCAATTTTCTTGCAAGAAGTTTGGAGAGGATCTTGTAGGAGACATTGAGTCTGGATATAGGGCGCCAATTACGTATGTTGCATTTGTCGCCCTTTTTGTAGATCAGCATGATGATACCCATCTTCATGTCTGCAGTCAGAGAGCCGCCTTCTAGAACACGATTGTAGAGACTGAGGAGAATGGGTCCCACGTGTAGCCAGACGGCTTCATAGAACTCGACCGGTAGTCCGTCAGAGCCTGGGCTTTTGCCCTTTGCCATGCTCTTCACTACTTCCCACAGTTCTTCGAGTGTGATTGGTCTGTCGAGCGAGAGGCGTGCCCCCTGAGAGAGGCTCGTTTGAGTGTGCCTCCAGAGGTCCTGCTCCTCCTGGAGTTGCTGCAGAGTCTGGAAAGGGGGGCGCCTTGATGTAAGTATGTCTTGGAAGTACTCCAGCGCGCATTCCCCAATAGCTTCCGAGTCTTTCGCCACGTCCGCCTCCGGGTAGAAGGGGTGGTGGAGCTCCCGCATGAGTGCAAGTGCGCGTGGAGGGCAGATGCGTTGAAACATCTCCTTCGACATGCGATCTGAGGTTATCATCCCCTTTTCCTGCGCTCGCTTAGCCCAGAGAACCTGCTGCTCGATCTGCAGTTCGTCCCATTTCTGGAGCCAGCGGTTTCTTTTGCGCTGCAAGTAAAGCTCCGCTATTGCTCCTGCCTCCAGTTGGGATTCAGCTTCATCAACCATTCTCCTGCATTCCAGCTCCTGAAAACGGCGGCCAAGGGCTTGAACTCTCGAGAAGACGTCCAACGCCCGAGTGACCACCCGGAAGCCCGTTTGTACCCAATCTTCCTCACTTTCAAACCACTCCCTTATTTGATGCCAGTCCTGCCAATGGTCTGCTATCCATTGTAAAACTTCAGGATTGGTTAGCATATCTGTGTTGAAGCGAAAGGTGCCTTGGCCTCTTGATAACTGCGCTGTTGTCTCGAAGGTGGCCAGCAACGGGCGGTGGTCTGAGAGCGGGTCCACTATCACCTCCACCGATGTAAGCGCCTCCCAAGCGGCGCCTTTGGTAAAAACCAGGTCCAGGCGGCGTTTTGGGGGCACTACATCTTCCGAGTTCTGCGAGGAGTGTCAGGTGAAGCCTGGGTCATCTGGATGTGTCTGTCGGTAGGCGTCCGTGAGTTCATTCTCGCTAATGAAGTCTGCGAGCATCCTTGCGTCCAGTCGCCTTGGAGTTGCCTGCTGTGAGTCAAGACCTGGGATTAAAACTGTGTTGAAATCTCCCGCTAGGACCAAGTTATCTGCCGGTGGAACCACGGGTGGCAGCTCTTTGAGAAAAGCTCTTCGATCCGCTGGTTCTGAGGGGACGCACACAGTCATAAAAACCACCTAACTTTACTTGTGCCCAGGCCCACTGTCCCCAAATATCGTCTTGTTGGTCAAGCATCTCCATTTCTAGTCTGTTGTGAAACAGAATGGCAGAGCCTCCACAGGTACCATTAGCAGGGGCCCACAATTGGGGGCCTCTCCACCAGGTACGACACTGCTGAATCCTGGCTTCGTCAAGTTTCGTCTCCTGGAGCATAATGACTTGGGCTCCATTATGGTGGATCCAAGTCTTCAGTCGGGGCCTCTTTTGTCTGCGTGTTGTATCGCAGAGCCCCCTGGCGTTCCAGGTGGCGGCTCTAAGGCTGACCATCAGAATGTGGAGGTGCGGCTGAGGAGTCGATCCGCAGTTGTTCTTCGGTGGCAGGTTTGGAGCCCTTTTGTCTTCTAGCAGCGTCTGGCTCTGCTACCAGCGCCCATGGTGCTAGGAGCAGACTTCTGTAGCCTGGTGAATGCGGTTGCTTATCAACCGCCAGTGTGGTGATGAACTCAGCACCACATTTCGCATTGACATCCTCCGTCAAGAGAACCTCCTTGATGTCTTCTGTAGTTGTGGTGGTCAACCATGCTCAGGGCAACCACACAAGCAAGGGATTGTGGAAGCCAACCGCAAAGCAAGACGAGGGTTTTATCACCAAACGAGCCTGGCACAAAGTCACAAAACCGAAGAATGAGGGAGGTCTGGGCATCATCGACCCAACAACCCAAAATCTGGCCTTGTTGGGTAAATGGTTCCATAAAGCAGCTACACAGTCAGACAATCGAGCCTGGCTCATGGTTTTGGAATATTTGATCCAACAAGAATTCAGCCACGCCAGGCCTAAGGATGTCTGGACCTGCATCTTTATGTCCTCCTACATTCAACGTCAACCAAAGTCCTCCATAGTAGCTTCTTGTTGGACAGCATGGCGGGCACTGCAACCACTCCACAGCAAAGAGCCAACGACAAGGGAGGAGGTTCTCCAGCAGCAACTTTTTGACAACAGTTTCCTTCTTAACGATCAGGGGCAACTGTTCGAGGCCAAGGCAGCAAGTGGAGCTTTTGGCAGAAGATGGGTCGAAAAGGAATCTCCAGGGTCTCAGGCTTGTGGGACGAGGATAGAAGAGAATGGAGGCAGGAGGAGCAACTCAAGATCGTTTTGAGACGATTGCCACTGGTAACCAATAGGCTGGAGCAACTTATTGCAGCAATCCCAACACCTTGGCTGGAACTCCTCCGGTCGTCTGCACCAGTTGAAGGTGAATGGTACACCATCACGGGGGACCAGCATGACACCGTAGTTATCCGGACCGAAGAGAAGCTGGACGACAACCTTTGGCATGCACATACATGGGAGGTGCAAAATTGCAACAGAAACAAGTTGGCAGCGCAACTTTCACCGGCAGCCGACATCACTATCCCTGCAAATACCCCACTTCAACTGGTACGGGTTCACACAGCCACTCCAGGAGTACAAGCAATCCACCATCTTCTAAACGAAGGCCAGCCTTTTCAGGACAGTCTTTGCAGAATTGATCCAATGGGTCATTTCTGGCAGACATCAGCGGGGAAGACTCTCTATCTCTTCCAATACACAGCTGGACAGGCGAGGTCTCTACTCTCCAAACCAGCTAATGTGCCTCAGGAGGCAGCGGATGCGCTTAACAGACTCGCCAACCCACAGACACCAATCACTCGGGCCACTCTAACGGTCCTCTGGGAACAGCTCTCGTTACTCCCCTCTCGAAAGCTTGCAAGCTTACTGTGGATGTTATCTCATACAATCATACCAAGTGCAATCTGGTTGCTCAAGAGGGGCATGGACCTAGAGACGAAGTGCAGACGCTGTGGAGGACAAGCAGAAGAGACCCTCCATCACCTCATTTGGGCTTGCCCGGCCTCTCGCCGCATTTGGGACTGGTGGAGCCATCATTGGTACCGATTCGTTGGCACTCTACTCCAATGGGATGAGATATGGGCCCTTACGGCCGCCTCCCCCCCTCCTGGTTCACAGCAACAGGACGGGGTTACGTTGCCCAGGCCATTCGCTCTATCATCATCTGGGTAATCTGGGAAGACAGAAACAACGTACTCTTTCGCCAGCAGTGGTCCAACGACGCGGCTGTCATTAGCAAAATCAAGTCCTGGATTCGGACAATGATCAGAGTAGACTGGGTCAGACGGGCTAAACGAGCCTCAACGCGAAGAGGACGTCACTGGTTCTTAGTCACTTGGGCAAGAGACAATCAGATCGCTGCCATAACCCAGCAGAGCAACCAGCACATCTCCCCCTGGCTCTCAACATAGAAGTCTCCCCCATCCAACCGCTTCCCCTCCCTTGCTTCCTTCCCCGTTTTTTCCTCCACCACGACCGCTCTCCTTCCCCTGTCCTACTCACACCTTTAATTCGCCAATTCTCTAATTCTCTGGTAGGGTTTGCTGATGAGCCAGGGCAGCTCGGTTCTGGTTCTGATCATAGTAGGTCAACAGGGGAGGAGGGTGGAGAGTGCCAACAGTTCATAGGGAACTTAGGCTGGGTCCTAGTTCCAACCGGTCGTCTTTAGGTCGGTTTCATGCCATTTTAGGCCTGTGTATTTCCAGAGTCACTACGATTTTTAAGAACTAGGTGCAGTTCCTTTGGACCTGGTATCAGCATTGTTTTTACCATAGGCGCGTAAAGCACTTTGATTAGAAGTATGTAGACTTAATGTTAATATTTGCAGGGCAGTAGGTTTTACGCTGGTGACAATTAAGCTAAACCGGCTGATGCTGCCGGGATAACTCCGGGTTGAATTGTGAGGTCCCCGGCTTCCGTTTATCTGATGCTTTGAAATGAACAACGATTGAGTTTTCAAAAAAAAATAAAAAAAAAAAAAAATTAAAAAAAATCAGGAGTCCAGCATGGCTCCACTTACTCTAGAATAGGGGTCTTTCTATATGCACTAGAACTCTGAAGCGTATCCAGTCAAAATGTTGGACTCGTCCCCATGCACCTGGTCCACAAATTGTCCACATGCATGTAGAGTGTTATGTAGTCGAGCCAGATCCTAGGTCAGAAACACTCTTGAAATCATCAAGAGTGGAAGTGGCTCTACTGTCTTTCAAAAAGTTGTCATACGAAGGGACTGCCTTTCAAGAGTTGTCATACCTGGAACTGCACTCCAGATAGTTTTGGAGTGCCTGTGATATGCAACCACACCCCGCACAACATCCTGTACTTGTGGGAACGCTGATCAGAGTAGGTAGGGTCCTGTACCCGTGGAAACGCTGATCAGAGTAGGTCAGGCGTGGCCGAGGATTTTGGGCGGGGCAATTGAACCGCCAGGATGAAACTGGGGTGGTCATTCTCGCTCCAGTCCAAGGGTTACCTTCTGAGACACAAATTTGAGATGGGTCAAGGACAAAACAGCAAGACGAAAAAAACGAACATGGGGTATACTCGAAATTTTCCCTTTTAACCAAGGACAATCCCGCACGAAGATATAGGTCCATCGAAAGAGATAACTTGAAACATGTGACGCCCCAACCTCACGCCCAGCGCAACTTCCTGATCGGAGTGGAATGGGGGCGGCGAGGGCCTGGAAGTGCGAAGAGGGGTGTGCCAAGGATTTTAGGAAAGTGGGGGTGGAGTCCCAGGTCGGAACTGGGATCTCCGGCGGCGAATTTCGGGGACAGTTGTGCAAGATGGTAGGTGCGGATCGCGTCTGGCTTTTATGCTTTCGGAAGTGAAGTTACCATCGCCGCGGGTTTCCGCGGCGGGGCCGAGTTCGGATTTGATGAACCAGTGGAACGCTATGGGGGTCGCGCCGCCTGAACATCTGTTGGTGTCGCTCGTGGCAAGCCTCTGAATCCGACGAGGACGGCCTCAGACGGAGGCTGTGTGCTTGCTGCTCGGCCTCGGTCCGGGTTCGTCGAACGAATCCCGCGGCTCGGTACTCGCTGTTTTACTGGCACTCAGAGCACGAGGTTCGGGGCCAGTAAGGGACGATTGCGTGCCAAGGGGCAGCAATCAGGCAATGAAAAGGCAATACGAGGCGGTAGGGAGGGAAGTCCGTTTCAAGGATGGCGATACCAGGTTCGGTGATGACATGGGTCACGTGTGAGCTGGGGAATTGGGAGGGAATGGGGATTGCGCTTAAGGTTCGTTCAGTGTCTCATTCACAGACCCGTTCATTCCCTATCCGATAGGGAAATTTTGGAGGATTGGGTCTGGGTCGTGCAAGAAGACAGACGTTCTCCCACTCGGTGCCTCAGACTTTCCCAATCCATGATATGAAACGGAATTTCGT
The DNA here is from genome assembly GCA_003427395.1 of Chara braunii. Classification (NCBI taxonomy): domain Eukaryota; kingdom Viridiplantae; phylum Streptophyta; class Charophyceae; order Charales; family Characeae; genus Chara; species Chara braunii. Next base: position 2,550,415 of record BFEA01000039.1, read on the forward strand.
TATCCATACCGTCGTAAATTTTGTCATGGGTTCTAGAGGCGGCTCTTGCAGACACGCGTGTGAGCAACGTCCTTCTCGGTCACACTTACAAGTATGTGCACAAGATCGCGCTCTCAGTCGAATGGATCCGGATCAGATGGCTATTTCCTGACGGGACAATCATCTAAGTCAAGGAACAATTATGCATCGAATCAATTATTCGCTCCTCGGTCGAGACATACATCCATCAAGACGATAAAAGTTTCCATCAGACTTGTTTATACGACCTCGAAAGAAAATGGGAATGAGAAATCGACATGTACCCATGCATTAAATCTATCTATTTGCAAGGAGAACGATATGCATTCCTATTAGGCCAAAGAGCTCGCAAAGATCTAACGCAAGCGTTCGAGCGGCCGTTACACCCGAATTCTCAATGAGGAGGAGGGAATGCGGGAAAATGGGGGCGAGAAGTCAGCAAGTACACATACATCACGTCACTTCACCCAAACGAATCTTTCATTCCCATCATCATAGCCCAGAGTGCACGGAAGTCATACTCAGCTGATCATCGTACCCAATCCGACAAGTCACAGAGAAACAGAGACTCAGATGAAAAAGCAAATCATTCGCCATTCACCAACGGAGATAGCCGCGAGCAAAAAGATGTTTGGCGCCAATTGTCAAAATTTCATAGATGAGGGGAGAAAGGACACCATGCCGACACGTCCGCTCTCTCTCTC
>BFEA01000039.1:2566783-2578208 GCA_003427395.1 Chara braunii
CACACACACACACACACACACACACAGAGAGAGAGAGAGAGAGAGAGAGAGAGAGAGAGAGAGAGAGAGAGAGAGAGAGAGAGAGAGAGAGAGAGGTGCGTTCAGCGGACATTGTTTGAGACCTTTAATGCAATTGTGAAATGCCTCAATTTAAAATTATAAACTAGATGGCAGTGGTAAGCAGAACTTGGGTTCGAGTACTGATGGAATGAGACGAACACAGTCAAGGTAGGGGCTGCCCTCTTCAAGGGAAGGGGAAAAAAAAAAAAAAAAAAAAAAAAAAAACGACGAACAGAAAGCCAACCAAGCTCTGGCATATTGCTTAACGGGTGACCCCACCAGTGCTGCGCGTGATCCACACGTTCCACATGCTGCGCTTGCTGACATGCGCATGCTGTGCTTGCCAACATGCGCATGCTGCGCTTGCCGACATGCGCGGAAACATCGAGTTCACGTCACGGAGACTTATCCTCCGGGTACGAAATAGCTGGGCTGTCTTCCGCACTCGTGAGATTTTCAGCTTAAAGTTTACTGTGGCCGGCGGCCGCACTGTCTTGTGCATACTTGCANAGATTTTCAGCTTAAAGTTTACTGTGGCCGGCGGCCGCACTGTCTTGTGCATACTTGCATGTGACTGGCCTGCTTCTGTTGAGTAATGACGATTTAAGTTATGTTACCAGGCCGAACGCCTGGGATTGTCCGGTCGGACAACTGGTCGGACGTCCTCCCAGGGCAGTCTGTCCGAGACCGAACGCTAAAAAAAAAAGAAAAAAGAAAAAAAGAAAAAAGAAAACCAGAAAGAAGTATGTTCTGCAGAAAAATGAACTGAACAACTTTTGCAAGGAAAATGAGCGATAGCGAATTCCAGAAACCAAGCAGCATCATACACATGTAACCAGATAGTCGTGACCTCGAACCAAAAGCAGAATTGCAACACGAGTTCCACCAAATAAGAGCACAGCAAAAGCTCACAAGTGACAATGTTGGAATAGTCTCATCATCATCAACAATGAACCAATGTCGACATCCTATCTGGCGCTCTGCGCCCGTACTACAAATGGCAGATCCTATCTAGCCTATCTACAATGTTGCTGGTGACGTCAACTGCTCCCCGAAGTACGAGCAGATCTCGGCTAATGCCGTTCGCCTCAAGCACCAGGTATGTCTCTCGCATCACTCACAACCTCAATCCCCCCCACACAGATGCCACATGCACCCAAGGACCACCATGCACCCCATCCAGCATAGCACAGGGCAGCTCGGCTATGGCTGCCTGCTCTTCCTGCTCGCCCGTGAGCGCGTGGGCGCTGGCCAGCGATTAGCGCAGCAGCGCTTGCGCAGCATGCAGCCAGTGCCCGATTGCCCAATGCGAGGGCAGGCACTTTCCTAAATGGAAGTGGCCTGCCTGCTGTGTGCAGCCAGGCTGCGCTGGGCCCCGCCCAGAAGCTTCCGGTAGGCCCCAAGAGGCTGAGCCCCAGACCAAACGAATCAGGCCCAGGGCCTATGGCGGTTACCCGTGTCCAACTGCCCGCAGCCTGTGTTCGGGCCATGTTGCGTATCTGGCCCAGGGCCTGCCTCAGTTACATACGATAAAGGCAGCCAGGGCCTGGGCGCCTTTCAACCAACTGGCACTGTGCAACTGCCCGAATTTCTCCAGTTGCATAATAGTCCAAAATAGGCCTCTCCTCCTTCGTCGGGCCTGCCTTCACTTAGGGCGGCCGACATTGCTGATAACAGGGCCCGGCAGGGCTCGTCGAGGCCTTGAGCCTCCCATTCCCTCCTCCATACTTCGACAGTCCTCTGAGAAGTTCGATTACTCAATCTGGCGCTTTCCTTTCTGCAATGACTTCTCGTAATGAGCGACAGCCTGTGGAGCGGTCTGCATCAGTTCCTCCCGGGTAAACCATCTGTCCCCCTTAGGATCAGTGTGATGTCTGAACCGAACGTGATATTGCAGCTTCGGCTTAGGATGACATCCCCTGCCTATCGGTCTTGGAACTGGCATTTCCGTATGATCCATGATGTCCTCGATGTCGACCTCTCCGTCCATGGTTGGGGGCAGCATTGAGCGACGAGAGGGAAACTGATCAGTTTCCTCGGAAGGTGCGACCTTGGAGGCGTGAAAGACAGGGCAGGTGCGAAGGTGACCAGGGATCTGAATTACATATGATGGCCCGTCCGGATCATCCCCAACAATATCTAGAACCTCCCAGGGCCTAGAGTACTATCGCATGAGCTTTCGGGAGATACCGTGCTCCTGCCTCAGAGGACATAACCCAGACTCGGTCCCCTACCTGAAATGTCGATGGGCGGCGGTGTTTATTCTTAGATTCTATCATTGCCGCCTGTGCTTTGTGCATCTGTTCTACCGCTTGCTGCATCAACTACTCATATCGATATGCAAATTCTAATGTACCAGGTGCAGCTGTCGGCTGATTCTCAGGTAGTAGGAAGTCTAGAGGCAGTCCAGGCTTGAAGGTCAGTAGCAGGCTGTTAGGACTCACCCTTGTTGCGCTGTGGACAGCATTGTTGTACAGGCTGGCGATGAGAGCAAGTTTCTCATCCCAGTCCACCTGATTGGGCTTGATGTAATGCCTCAATAGGCGTAGTACAGCGCGGTTGAGCTGCTCTGCTTGCCCCTTTGCCTCTGGGTGGTTCCCGGAGGTCATCTGCAGTTGTGTACCCTGTTCTGCAGCTGCAGCCTTCCACAACTCGCTTGTGAATCGGACATCCCGGTCACTCACAATAGACTTTGGTAGCCCAAAGTCTCTAACCCAGTTTTCAGCCTAATGACGTACTCGGTCTTTGCTGTTTCGGGCATTGCAACTAATCTAGCGTACTTACTAAACCTATCCACAATGACAAAGATGTGTCTCATTCCACTCTTGCTGGTGACCAGTGTGTCCATGAAGTCCATGGACAAGCTCTCACCGGGCCTTTCCGGGATCGGAAGGGGCTTGAGGAGCCCAAGAGGGGCCTGTGTATGTGGTTTGTCTCTCTGACACTCTTGACAAGTCTCCACATACCGCTTGACATCTCTCATCATTGTGGACCACCAGAACTGCTGCAGCAGATTGGGTGCAGTCTTCTTATAGCCAAAATGTCTTGTGGCATCATGACACTCACCTAGAAATAAACTACGCAAAGACTCCCGATTAGGCACACACAAACGTGTATTCCCGGCCTTCTCAAGAAACAAGAGGCCGTTGACCAACTCAAACTCGACAGAAGTCACTTTGTCCTTCGCCTCGAGTTTGCATATGATCTCAGCCATAAATGGATCCTCGCGATAGGCTTCCACCAAAGAACGAGTAACATCGTCCGCAAGCCCAAACTCAATGATCAGCGCACCAAGGAAATCTGGCCTACGTGACAACGCATCAACAATGCTATTGTACTCTCCTTTGATGTACTGGGTTCGAAGTCATACTGCTCAATGACTTTGATCCATCGTTTGAGGGCATCAGAGAGGATTGGCTGGGTTCTCATCCACTTCAGGGTATGATGATCAGTCCTGACGTAGAAGAACCTCCCAAGGAGGTAGTGCCTCCAGTGGGTTAGCGCTTTGTAGATCGCATAGAGCTCCTTCTCGTAGGTGGACTTAGCCAACTTCTGAGAGGGCATCTTTTTTGACATGTACTCAACTGGCCTCGACTGTGGCCCCTCCTAGTGCACAAGCACGACGCCTATGCCATGTTGGCTGGCATCCGTGGTTACTATAAAGGGCTTGTCAGGATCTGGAAGTTTTAAGACCTCATGGTGTGTCAGAGCATGCTTCAGATGTCTGAAGGCAGCCTCACACCTGTCTGTCCACTCCCACGGGGTGTCAAGGCGGGTCAGGTCCGTCAAAGGGGCGGCCACTATGCTATAGTTCTTGACAAAATTGCGGTAGTAGCCGGTCATCCCTAAGAAGGATCTCATCTCAGTCGTAGATTGGGGACGCGGGAAGTCACGAATGCTAGCCACCTTCGCGTCATCGGCCTTCAATCCCTCTGTGGAAATCTCATGACCCAAGTACAAGATCTAGGTGCGGCCAAACTCGCAATTCTCCCGGTTAATCTTGTATTGGTGCTGCCTGAGGAGACTAAGGACTTTGTCTAAGTGACCTACATGCTCCTCGACAGTCCTACTGAAGATAAGTATGTCATCGAGGTACACAATGACAAACTTGTCCAAGTAGTCATGAAAAATCTTGTTCATCGTGTGTTAAGGTGCCAGGAGTATTGCAAAGGCTGAAAGACATCACCACAAACTCATACAGACCGTACCTGGTCTGAAAAGCGGTTTTGTGTTGATCCTCAGGCCGTATTGCAGTCTGATGGTACCCAGAATTCAGATCTATCTTACTGAAGTATCGACACCCTTGCACTCGGTCCAATAAGTCATCGATGCGCGGTAGGGGCGGTGCGTTCTTCAAGGTTCCCCCCTTCTTTGGCACGAATAAGATAGGAGATCCATAAGGAGAAACGCTCGACCGGATCCAACCCTTCTCTATGAGTTCCTTAAGTTGTCGGCGAAGCTCGTCAAGCTCCGTTGGAGACATCCGATAGATCCTACCCTTCAGAATACTAGATCCTGGGATGATCTCTATTGCCTGGACAACCTCCCTCTCAACCACCCGTTTCGATTCTTCGAATAGATCAAGGTACCTAGCGACCACTCCCTCTATCTCTGGAGATACTTGCACCGGCTCACCTTCTGCAAAGACGTAAACTAAGTGCATGGATTTTTCTTATAATAGTTCTAGAACGCGGCCGCACGCATGCATGCGTAGGACTCAATCAGACTACTATCTTTAAACTTACATAATCTGGCGGTCCCCCCTCCGGGCAAAGTGTGTTTGACCACTTTTCGGTCTCAATCAAACTAGGGTTGTGCAACCGAAAGATAGTACGTACCCAACAGGATATCCATTGGGAGATCATCTCTGACTAGGAACGAGATTCGATGTCTCAGCTCCCCTCTGGCTTACGGGAAAAGACACTCAATGTCTTTAAGGTAGTCAGTGACTACCATGCGCTGTTTGTTGGCATAAGTCGACTCCACATGTCAACTCAGGCGCTGCACTGCCCCTGTAAGCGCAGCCTCTCAACGCAAGCGCGAATAATAAAGTTCCGCGTCGAGCAAGTGTCATAATAGGCCCCGGCCTTGCCGCCGCCGATAACTACCTCGCCGACAAACAACTCCCCCTTAGGGGCTTTGGCCATGGCCGTCCAAGAAGCTAGCGGGTCCGACCTAGACCACTTCTCCTCTAGCTCCTTTAAGGATTCAAACACAGTTATCGAACAGAGGATCGATGGGTCTGAATGTGTTTGCGGGACGACAACGGAGTCAGTAGCTTGGGCCATCTCTCGAGATGGTGGGGGTGTGTCCACCACCTCAACCCTAGCAGGAACAACTACCACTCCTACTGACCCAACGTGTTTCCCAAAGCAATGCCGTGTTTCCCGAAGCAATGCATAACTGTTGGCAACATTGCTACCCTGGGAAGCGGAGGATGCCGACACCTGCCCCATTGTAGGCGGGATCTTTTCTGTCACCTTCTTATTTCGGCACTTGAACTGGTTATGGTCATATTGGCCACAACGGGTACAAGTCCGTCGCGTGTAACACTCTCCCCATACGTCCTCTGTGAGACCCGCGTTCTCCCGTGGAGGAGCATTGGGGTCTACTTGACTCCTAGACCGGGAGCCTCCACGGCGTCTACCGGTCCCCTTACCTTTATGGACTGAGGCAGCGATTGCTCCACCCCCTGAAGCCTCTGCACTGCTCGACTCTGAACCTACTCCCTCCTAGAAGTCGTCATCTAACTCGATGGTGGATCCATCGTTATCGACGAACATAATGTGGCCCTTCGTCTTCCAGTTGGGAGGCAATGTCTTCTTCCCACCATCCGTCGTGGGTTGGTGCCCATGCCCTATTTTTGCCTCTAGGTCTAGGGCCTTCTTGCTGAACGAGGGCAAGTTGTGTATGGTGATTTGGGCCTCACCTGCCAACTGATTCTTGAGTGGCATGGGAAGACATCTCAGGTAAGTGGTAAGCAAGACCTGGGGGTCGTAGCGCACTCCATGTACACAGATCAAACGCTTCACTATGGTTGTCGCATCCCTTACTGACTTGAACGTTCTAGAGCTCAAAGTCAGGATCGCATCAGTGGCCTTTTGGGCCTCCTGAGGATCATGCCACCTTTCTTCCACCAACTTGAGGAAGTCATCCAGTCTCTGGTTGATTGCCCAAGCGCGGAAGTCATGACCATACCCCTGCAGTTGTACTAACCCACTTAGCCACCTTGCTGCACTCCCCTCCAGGTAGGAGGCAGCCACAAGCACTTCCTTGTGTGGTAAGGTTAACTTGCACTTCACGTAGACTGGCACTGACCTTAACCATGTGTCAAGGTCCTCGCCCCTTTTTCCCTTGAGAAGGGTTTAGGTGAGGCAATGGCAGTCTTTTGAACCCACAGACCTTGTCCCGGTACCTGCATTAGTCCAAGTTGTGGACCCTGGGGTGCGGGCTGCTGCACTAGCTGCTGTTGGGGTTGTGTGCCCTGCGGCTGTGCCGGCTGCGAGACAGCATGCTGCTCAGTTACGGCAGTCTGCAATGGAGGTTGGGAGAGCACTGTCTGAACCGGAATCTGTACACTAGTACCTATTGGAAACCCGCCTGTCAAAGGCATACCTAGGGAAGCGGCCTGCACCGACGTTGGAGGGATGAATGGGGATACTCCAGTTACCGGTGGGACGAAAGGAGGAGGATGTACCACCGGCCAGGCACCTGGCCCCAATAGTGACGGTGTGGCCTGAACTCGCCCGACCAGCACGGCTAGGCTCCACTGAATGTCCTGTAAGAGAGCCGTTTGGTAGTCCTGCATTTCCACTACATCTAGCAGGACTGTTCGCAGGGTCCTCACATCATCATCCATATTCGTCAGGTCCATCCCCTCTAACTCACTAACGCCCGCTTGTCTCTGCTGCATCCTTGATCTTCTTCTGATCATTCTTTCTTTCTCTACCTTAATCTCACCTAAAGCCTGCTGTAGCTGTGCCTCGCGAGCGCTTGCTCACTGGCGACCTCCTCGGGAGTCAACACTAACTGCTGACTTGCCATGACACCAGTAGACTGACTCAGTGTCTGTGCAATTGTCGCCCCTACAGACCCTGAATTACTGGCCTGGGAGCTTTGCTGCGCAGCTGTGGCCATGAGTGCTGAAGTAGCAGCTTCGAATGCCCTGCTTGCCTCTGCGGCCCTAGCTCTCCGCTGCTGCTGTTGTCTCTCCCTAAGCTGGCGGAACAGAAATATGTCACCCTCGGGTCCTAATGCCACGTGGGCCAACGGGCGCCTTGCCGATCGCAGGATCCTATCGTCCTCCTTAGTGTGCCCCCTGTCACTCATAAGCTACAGCACTGCACTCAATCTGCACTAGGTCACACTCGATGCCTACCGCAGTGTAGTGCACAGACCGATTTATTTAAAATAAATAAAATAATTAATCAGTGGCTATGTCAGAGTCTACACTTTTAGGTCCAATAGGTAAGTTTAGATTCCTACAAACGAAACTATTTTTACTTGACTAGTCCGCAAACAGAAAGCAGATGAGGAGAAACTGTTCTAACTATGCTGTCTGTCAGATGTCAATGGCTGTACATCTAACTAGTCAAAATAAAAATAGAATCATTTGTGGGCCTGTTAGCAGAATGGAATTTTTCCCGAACTTACCACCTGAAATCTACCCCTCCCTCAGTTCTTCCTGATTGTCACTTGCCGTCAGCGTTCCTGAGCAATCCAGATAGCGTGTGTGTCTAAAGTTGTGCACGCGTCCCACCCCTGTGCCCCGAGTCAATGTTGAACCAGCCAGCCCTGCACCATGTTTACCCTCGCGTGCAGCGAGCCTTACACCGACTGATTGGCTGATCAAGAGGCGTTTAAGGACGGCCCCCGAAGTCCTTAGGAATTATTTAACGTCGCAGACAGGACGACGATCACAGCCAATGGAAGGTAACCCCGCCGGTACTTATTTATAGACTTCCGATACTCGTCTCCCCTGTAGGGCTGGCCTGCCCCTCATAACCCATCTACAGCGCAGCAGGCAGACAAAGGACAAAGCAGCAAAGCATGCGGGCTCTACTCCCAGTGGGTTGGCATGGTGACCGTGACCCAGTGCTTCGTCCAGGGCCCTTCAGATAGCTCCGCCCTCTCCTTCCAGATGCTCCCCGTGATCAATGCCGACTCTCAAGGTTGAGCGCATTTGACTCCTTGCATGAGAGGACTCTCAAGACAGAACACACATCCTCATGGTAAGAAGTGTCGAAGAGGGTACATAAGGTTAAGAGCAACGTACCTCAAAATAGCTGCCCCCAACAACAGGTATTCTCACCAGATGACCTGACGCCGATTGTGATGACCAATCGCTGCTTCGACACAACCAGCATTACACCGCCGTTCCACCTCAGCATCAATTGCACATCAGATAGTTCTCATCACACTGTGAACACCCCTTAATCACCTCGTTGCCTTCCTGGTGATACACCTCTCCACCTGAGTCGCCTGCTTGCCTTCACCCTCCTCACTACACACTCCCTATGGCCGCTCACCCAGCATACTGCATGCATGTACCGCATAGGCAGAAGACAAGCGCCAGATTAGCGCAACGTACCACAACTCCAATACCAAAATGCAAGGAAAATGAGCGATAGCGAATTCCAGAAACCAAGCAGCATCATTCACATGTAACCAGATAGTCGTGACCTCGAACCAAAAAGCAGAATTGCAACACGAGTTCCACCAAATAAGAGCACAGCAAAAACTCACAAGTGACAATGTTGGAATAGTCTCATCATCATCAACAATGAACCAATGTCGACATCCTATTTGGCGCTCTGCCCCCAGGCTACAAATGGCAGATCCTATCTATCCTATCTACAATGTCGCTGGTGACGTCAACAGCTCCCCGAAGTACGAGCAGATCTCGGCCAATGCCATTCGCCTCAAGCACCAGGTATGTCTCTTGCATCACTCACAACCTCGATCCCCCGCACACAGATGCCACATGCACCCAAGGACCACCATGCGCCCCATCCAGCATAGCACAGGGCAGCTCGGCTATGGCTGCCTGCTCTTCCTGCTTGCCCATGAGCCCATGGGCGCTGGCCAGCGATTAGCGCAGCAGCGCTTGTGCAGCATGCAGCCAGTGCCCAATGCGAGGGCAGGCACTTTCCTAAATGGAAGTGGCCTGCCTGCTGCGTGCGGCCAGGCTGCGCTGTGCCCCTGCCCAGAAGCTTCCGGTAGGCCCCGATAGGCTGAGCCCCAGACCAAACGAATCAGGCCCAGGGCCTATGGTGGTTACCCGTGTCCAACTGCCCGCAGCCTGTGTTTGGCCCATGTTGCGTATCTGGCCCAGGGCCTGGCTCAGTTACATACGATAAAGGCAGCAAGGGCCTGGGCGCCTTTCAACCAACTGGCGCTGCGCAACTGCCTGAACTTCCCCAGTTGCGTAATAGTTCAAAATAGGCCTCTCGTCCTTGGTCGGGCCTGCCTTCATTTAGGGCGGCCGACATTGCTGATAACAGGGCCCGGTAGGGCTCGTCGAGGCTTTGAGCCTTGCACTTTTGCCTTCTGGTCCCCATCGAGACTCTTTATAAATATAAAAATAAAATTTAAGACACCCCCATTTTTTTGTCTTTTCTTCATGCTGAAAATGGAGTTGTCCGGGCCCGGACGTCCGGGCCCCCCCCCCCCCTGACTGTCCGGCCAGGACGTCCTGCCATCGAACAACTGGTAGCCTAGAATTTAAGGCTTTTGTTGGTTGAGTAAATGACATCGTTCTCTGCTCCATAGCTTTCTTATATGGACTTGTTCTGTGACCTCACTCCCAAGCCTGGGTGTGGGTCGTCTTTGCCTTCTCCTTCCCTTCCTCCTTTTCCTCTCCTCACTCCCTATTAGCTGGGCTATGGCTGTCTGGGTCCTCTTTGCCTTCACCATAGATCCCAGCTATGGAGCGGGTAATCTATGGACTTGGTTCCATGGATTTGTTCTGACCTCAGACCTTAGTGTGGACCTGGGTGGTCCACACTAAGGTACTAGGACAGAGGGGTTGGGGGTGTCTTTAAGTCACTATTTGGTTCCATGGACTTGGTTCCATGGACTTGTTCTGACCTCAGACCTTAGTGTGGACCTGGGTGGTCAGGTCCACTCTAAGGTAGATCAACTACCCTGTCACACCCCCACCCCCTGTGTCCTACCTTAGTGCGGACCACCCAAGCTATGGAGCGGGTATAATCTATGGACTTGGTTCCATGGACGTGTTCTGACCTCACTCCATAGGTGGGCTATGGCGATCTGGGTCTTCTTTGCCTTCACCTTCCTCTGTCCCTCTCCGGAGTCTCCGCCTACCTTCTCTTGGCTCTTTCCAGATGTGGAACACCTGAGAGGAGTTTTTTTTTTTTTGTTTTTTTCCCTGAACGTTGAGAATTGGCCATATCAATGATATCATACTCTAATAGTAATCAATAAATTTTAGCAATAACTGTGTCTTTGTGTGAAGAGTAAAGGAGCTGGAGTGGTGGCATTTTTCTTCTGCTTCATTCGTCAGAATGAATTCGCCTTGTCCTTCGGGGGATTGGATTTCTTTTAAAATTGGAATGATACAGAGAAGATTACCTAGCGGAGATGGTGATGGGTCATGGTCCTGGGTGGTCCACACTAAGGTAGGAGGACAGAGCGGTTGGGGGTGTGCGGGGTTCACAAAAAAAAGATATGACATCCTTTTTTGCGGCAACTACAGGAATTTTACAAAATGATTTAAAAAGGGTTGTTAACTTATTAGGAAAAAAAAAGAATCATGGCCCTTGCACAAGGATGACACACATAAATCGAGAAATGGTCCAAAAAAAAAAAAAGGAAAAAAAAAGGAATTCGCCGGTGCAGTCAATCAGCAAGGGAAGGAACTGATACTGACCTGTGCATCTGTTGGACATGCTCGGCACGCCTCAACCTCCCTCAAAGACTACAAACCCTGAGGAAAAAAAAGAAGTTGAGCCCATCCTCATTCTGGAAGATGATAAATATAGTCTAACCGGCTTTGCCACACAATCGGATATTGTTTGCCCCTTCTTTTTCTTCTGTAAATCGTTTTGGTTGAAAAAAGTAAAGAAGGGAAAAGAAGTGAAAAAAAAACATGACCACATTATCATGGTCAGATCTCCACTCCATTGTTCCTCAGTGTCCCCTCCTTTTTTCTTCTCCCTTCTCCTCTCATGCGTGACCCTGCTAAGAATGTTGATCTGTCATTTACTTTTATCTTTTTTCTTGCACAATTTTTGCACAGTTTATGGTACATCCACCCGCTGATTCCTATTTGGCAATGGATGATAGATAGGATTGCAGCAGGTGGTGTTCTGTGTTTTCAAAGTCGATCCAATAGGATCTTCAG
>BFEA01000039.1:2591301-2605254 GCA_003427395.1 Chara braunii
CTCTCTCTCTCTCTCTCTCTCTCTCTCTCTCTCTCTCTCTCTCTCTCTCTCTCCGTGGTCGAAGTTCAGGCTTGGTCTCCTGTAGCCTCTCCTTCGGGCGAGTGGGCTGGCCGACGTTCTTCTCTTTGGGGGCTCCTTCATCGCGCGATGGCGGGTGCGCTGGCTGGAGATGTGGCACGCGGGCGTGGCGCGTACGTTGGGGTGATGGCCCCTTCGGGGGCTCCTCCTTTGCGCGTGGCCGCGCGATGGCGGGTGCGCTGGCTGGCAATGGGGCGTGCGGGCGAGGCGCGCGCGTCGGGACGAGGGTCTCTCCGTTTCGAATTCGAAACGAGGCGCGGCGAGGGCGGCGTGGGCGCGAGCACGTGAGCGCTAGCGCTACGAGGTTGCGCTAACCGGTGGCGCAGGCGCGATTCAAGCAAGTGCAATTCTGAGTTTCTATACAGCTTGCAATCTCTGCTCCAGAGGTCTTCCCAAATCTGCGCCTTTTTGCCCTCAAATGAGTTTAATCCCAATTGGTATCCCATCTCTGCCGATACCAACACAAGGCTCATGCACACAACTGGTACTCAACGAGAGTGCATACATAAAGATGATACTCAACACGGCCAGTTCACGATTGAGAGAATGCACACAATTGGTAGGAGATATGAAGCCGTACGGTACAGTTCCAATTGAGATTGGGCCCACGGCTTCCAATTGAGAGTGGGCCCAAGTGTCAGTTTGTCTGAATCGCATAACAACTGGTCTCATTACTGTTCATGCATGTCGAATGTCTTAGGACTTTAGGGCTTCTGGAAAAAAAAAAAAAAAAAACTGTTCATGCATGTCAGAAACTCCCCTGCCAGCTAGTAAAACCTGGTGGCTCGCATTGCGGCCTCCTCTCCTGTCCGGTCACTTCAACCTCCGCACGGGTGTTCATCATCCACGTCAGGAAAGGCAACTAGGATTGAACGAGGGCATGCTCGTACTAAGTGCTCAGTTACGCTGGATGAAGAAGCAAATAAGAAAGAAAGGCTAATTAAGATCAAAGAAAGTTACTGTGGTAAAACTAATGACCAAATGGCAAATACACACAAATAGGTGCGAACTCCTTTTTTTTTTTTTTTTTTTTTTGCAAACTCCATAGTAAACCAAATCACACTTTGTTTTGTGAGGTGAATAGTTCCACTGGTAGAAAAATGGTCTCCAAAATCCTAGGTTTAAGTGTTCGAATCCCTTTTCTCCTGTAATGTATTGCAGAATTGCAAAATCAGCGGCCAGATCAAGTCCTTTTTGCATGGATGTTCAAGATCCACTTCCCATGAAAGCCAATTACGAGGATGAATGGGAGCATGTCCCCACTAGGTAGGCACTTATAATCACACAATTGCAAAACCAGCGAGCAGTTGGAGTCCTCCAAAAAAGGAGGACCTAATTTAGCCGCCCATTTTGGAATTCTGCGATTATAAGGGCCTTGTGTGCGTACATGTCAATTGCATGCTGCCGCAATTTCCAGCATCAGCAGAAGATCGGTAACGACCCTGATTCGGCCAGAGTTGTGAGCTCCCCTGCCTCGGTTTCATTTCCATTTCTCCACTCCTGGAGTTCTCCTCCGCCCCCCCCCCCTCCAAAAAAAAAAAGAAACAACAAAAGAGGATCCAATCCCCACCATCCACACCCCGGTATGCCTGACAGTCCACTACTACCCTATCCCGCCCACTATTTTTTGTTTTCTTTTTCAGAGTTTTTTTTTTTTTTTTGTCAGAAAATCCCAATGGGAGGGGGTACTGTTGGCAACTTGAAAGTCTTTCTCAGATTCCTCCCCTTGACGCATTATCCTTTTTTTCCTTTTTTTTTTGGGTCAGAAAATCCCAATGTGGGGTACTGTTGCCATTTGCATTCTCAATGAAGACAGTGAGACTGATTGAGTCATGTGTTCACGCCAGAAGTCGCGCGTTCAAATCCCCCCTTTTCTATGCTACAAAAAATCCTCAGTAAGTCTGCCGATTCACCGCGCGCAATGAACATGACCTGACACCCATCTATACCCCATTCCATTGGCTGATGAGGTTGATGCGTGCGACCAACCTGAGGGAACGCAAGTCTGTATCCCATTTCCTATGTGTATCTAAGATCATATCCCGGGCTGTGGATCAGTCATCGCCAAAACATAGAAAGGTAATTTCTGAAAAAGGAGTTGCTACGGTGTTCCGTCCTCGGTGAAGTGGCGTCACGTCTCTTGAAATAAAAACGCCAAATCATAGCTTGCTAGTGATGTGAGATTGTATCTCTTATGCATGTGTCAAGCTGTGTGTGCGACCGTGGCCATTTCCCGGACGCCTTTCCCAGGCGTAGTGCTTGACAGGTTCATTATGAACAAGCATTTGCTACCTTCTTCGCCTGAATACAACGTACGGTCATTGTAGCTGTACTTGGCATATCTTTCATAAAATGACCGTACGGCGTACGCTGCATTCGGGGGATGAAGGTAGAGTGCCAGGGGGACAGTTTGGCAGTGGTGGGCAATCATAGGTAGTCCCTCCCACGTTGGCCAATCATGGCCATCACATTCCACCCCTCTGATTTGCAGTCGACCCAGTCAGGAGTATTATTGCAGTCAATGATTCGATACACCAATGACCGGATTCACAAGCATGAATCTCAAGACCCTCGCCAGATAAGCATATACCTACGGACGTAAAAGCGCATACCACTCAAAAGAAAGCTGTTTTGTGGGGACCACCACCAGCACCCTTATGGGATTTGACAAAGTCCCCTGCCGTCGTCTAACATCCTGATACAATAAAGCCATCAACAGTTTCAGGAGAAACAAAACAGGCCTTCATAGTTTGACAGACAAACATCGAAGACCAGCCGAAAGAAAGCTTTTATGTGGGGACCACCACCAGCATTCTATGTGACTCACAAACTCCCCTCCCATTATCTAACATTCTGCTACGATAAAAGCCATCAACAGTTCCAGGAGAAACAGAAAAAAGAAAAAGTCTTCCAACACACAAACATCGACGATCGGACTTCACTACTGTTGGTTGGGTCACTTCAATTCCCATGGGTCACTCTGGGTGTGCATGCACATTCTCAGGCACAAGATATATCTGGAAGGACTCGCAACAAATGACCCAGAATACTCATGCCAAAAATTTGCAGAAACAACCCACAGTACTGGAAGGACGTGCGACAAACAACCCACAGTACTGGAAGGGCGTGCGACAAACAAGTTGAAACAACCTTTTGAGTACTGGAAGGACGTGCAACGAACAAACCCAAAAATTTGCGGAAACTTTCCACGTTCCTTCATGTTCTTTATGACCAATTGACCCCCTCCGTTTAGCGTCAAAAAAAAAATTACCCTTGTACAGTCGGCTCCCCTGGCTTACCAGAAATGTTGAGAGGCTTAGAAGCACTGGTGGTTGTTTAATGTACGATTGCAGAAAATAAGGGGGTGGCAGACACCCCCCTTTTCCCGTTAGAGGGGGTGACAAATGAGGACCCACAGTCACACATATCGTTGAGACCTTGACGCGACACCAGAAGCAGTGTTGTTCGAAAGCTTTTTAACAGCTGTGGTCCCTTGTTCGCCAACCCCCCTTGTTCGCCAACCACTTGAACATGAGCCCTTGTTCGTCAACCCCTTAAACATATCAGCCCTTGTTCCCCAACCCCTTAAACATCAGCCCTTGTTCGCCAACCCCTTAAACATTGGTGTCGCGTTGTTTTTGTTTTCCCTTTTTTCTTTTCGGCAACGATGTGGATAGCTAAGGGTCCTTGCTTGCAACCCCCTTCTGGTGTCGCGTTTCTTAATGTGCTCCGCAACTTCTTAATGTGCTCTGCAACAACAGTCTATAGGAGGGATTTCAACAAACGGTGTGCAGTCGGCCCACGAAACGAACGTTCCCTTGCGACCAGGTCTCCGAATTCAGACTTCCGATCAACCCTCGCATCCAGATCTGTGACTTTAATTTGCAGACTTACCCTCACATCCTCGTCCCTGACTGCAAACTCACCCTCACATCCTCGTCTCCGACTGCAAGCCTACCCCCCTTACCGCATGCTCGTCGACATACGCTCTGGAAGTCATTTCTGAACTCTGCCCAGCCGAAGGAAAACCAGTTTTTAGTTGGCCAACCTTCAACGTGTTCATCTCCAATCTCTGTATTCCAATTTGACTACACCTACCCTCACATCCTGGTCTCTCGGAGCAAACTTACTTACCCCTTACCCTCATGTCCCATCCCGGTTACAGACTGCCAACTTACCCCCTTACCCTCCTCACTTTCCATCCTGGTCTCTGACTGCAAACTTACCCCTCTGACTGCAAACTTACCCCTCACATCGTGGTCTCCGACTGTAAACTTACCCCTCACCCTCGCATCCAGGCCTCTGACTTCAGACCACCAACTTACCCTCACCGGTACCCTCACATCGTGGTCTCTAACTGTAAACTTACCCCTTACCTTCGCATCCAGGCCTCTGACTTCAGACCGCAAACTTACCCTCGCCTCCAGATCTCTGACTTCAAATTGCAAACTTACCCTCGCATCCAGGTCTCTGACTTGAGAGTGCAAACTGACTCTCGCATCCTGGTCTCTGAATGCAAACTTACCCCTTACCCTCGCATCCAGGCGTCTCACGTCAGACCGCCAACTTACCCCCGCGTGCAAATCTCCAACTTCAGACCGCCAGCTTACCCTCGCCTCCAGATCTCTGACTTCAAATTGCAAACTTACCCTCGCATCCAGGTCTCTGACTTGAGAGTGCAAACCGACTCTCGCATCCTGGTCTCTGACTGCAAACTTACCCCTTACCCTCGCATCCAGGTGTCTGACGTCAGACCGCCAACTCACCCCCGCATGCAAATCTCCAACTTCAGGTCTACAAACTTAGCCTCACATCCAGCAACGCTACCCGTAGTCTGCATCCATCATCATCATACGTTTCTCTTTTTTATTATCTTCTCAATTTTGTAATAACCCTGTTCAGAAGTAGCCTGGGGCCCAGAACTCAGCCCCAGGCCACGCAGACCTGAGAAGGTCTGCGCTGGGCTGTGTGACCAAGACACGCCCAGGCCTGAGTCTGTCGAAGTGTGGCTGTGTGACCAAACGCTGCACACAGGAAATTCAAGAGTCAAAGTCAACTGTAGAGTCAAAGGTACCGCACCCAGGCCCTGGGCTGGATACACTCACTTGTTGTGCGCAGGTACCCAGACAGCATCCAGGCCGGAGGGAATTCGGTTTCAGGCCGATCTGAGCCCTCATTCGCACTGAGATCTGGACGGCCGAGGGATACACCATCCGGGGTCCAGACCCCGCGTCAACACTACATGAGAGTTGACTTCCTGGCTTGAGATTCATTCTGTCTTGCGTTGATGCTGATTTCACGCGTTGACTTCAACGTTGGCTCGATGCTGCTGGCATTGTAACTTCGCGAGGCGCTGCTAGTCCGGCATGGTGGTCGGCTTGCTCCTGTCTTCTTGGCATGCTGACGTGGCAGCTGCCATGCGCCTTCGCTGATGTGGCTGCTGCCACGTATATCATTTGGCTGACATGGCTGCTGTCCACGTGTTCTATTGCGGGGACTACATGATCGGCATTGCTGTTCTGCTTCGTCGTCACTTCAGGAGGAGATCAAGACTGTGGAGAGTTCGAGGATACGTACCTGATGGTCTTCATGTCGACATTGCTCCAGATCCTGATGTGGAACTGATTAGACGTGCCACTTGGCACATTGAGGATACTCGGATACTCGTTCAGACTATTGATTGATGAGGTGGCAGTAGAGGAGGGAGCCCGAAGCAGGAGTGGGCATTTTACTTCCTCTCCTTTGTCTCTTCTCCCTCCTCTCTCTTCGTCTGTGTATGATATCCCACCTCATTCTGTCTGGTCACGATTTTTGACTATTAGTAATCATCAGCCGATGGACATTTTTCTGGACTTGCAGTGTTGACCACTGTCTCACAATCTGGGTTCATTACAATTTTTTTATTTTTATTTTTTCTTATAACAACCATCTGTGTAATGAACCCAGGCGAGATAACACACATTGGACATGTAGATACTGTTCACAATGACGCACGAGCATCAGCGCTCATGCAGCACAAGTCCAGTAGCTCAATGACAAAGCAACTCGAGTAATCCAATCTTGTTGATGAATAATGTCGAACAGATCTGTTCCCGTAACCGAGTATATACATACATAGACAAGAAAGAGAGAGGGGGGGAAGTAGAAGAAGAAGAAGAAGAAGAAGCCCACTTCTTCTTCAGGCCAGACAGATTCGCCGCCTCTCCAACAATGTCATTCCAGATACAGATCCGAGTTCCTCAAAGTGCCACGTGGCACATCAGCATTCTCTTCATCAACGGAACAGCAATGTCGCCCCACACAGGTACGCGTCATCTCATCCCCACAGTCCCTGATCTCCTTCCAGACGACGAAAGTCTGAACAGCGAATGGACACGTGGCACAGCCACGTCACCATCATACTACGTGGCAGCAGCCACATCAGCAACGACATGTGGCGCTGCCACATCAGCACCTTGTAGACAGGAGCAAGCCAGCCACCATGCCAGCAAGCAAGCAGCGTGTCGACGCTGAAGAACGCCAGCGCTCAGCCAGCAAGTAGCCAGCATCTCACAAGCCAGCGTCGCGTCAAAGTAGAGTCATCCCTGACTCACGACAGAACCCATTAATGTCAAGGCCAGGAGTCAACCTTAAGTAGCGTTGACTCGGGGTCAATGCCCCGGTGCAGTGGTCCTGTGCCGTCATGATCTTGATGCGGCGATGGCCTGGATCGGTCTGCAACTGTTTCTCCCTTGGTCCGATGTCTTGGCCTGGTACCTGCATACAACACATGTGTGCATCTGTTCATGGACTTGGGTACGGTACCTGCGACCCGACAGTTGACTTTGACCTTTGAATTTCCCCAGTCCAGTGCTGGGTCTCACTGGCCAGACGCTGGGCTGGGCCGGGTAGTCCGTGGTCACACAGCCCGGCCTATGCAGAGTGCGGGTTACTGCATTCCTGCCGACCCAATTTCGAGTTCCATCGCAGAAATAATTAACCTTTCAACCCACACTCATATGCAGAGACAATGTCAGGAGCAGTTTCAAGGAGCTGTTGTTTGCTGAACCACCGATCCTCGGATGGTTTTTGAGTCTTAAATCTTACCTTGAACTGCTTCTGCGGTCGTCCACACCTTCCGGTGGAGAAGAACCCATGGTCTACAATCCGACCTACTTCATAATTTCTGTCCATCGAAGGTGGAATCATAGAAGGCCTGTTAGGAAACTCATATCCCTCCACATACGGTAACAACTTAGAGGCATGGAATACACGGTAGGTTTTGAGATGCGGGGGAATATCAATTTTGTAGGACGGTCCCTCTGCATCTCCAATTACTCTGAGAACTTCCCAGGGCCCAAAGTAGACAGGCAGCAATTTCTGTGAAACATCTTATTCCAAGGAGAACTCATTAGACTTTGCCCAAACCATGTCACCTACTTGAAAGTGAGCAGGTCTTCGATGTTTGTTGGTCTGGTTAATCATCTGTTCTTGTGCTTTCTTTAGGTTCTCCTTAACTTTCTGAATGTCTTCCTGGAACAGAACTGCATATTCACGGGTTCCTGGCGGTAGCCGTAAAAATTGGTCCCTGGTTAATATATCAATGGGACGTTGCGACTTCCATCCTTTATGTAGTGTGTTAGGAGTGCGTCCGGGTGCAGTGTGGATGTTGTTGTTGTATGCACTAGCTATTTTTGGTAAGTTCTCATCCCAATCAATCTGATCGGGCCTGACATACATGCGCAAGAGTTGTTGGCACAAGCGGTTCATTTGCTCGCTTTGCCCATTCGTTTCAGGATGGCGTCCTAATAACGACATGGTCAAACGAGTGTCGTATGCCTGCATCAGCTTTTGCCATGGCATACTTGTGAACCTCACATCCCTGTCAGATACAATGGACAATGGGAATCCATACTCAGTTACCCATCGCATCTGAAACTTCTGGATCACAAGCTCAGTTTTCGCTTCAGCAGGCAAAGGAATAAACATTGCATACTTAGAGAAACGATCGACTACAACCATCACTTGACTATTGTCATTTCGACGCTTGACAAGACTCATGAAGTCTATGGAGATAGACGCACCTGGTTCGCTGGGAATCGATAAGGGCCTTAGTAGACCCAAAGGGTTCTCATGTGGTGGTTTGTTTCTCTGACATACCAGACAAGTACGCACATAAGTTAATACATCTTCCTTTAGTCCTTTCCAATCGAACCGTTCTCTTACTTCTGCATAAGTTTTCTTGAACCCAAAATGTCCTGCAAAGTCGTGGCATTCCCCAATCAGCAGACTTTTAATCTCTTCTTTATGAGGAATACACAACCGTTGTCCAGTTTCATCTATCAAGAAAAGCAATCCATTTGTTATCTTATACTTGGGTAACAGGGCAGGATCCTTAGTGATAAGGTCAATGATGGGTTTCCAGATAGGATCATTAGCATAGCCTTGTCGAATCTGTTTCTGCACATCATTTCCTATATCCAAGTAAGAAACAATGGTTCCAAAGAAATCACTTCTCCTAGACAATGCATTTGCCACAACGTTAGACTTACCTTTGATTGTCTTCAACTCAAAGTTTGTCAGAGAGTCTTGGTTGAGTCTTTATCCACTTCAGTGTCGAGTGATCTGAGTAGACAGTGAAGTGTCTCCCTCACAAGTAGTGTTTCCAGGATTTCAGTGCGTAGACAAGCGCATACAATTCTTTTTCGTAAGGTGAGTCGGCGATCTTCTGAGTCGGAAGTCTGGCAAACATGAACTCAATAGGTTCGTAACCCTTACCATCGTCCTGCTGTAGAACTGCGCCAATTCCATACTGACGTGCGTCAGTGGTTACAGAAAAGGGAAGAGATGGGTCAGGGATTTTCAGAACAGGGTAGTGAATTAGTGCATATTTTAACTTCTTCATTGATGACTCACAGTCCTTGTCCCACAACCATATGGTTCCTTTCTTCAGGAGTCTTCTCATGGGAGCAGCAACTAAGGAGAAGTTCCTAACAAACTTCCTATAGTAACTGGCTAACCCAAGGAAAGACCTCAACTCAGTGATGGACTTTGGTTGTGGCCAATCTCTACTCGCTGAAATTTTCTTCGCTTTCGGTCTGAGTCCTTCGTCGTTAACTATATGCCCTAAGTAGAGCACTTCAGTTTTTGCAAACTCAGACTTCTTTGGGTTAAGTTTAAAATTACCTTCGCGTAGCTTACCCAAGACGAGACGCGAGTGTTTCTCGTGATCCTCCAACGTTTTGCTGTAGACTAGGATGTAATCGAGATATACAATTACAAACTGATTCAACTACTGTCGAAACAATTCGTTCATAGACCCTTGGAAGGTCGCAGGGGCGTTCGTCAAACCAAAGGGCATGACCACAAACTCGTAGTGTCCATACCTGGTTCGAAAAGCAGTCTTGTGTTGATCTTCAGGCGCCACCTCGATTTGATGGTACCCCGACTTCAGATCAATTTTGCTGAAGTATTTGCATCCCTGCAGCTGATCCAACAAGTCGTTTATTCGTGGTAGGGATTCAGCGTTTTTCACAGTGACGGAGTTCAACCCTCTATAGTCAATGCATAGACGGAACTCACCTTCCTTTTTGGGCACAAATAAGACGGGCGCTCCATAAGGTGAGGAACTAGGGCGAATCCATCCTTTGTCAATTAATTCTTGGAGTTGCTTGCGCAATTCCTCAAGTTCCCCAGGCGACATTCGATAAATAGGGTCCTTGGGAGTCTTACTTCCAGGAATAATTTCGATAGTGTGCTTGATAGCACGCTCAGTGATCCCAGTAGGTTCCTGAGATAGATTTTTATACTCACCTAAGAGTTTTTATATCGATGGAGGATAAGGTGTCGATGACTCATAGGTTCCTGAGATAGATTTTTATACTCACCTAAGAGTTTTTATATCGATGGAGGATAAGGTGTCGATGACTCACCAACTTCCTTTACCAACACCATCATACCTCCTGATCCAATTGCTTCTTCTTGACCATCAATCGAAAAGTTGAATAGCTCATACAACAGAAAGACAGAGTAGAGTCAGATCCAGACTTGTGATACAGTTTGATAGCCTCGAGTTCAGATTGTGCGTTTTTCAAGCGTACTTCCTTTTCCTTGAACTTGATTTCTGGGTTGGCTTCCTCGTGCCAATCCATTCCCAGAATCATATCAAAAGGCAAGTTCTTCTCAATTAGGAAAGATACTTCATGCACAATCTTCTTTCCAGTTTTAGTTCTGAACTTACATTTCACACGATCGACATTATGAGAGACAGTGATCGTGCTTTTATCAGCAAGAATAGACGTGATAGGTCGTGCTAAACACTTTACCTTCATTCCAAGATGAAGCTTGCGAATAGCTCTCTAAAAAATGTAGGACCGTGTAGATCCTGAGTCAAAAAGTGCACCGTCCGTTCGTGTGCGATCTTTACATCCGCGAGTAATAGTTCACCCTTAGACTTTGCTTTCTTTGCCCATGAGCTTCGTAGTGTCAGCAACTCATTACCAAGCTCATCAAAGGAGTCATCCAGAAAGACAGAACATAAGACAGGTTAAGGGTGATCTGGATGATGGGCCGGAGGACAACCATCTTCTGCCACGCGAGTCGAAGAAGTAAAAAGGTTAGTAGGCGCCTTACCTTTTTCATCGTCTGACTTCTTCAACTCAGTAGGAGCAGATGCTACTCCTACTGGCGGCTCGCTTTTGGGTGTCGGATGAGTGAACACCGTGCAATGATATGTCCCTCCTTTCCACACTTCAAACACGGCGCATTGTCCATCCTACCCTGCCAGGTCTTTTGGTCAATCTCCATTTTCTCCCACGGGTTAAATGCCGCGATATCTGGGTGCGCAGAAAACGAGTGCGGTTTTCTCCCTCGATACGGACCTCGTGGTCCTCCTTTGTTGACCACGGCAGCAGTGACGTCCCCCTTTCCGGACTCACTGCTGCTAGGAACTCCTCCTTCTAACGGTAGCTTCTCCACTGTGGTCCTGACGCTTTTGGCGCCAAAGGACTCGCTTACCGTATCTCGCACCTGCACCTGCACCACCAGATTTCACCACAGATGCATATGACTGTTTAACTTGAGAAGTCATTTGCTCTCTCTGGAGAGCCAAATCACGAAACTGCCGGTACTTGTACTTACCTGACTTTGACTCGGCCACTAACTGACCTCTTATAGGTTCAGGTAAGGCCCGGGCATAAATATACAAGACCTGATCATCCTGCAGATTTAAGCCCGGTACTTGCAGCAATCGGTCGACCTCACGGGACAATGCTTCCACGGACGTCCAATGTTTCTGACCTATGGTAGTGAGCTGATCGAAGGCCTTATCGGTCATTGTCTTGTCAAGGAAACGTTTCCGGATCTTGTCCAGGAACTGTTTCAGGGTCATCGTACCGGCCCACTTACCAATATCATCGAATCCGGCTGCGTTAGCTTCGGCCAGGACCCACTCTTTGGCCTCCCCTCCGAGACACGACGTGGAAAAGGCGACCTGTGATTCTTCTTCCACGGGGGTCGTCCCGACATAGGTCTGTATTTCTGCAATCCACAGTAATAAGTTTCCATCCTTTTTATTACTGAACGTGAAAGGCAATTTCATTTTTACCTTTTCCTTCTTCTTTGGCTTCTCACTTTTCTCTTCTTTATCTTTCTTTCCTCCTTATAGGTGAGGACTGGACGAGGGACCTGATGGTGGCGTCGGTGGAGGAGGGCCCGGATGGTTCCCCCTTCTTTACTTCGACCCTGAGATGATTCATAGCATCACCCATTAGTTTCTTCACAAGTTTCTTACAAACCTCTTTTTCCTTTCCTTTGACCAAGTTAGTCACATTCTTCAATCCTACGGTCAATTCTTCCAACTTTGCTTCAAAATGGTCGAGCCTTGTCTCCAAATGAGCAAGGTACTCAACCAGTTGGTTCAGTGCCACAACCTGTTTTTCCCCTGACACAGTTACCACATACTGTCTGACTTCTTGTTCTCGTTTTGCTTGTTGTTCATCTTGTTCTTTCTTTTTTAGCATTTCCGCCTTGCGCGTTTTTTCTTTTTCAAGAGCTTCTTCCAATTGGCGGATGTTCTCATCAATCGTCTGTTCCGTGACCACCACATCATTTTTGACATTTCTGCCATTTGCTATGTCTTCGAACTGCTGACAGATATGCGCATCCAGTGCTTCACGGCACTGGATAATGAACTCCTGTATCTTCAATAGGTCGGTGCCAGTTTGAGCTGCATGCAGGTCTGCCTGGGCTTTCCGCAGATCAAACTGGGTCCTCACATGTGACTCAGCCTCTGCACCAGCATCGTGCAGTTCAGTGGCCAAAAGGTTGAGCCGTCCAGACAACAGTTGTCGTCTCTGCTCAACCTGAGCTCTGGTACGAGGGTCAGGGAGCTGCTCAACACTCTGGCCCTCAGCTGGGGTCTGAACAGTCTCTTCCTGAGACATTTCAGTGTGGGGTATCTACCGCACAATAAACAAAAATAAACAATAATTAATTTCGCGGCCCCACAGATTCCAGACAGTAGATTACAGCAAGGTCAATCACAGCAAAACTAATTGCAAAATATTTTCAATTATTTTTCTTTTTCATTTTCTTCGCTGCTCTTATTTATCTAACTCAATGTGATGACGTGCTTTTGCAGGTACCGATCCGGACACAGTGACCAGATACACACAGGTGAGTATGCCAGCACAGGACAAACAAACGACACAGGGAAAACAAGCCAACATCAACAACAATCAATGCGTTAGCATCAATAATCCCCTGCGTCAGTCCTGATCAAAGCAACAATCACCCTGTTGCGACAACTGGCACTACAACTATTCAATTAGCTGTATCGCCTTTGTCGTCAGAATTATCCTCCCACCCAGGCACACACGTGCCAATCACGTAACACCCCGGTAATGCCAACTCAGCAAGCACACAACACTTGCCACGTCAGCATCAAGTGATCAATCAATCAAGAGGGGGGTGCCACATCAGCCAATCTGGCCCCCAAATACAACTTCAATCAAGCCGCGTCAACAGGGAAACAACAAGAAGTCAGTATCCTCCCTGCCACATCAGCAATCAAGGTCCTTGCTCAAGGTCTCGCCAATGTGATACAACTCTGCTACGTCAGCAAGAGCGTCTTTGTCTTCAAAGCATCATCATCATCATCTTCTGTACCGACGCGCACAGCTTCTTCAAGGGGAATGAGTGTGTCGTGTCTAGACAATCACGTTTATAAACGCACGCGACACTCAAAACCCCACTTACCTGTCCACGTGGCAGGTGCGCGTCGTTTTCCCCACGCGCGTTTTTCAATCGGGCGCACACGCTCAGCCGTCTAGAAAACGCGTTCTGAGACGCGGGCCCACTTACCTTGCGCCAAGTGGCGCGCGCATGGGTCTTCAATGGTCATAGTGATCTTGATCGTTGTGATAGTCTTCTTTGGCGGCAGATCACCTACGTGATCATGATCTTTGTCACGCTCGTTTTCTCCGTCGTGATGATCTCCGTCGTCGTCTGCATAATCACGTTTGTGATCGTGGTCGTGATCTTGATCATTTACGACATCATCATCAAGATCCCGATCGTCACGATCATCAACGTCGTCGTCAGATGTCTTCATCAGTGCGCGCGCACGTGCACGCATGAATTACAGAAGTTTTGCTCCGATACCAAACTGTAATGAACCCAGGCGAGATAACATAGATTGGACATGTAGATACTGTTCACAACGACGCACGAGCATCAGCGCTCGTGCAGCACAAGTCCAGTAGCTCAATGACAAAGCAACTCGAGTAATCCAATCTTGTTCATGAATAATGTCGAACAGATCTGTTCCCGTAACCGAGTATATACATACATAGACAAGAAAGAGAGAGGGGGGGAAGTAGAAGAAGAAGAAGAAGA